>CP139507.1:70220410-70820410 GCA_021014915.2 Artemisia tridentata subsp. tridentata
CTTATATGAAACAAGAAATATAAGTAGACCGAAATCTCTTGACAAATCCTCAATTATATGAGACACTAAGCACTACAATGTAACTCCTTTAAGTGATAGTTAACTAGGTCTTCGTCCATCCACCCCTTGACCTATGAAAACTAGATTTGACAAGTCATTGTCACCGCATTAACGCCCAAACAAGTTACCTCCTACCAAAAGGTATGATAAGAACGCGCACCTGTGAAACTCAACTACAACATCAAATAAACCATATTCACTTTTCTTCTTCAAATAATCCGTGAAAAACATCTAAGTGCAATAACATCATCCTCTCTTATGTAACTGTTGCCTCAGCCGGCGATCTACTCGTATTCCTCATCTGTATCGTTGCCTCACTTCGGCGATCTACGAACACCAAGGATACCCTTGTCACATAATGGATTAAAAAGCCATTGCACCAAATATCTTCACAACGAGCCATAAAACAATAAGAATAAACTGAAATAAATTCAGTTCTGTCCGAGATCCAAAACTGTGTGTGTTTCTTCCCTTGTGTGTGTGTGTTTTGGAATCACCATTTCCAAATCAATAACCAATGCTACCCCTCACTTTGAGAAGCCCATGCTCGAACAGTACAAACTAGCAGTACAAACTGTTAACCAAGCAGTACTAACTGGCGAATCCAGCAGTACCAACTGCTAGTAATAAGTATCATGAGCAGTCGAAACTGTTAGTCACAGCAGTACCAACTGCTAATCACAGCAGTACCAACTGCTATGTATAAATCAATGAGCAATACGAAATATTAAAGTGAGCAGTCGTAACTGTTAATTCAATAACCATCAGATCAGTAACCCATGTCACTACCATCAGCTACCAAAACCGAATCACCAAGAATAATCCAATTGTCCAACTGAGCGACAACCAAATTAAATCAATTCGTATATGTGAACACAATTAAAGCGACTGGCCCACAAGCATTAAATGAGTACGATGTATAACTGTACGAAGCCTCTAATGAGCAGATGCGACAAATTGATTAAAATACACCACAATCGAATCATAGCAATCAACGGCAGCTCTTTAAAATAATCGACTCATCATGTCAGAATTAAATGCGTTCCCACAAGTGACAAATCGATAGCGAGAAGTCCCAACACTTTTATGTCTGACGAATTAAAATAGCGACTAAAATAATCATTTAAACCATGTCTGACGAATCTTCATAACAATTAGAACCCTTCACCATTCGTTAGTACGAGAGCAGCAGAAACCAATTAATTAGTAATTAATAATGAATCACGTCCACTTGCAATCAGATTGAATATATCATTGTCGCCACATATATTAACAGATCGATACCAAAATAAATTAAATCTGCTCATACCGTATAATAACCAGTTCAGACCTTCATCAAACTGCTTCAAATCTGCTTTTCTTTTCGACAGAAAACCTTGTTTAATCCCACGATCACGAGCCCCTAGTCTCTGATACCACATGATAGGATCGTTTAGCTCGAGGTTGTTTAGACCTCATATAGGGATTAAGACAATAATAATGAAGAACAACAGTGTACGCAGCGGAATAACATATCATTATCATTGCACAAGGTTTTTCGAATGATTACAAACCTTAACCCTAAGCGTCTACACTAAGACTTGACGCCTAGGTTACACACACACACTTTTCTGGACTACATTGGGAAGACCTGATTATAAAACCTACGCCCTTTAATCTCTTTATATACTAGAGATTAGGGTTACAAAGATGTTTAGATAATACATAAATAGTCCTTTATCTTTGTCTTCATAAGTTTCCTCCATCTTTCATGTTTTTGTCAATATCAACTCAAAGTTTAATTCCTAACACTACTGCTTCTGGTTTAGTAACTGGGCAGGCCAGTGTCAACATAGCTAAGACCCCAACCTTGGCAAAATCTACTGCTGAGGGTTCTCATGAACCTGATGCACATGATGGTAACCCCAGCCACATGACTAAAAAGGGGGGCTCAGCTGCTCAATCTAGGATTGAGACTGAGTTTCAGTCCAAAGATTCACCTCTCAGGGAAGGTAACACATCCCGAAGTGATGAGGACAGAGATGAAACAAATGAATTGATGGATGAAAATGTACAAAATGTCAATGCCTATGATACACCTCTCAGACCAGGTAACACAGGTCGAAGTGTTAAGGCTAGACTTGAAACTGAACCAGAGACATTGATGGCTAATGTACAAAAAGTCAATGCCAGTGATCTACCTCTCGGGTCAGGTCACACAAACCGAAGTGGTGAGGCTAGTATGAAACAAATAAATGAATTGAAGGAAAGATGTACCAATTTGGAAGCTTAAGTTCTTGGCCTCACTAAAACAGTCAAAAGTTTGAAGTTAAGGGTCAGCTTTTTGGAAAGAAAGGAAAGGTCAAGAGCTAAGGTCATCAAAAGGGTCAAGAAAGATAATTCCAAACCAAATTTGGGGGAGGATGCTCCCAAACAGGGGAGGAATGTGCAAGAAGATGAAGTAAAGGGTTCAGGGGAGGTGGAGATGGATGAAGATGAAATGTTGCTGGAAATGTTGAACATGAAGGGACTCAAACTGATATGGATATGGGAGTTCAGCAGGAACATACAGAGGAAGTTGACTTATATGCTGCTACAGAGGAGCTAATATTGGAAGATCTGGATGATACTGCTACAATCAAAATGGTACATGAAGATTCTGCTGTTAATAAGGTAGATGATTCTACTGCTGGGATAGAACAGGGTTCTGCTGCTAAAAAGGACAAGGAAGTTGTGTTTGTTGCTGGTATAGAACATTTTGTTGCTGAAGATGGAGAAGAGTCAGATGATGATACAATTAGTTTGGCTCAAGTTATGATAAATATGAAGAGCAAAGTTCACACACCAACAAAACAATCTAAACCAACATCAACTAAACCAACACCAATCCCAAAACCTTCAAGAAAACCAGCTAAAGGAGTTGTCATTAAAGAACCTGTACCAATTCCAAAACATGCACAACCAGCTATTGCATCAACAGACAAGGGAAAAAGAATTCTAGTTGAAGAGCCCAAACAGAAATTCAAATTTCTAGATGCTGCTTCAAAAGAACAACAAAGTGAGTCTTATGCAGAAGTTGCCAGAAGATTGAAAGCACAAATGGATGCAGAAGATGAAATTAAAAGGAAAAAGCAAGAACAAGAAGATTGGGAATTGGCTAAAAAGGCTCAGAAAGAAGAAAGTGAAAGATACACTCCTGTTGAAAGACAATGTGCCATTGATGATCTGATAGGAGAGTTTAAGAAGAAGCAGAGTCAAAAGAAGGTTCCTAAAATGAAAAAGCCTACAAAAGCAGAACAGATAACTTATATGAAGAACTATCTCAAGAATCAAGCTTGTTGGAAAACTAGTTCATTCAGAGGGATGACCAGAGCTGCTATTGAGAAGGCATATTTTGAGACTCATGCAAGGCTCAATAGACCTATTAAACCTTTGTCAGATGCTGAAGTTGCACAGCTCACAAGACAGATGCCTACAAATTTTTACATGAATCCAGATGCAAAGGTTACAAAGAAGGTGTTTGAAATTAAAGAAGAAAAGGTTGTAAGTGAAAAAGAGAAGGTTGTTGAAGAGAAGGAGAAAGAATCAGAGGTTGTGAAAGAAGAGATCAAAGAAAGTTCTACAATTGGTGTAAAGAGGTATGGAAGAAGGTTAAAGTCTATTGGAAGGAAGAAGAAAAGACCTAAATCTGTAGTAATGAGTGATTCAGAAAGCAGTTCTAAAGGTGAGAAGGAATCAAATGCTAATGAGTATGGAACTGAAGAGGTAACTGCAGATGATATGAAGAGAATAATGGATCTCACAGTTCTTGCACCACAAAAAGAACCTAAGATAGCCAATGCAGTTCCCTTAATGACAAAGTACCCAATCATTTCTTATTCACATGATGTTCAAGATGGAAGTGAAGCATGGTGGGAAATCAAGAGATCTGATGGCTTATGTCAGAAGTTTATTAGATTTTCACAGATGTTACATTACATGGATAGGAATGATGTGGTACAACTCTGGAAGCTCTATAAGGAAAATTATGGTGATAAAAGACCAGATGTGATCTATGAAAGGCTGCACTATTACTATTTGAAGAATATGTTTGAGTCAGATGAGAGAGATCTTGAAAGGAAGGATTTGCTAAATTCAAACAAGGTTCATAAATGGTATCTATATCAATCTTGTGGAGTACATGAATTGGTTGGTAGAGGTGTAAGTGTATACATGCTGGTGGAAAAAGACTACCCCTTCACCAACAATACTGCCATTATTACTCAGATGCTCCAACCTGGGAAGTTAAAGTTACAGAGAGCATTTCTTTCAGATCATCAAGCCTATGAGTTAGTAAAGAAGTATAAACAGGTTCTGAAATCTAAGTCTTCAAAGCAGTAGAAAGTGTTTGGAAGCATCCTCTTTGTGTATATCTGTGCTTAGAAGGAACTTGTATATTTTGGGAGAAAATATCAAGTTTAGGGGAGGATTGTTGGGTTTAAAAGAAGCTGCTGCTACTTTGAAGATAATGCTGCTTTGTATGTTATGCTGCTGCTCATGGAATTTAAGGAAAATACACTAAGTATGATTCTGCTGCTAGGCTGAATCATCCTACTGCTAGTGTATACATTCTGCTGCTAGATGAAAACTGATGAATGGTGAAATAAGCTAAGTGTCATTCTACTGCTAGCTTAAGAAGATCCTGCTGCTAGAGTAATGATTATGCTGCTTATTAAATATATATAGTTTGTTAGATAATCATGGTAAAGATACGAATAGATATTATTCTTGTATAGAAAGTTTTGTAACTGACTAGGACTCATTAAGTCTATAAAAGGAGGATCTAGGGTTAGGGCTAGTACACAGATTGTTAGCATACGTATTGTATTCACTTCAAGGTTCATTGTAACCCTGTTACTTTTGAGTAACCGTATTTAATATATTGAGGTGATAGTTGAGAGAATTATTGAGTGTTCGATTGTTAATTCTTCTTAAGATTAATTACTAAATTCCGCGTAGTGATTAATAGCTTGTTTAAGAACAGTCTCTATACCTATTGTCTTAGATCTATATCTAGGATAATTAACAAGATCGATTAAGCTCAACTGGGATCAACAAAAAATATACAAAACTTACAAAAATATTAAAACTTGACATCAAAATCTATTTTGATATTTTAGGGGATTATTGAGCTTGTTTGGTGATTACTCGATGTTTAAAAATATTGAAACCGCGCAAAACGCGAAATGTACAAAGTTTAAGTAAAAATAGAAAAGTAAAAATGGAATATTTAAAATATGATGGCAAGAAACCAAAATGCATAAAAATATATCTACTGAGTATTGTCAGGTGTCGGTTTAGGTTAAATGTACGTTTAACGATGTATACTGAATAACCTATCTAGTTACTCGCAAAAGTGAATTTACTTAAAATAAAAATATTAAGTAAACTTAAAATATTAAATATTGACCTCAAAATTGTGAATTGTTACACTTACGGCCTCTTGATAATAAGAAGAAAAAAAACGCTCATAACATTGATTGCCTCTTAATGACATAAAAAACAAACAAAAATTTTGGGCTAAACCTCTGACTGCATCTGAATGAGCCAGATAAAGAGGTTGTTCAAAAAACAAACACCTCCTCAGTTAAATCAAAATCTAAAACAATGAAAACTTAAAAAGTGATATAGTGACTTTTATGAAGAGTAAAATATAGCGTTAGTCCTTGTGGTTTAGCCAGAATTTATGTTTAGTCCTCACTACAGAGAAATTACTGCAGACCTATTTTTGCACGATGCTAGTTCAAAAACTAAACGATCATTAAATGGCTCGTTAAGTGCGAAGGTATCTTGGTCTTTTCACCATTTACACATCTAAACACCCTTTAATAACCAAACAATAAACTTTTTCATCTTAAATTCAAACATTTCCATCTTCAACCTTCACATCCAACACCCAATACCACCACCACCACCATCATACCTTCTTCATCTTCAACAATCAAATAAAAACCTATCATCTTCTTCAACAATCTAAAACTCAAGCATCATAAGAACAACAACACTTACTCAAACTCTATACTTACAGTGTCCCATGATAATGCATTGTTCAAGTAGTGTGTAAGTATAGAGTTTGAGTAAGTGATGTTATTCTTATGATGTTTGAGTTTTAGATTGCTGAAGAAGATGATGGGTTTTTAATTGATTGTTGACGATGAAGATGGTATGATGGTGGTGCCGGTGATAGTAAGTGTTGGGTGTGAAGGTTCAAGATGGAGATGTTTGGATTTAGGATGAAAAAGTGTATTGTGTAGTTATTAAAGGGTGTTTGGATGTGTAAATGGTGAAAAGACTAAGACACCCCGTACTTAACGAGCCATTTAATGACAATTAGATTTTTAGACTAGTAGCAGAAATCCAAACGTTGGGGAGGTCTGCAGTAATTTCTTTGTACCGGAGAGTAAACATGAAATCCGGCTAAACCAATGGGACTAATGGGTGTAAGAGGCTATGAAATTTAAAAGGAACAAAATATTAAGAGGTTATGAAGATTGCAAAGGTTTGTCAGCATAAATTCACTTAAATCAAAATATAAACCAATGAAAAGTGATATAGTGACTTATGTGAATGTTGGTTATTTACAATCAGATAGAAAAGCATTTGGTTAGGCCGTTAATTTATATAAAAAAAAAAAATAAAAAAAAAATAAAAAAAAAAAGATTTTATTTAATGAAAAAACAAGATTTAATAGGACAACAAAGTTTATAATTCAAAGGGAATTGATATGATCACATTGATTATTGACTTGGTCACACCAATACATGAATTAGATACTTGTATAATATTAAAATTGCGTTTTATTAGTTTCTACACTTATATGTGCAAAAGGAAAAGAAATAGAGTGTGCAAATCATCTCCCTGACTCAAAAGACTAAAATCCTTACTAAAACTTAGTTAAAGTTTTCTTTCAAACTTAGCTAACTCCTATAACTAATTTTGCCAAATACACACAAACACAAGCAATACAACAAGGCTAGTAGTAATAATGAGTCAAAACAACCAACTTCACCACTATGAGCCGAGAGTCATGTCTTTTCCTCTTACTATAACCAACTTAACTACAAACATAACGTAATAACACAACCAACATAACCACCCAAACATACTTAGCTTATACACAAATATATATCCCACCAAAACCAAAATCACACGCGCACACACACAAAAACCACAACTCCAACAACTTAGTTGTCTAAACGACCGAGTTATCTCCAAATGGCACCTAAGACGCATTGAGATGTGGTGGAGGTATTAAGGAGCACGCGTGCTCTTGCCTAGTTGCACCTAAGACGTGTTGAAATGCCCCTTATTACCAGTAGTCTAAGTGACAAAGACAATAGGATAAATTATCTGAAAAACCAAAAATATAAAATTCGTTCGAAAAAGAAAAAGAAACAGATAATACAGTTTAATATACCTAAAATAAAAAAGTTAGTTAACAAAAAGCTAGATAGCTTAGCTCCTATTGGAGAATAGCGCACCAATAATAGTAACGCCAATTACGTGGAATCACCTTTTTATGATTTTTGTTTGTCGCTGTTTTATTACTGGTTGGTGGGGTTTTAAATCCAATCCTTTTTATTTCTTTCTCATTCCTTCAATAAATCAATCACACACATTTTTTTCTGTCACAACTTTCAGTTCAATTACTGAATTACATATAGCTTAACAAGTGATCTTTTTTATATAAAAATGGAAGTAGTAGCAGCAGGTGAGTATATTAGAAGACATCACGGCCATAATTTTAGCCATCAACAGTGTGCTTCTGCTGTTGTTAAACACGTCAAAGCTCCACTTGATATCGTAATTTCTTAACTGATGTCGCTCTCTTAGCTTTGTTTGTTTCAATAGACTATTGAGCACGTTATGTTTCTAAATTCAGTTGGATGATCTATGCAGCTTGTGATGCATAGTTATGTGTAGGTTAGTTGCTACTAGTATGTTGTATGTTTTTACGTATTTTGCTTGTTTTTAATACGTAGATTAATTAAGGCTCTTGTCATGTTAAAAAAAGTACTTAAATAATTATGTGTCGGTTAGTTCCTATGAGTTATTCAGTTATCTAATAGTCTATATCAAACTTATTGTACATTTAACCTATCAAATATATAGTTTTTGTAATAGTAATAGTAATCGCGCTTTTCTTAAACTACAGAGTATATATTTTTTGTCTAGTGACAATAATTTCAGGACTGAGGGAGTAATCACAGGTATTATGCATCTGTTACCAAGTGATCTTGCTGTAAACATTTGTTATTTTACACTTGATCATGATTTATCCAAGTTATTGTGTATTTGCTTGTAAAAAGCATAGATCGTTCGAAGATCTGTGAGTAGTTTTCTCAATTTGTTCTCTTGATTTTGTTTGTTCCCTGAATTTTGGTGCTAAATCTGTTTTTTCGTATAGTTTAGACAGTTGACCTTTTTGCTTTAAATTTGAGATATGTGAAGAATTGTTTTTCGGCTTTTAAAAGTGTGTGTGATTGTTCAGGTTTGGTCATTAGTTAGGAGGTTTGATCAACCACAGAAGTACAAACCATTTGTGAGCAAGTGCACTATGCTCGGAGATCTTAATATAGGGAGTATTAGAGAGGTGAATGTCAAGTCAGGGCTTCCGGCAACTACCAGCACAGAGAGGTTGGAACGTCTCGATGAGAAGGAGCACATCCTTGGCGTTAAAATTGTCGGTGGCGACCATAGACTAAAGGTAGTTACGTTGTCCCTTTGTGTATTATGACTTTGGTTATGAGTTTGCTGATGAATGTTAAGTCTAGATGTATAAACATAATCGCATTTCTTTGTCCCCTAATACGTAAATGACCATGTTATACTTCATAGATTATAGGCTGGCCGCTGTAAAATTGATGCTCGTGATTAAACTTAATTAGAAAGGTTAGACTGCACGCATAATTCACGATAAATACCCAACTACTAGTCAACATCAGTAAAGACCCATAAAACAACGATAAGTTAGAAAAATCAACCCAGAATTTGTAATTATAATTCTATGTAATGACAAACAATGGTTAAGTAATTGTAGACCAGAAATACCAAAAATGGAAATTGTTGCAAGTTTCAAAGGGAGTACTATCTTATTATCAACGGTCAATTTTGGTAGTCATTTGTTCATATTGTTAAATTATTGAATGTTTCTTATCCTTATTATCGCAGAACTATTCTTCAATTCTTACCGTCCATCCAGAGGTAAACGAAGGAAGATCAGGGACATTAGTCATAGAGTCATTTGTGGTGGACATACCTGATGGCAACACCAAAGACGATACATGCTATTTTGTCAAATCTTTAATCAACTGCAACCTTAAGTCTCTTTCTGATATCTCAGAACGAATGGCTGTCCAGCATCAGTGTGAACCCCTCACTTAATCGTTCTATATATAGTTTCAAACATCGAGATGAGAAATTACCAGAGAACTCCCTTTTCCAGAGTGAAGTTTCTTATTGATGAGTGATTTGCTTTTAAGTTATTTGGAGTCTTATCTAGTGTAAATAGATATATGGGTCTTTTTTATATTTTGTTAATAGTCATAGTAGTTGGTAGTAGAAGCAGCTCATTGTTTGCAGGACCTGCAAACATTTAGTAGCGGTTCAGTTATTGTGTTAATAAACAGTTTGTGGTTCGATCGTTTTCCCTTCAAAGTGTTGCCTTCCTCTTTTGTTAACTTGAAATGCATCATAAGATATTAAATTCGACAGGTTTATGTTATTATAAACAACCAAACAAAATCTGTTTTCGTTGCAAGTATATCAGAGTAAGGGGGTGTTATCCAACATCCTTGTATTTTTTTTTTGTTAGCTAAGAGATGGGTGGGGTCTATATGGACCCATGGCTCTTAGTGTGTCTTAATGGGGAGAGGAAGACATTTTATGCCTTGTGCATATAGATGTATTAGTGGAAATAAGTGGGTTACACACAAAAAAGAAATATTATTATATACTTGTGTGGACCCATGTGGACCCATTCCCTTAGCTAAAGGAAAAAAGAAACACCACCTAAGTGATCTTATCCAACATCCTTGTACTTTTATTATATGTAGCTTATTCACGATAATTAGGTGCAAATCAGAAATAACAATAGCGTTTAACTGTATCATTTAGTTACTAAATACTAATCATTAATTGTTAGTCAGAACAGGTGAAGATAATCAATGACCTAACTACGTATCAATAAATGGTTACCGGATATCACTTGGAATCTTGTTATCACTTTCCAAAGTAAACTATTCGACCCTAATGTCTGGGTATCACGAATATCTATTTGGAATAAGACCAAATGTATGTTAATGATTTAGGCACCAATCAATAACCCTTTTGCTTTCAAGTGTTTATATTCTCTCATAGTTTTCTCATGCATGATTGATTTTCAATATATAGGAAAATACTCACAGCTAGTCAAATAAAATTAAGAGGATTAATCGGCCCATTAATCGCCTCATAATTATCCCCATTATAGCCAATAGTGGTTACATGACCAATTAAACGTGGTCATAAAGGCAGTTTTAAATGCCACTTGAATAGGTCAAAGTAGTTACATACTTATCCCAGCAGTACTAACTTAGTAACTTGCTCTAGCAGTACTAACTTAGTACTAGCAGTAGTAACTCTGCTCCAGCAGTACTAACAAAGTACTAGCAGTAGTAACTCTGTGAAGGATTAAACCTTCTGATGAGTTACTCCCAACCACTATCAGAGTCAGGGTAGTCATGGACCTGATGGGTGTACACTCCGTACCTCCCGACCCATTACCAGGTGTGAACTGATCCCTCAAGTGCACTAAATTTTCCAACAATCCTCCCCAAATATAGTTCACTTTCTTTGCATGAAAATTAAACATTAAACAAAACATGTGCATAAATGAAAATATCATGAGGATGGAATTTCCATCTTAGTACATTACACGTTTAAATATTCGAGAATCAAGGTGTTATAAGAATTGAACCCTTCAACCCATTTGACTACCTGAAGATAAAATACACACAAGTTTTCAAACACTTAAACGCTCCTGACACTTTACAAGCCATGTGTCTATATCCAATTCATAAATGTAATAAAAGCCAAATGTCCTAAGCTCTCTGAAGCGGCAAAACTTCAACATTCACATAGGTGGTTCCTCTTTATTCATGCTCCTGCCAAGCACTTTTTCAAAGAAATTAACCATTAAGAAGTAAATACTTCATCCTCCTTTCCAGCAGGTTCCGAGCACAACCTTGGGATGATTGTAAAACAAGTGCTCCAGTACACTGAATGTTCAACTTTCCACATTGAACTCAGCTCCCAAGTTTCCTCAGGAGGGAGTTGGGTGTCTTAGCATTCAGTGACTAAGTTGGACTTTAAACCCATCCCTTTAGCAGACTTTATAACCAAGTCTCTAGCCAATCCCTTCATCAAGTGATCAGCTAAGTTTTGTTGAGATCTAACAAACTTTATAGATACCACCCCATTCATGATAAGCTCACGAATCATGCTATGCCTGACACCTAAGTGTCTAGACTTCCCATTGTACATCTGGCTATAAGCCTTTGCCAATGTAGCAGCACTATCACAACGGATAGAAATAGGTGCTATAGGTTTAGGCCACAATGGAATCTCAAAAAGCAAGTTTTTCAACCATTCAACCTTTTTACCAGCAGCTGCTAAAGCCACAAATTCAGATTCCATTGTTGAACTGGTGATGCAAGTTTGCTTCTTGGATGCCCAAGAAATTGCACATCCACCAAGTAGGAATACCCAGCCACTGGTAGACGAATTGTCTTCAGTGTTACTGATCCAACTTGCATCAGTGTATCCTTCTAATACTGAAGGATAACCAGTATATGAGAGACTATAATCTATAGTTCTCTTCAAATACTTCAGTACCCTCTGAATTGCTTGCTAGTGCTGAGCACTAGGATTACTAGTATACCTGCTCAGTTTTCCCACTGCAAATGCAATATCAGGTCTTGTACAAGTCATGACATACATTAGGCAGTCAATCACCCTAGAATACTCAAGTTGAGATACAGCTTTGCCAGTATTAGGCATCAGCTTCTCAGTTGTATCCATAGGTGTACTCACTAGAGTGGTTGAATTCCCTCAGTACCTTCTCAATATAATGAGACTGAGTGATAGAAATTCCCTTACTCTCATGTTTGATCCTTATACCAAGGATAACATCAGCCTCCCCCATGTCTTTCATGGAGAACCTTGATGACAAAAATTCCTTTGTCAGGTCAACCTGATTTTGGTCAGTGCCAAAGATCAACATGTCATCAACATATAGACAAATGATGATTCCTTTACCAGATTCATCAAATTTTCTATACACACATTTTTCAGACTGGTTAAGTAAATAACCACTAGACAAAACCACTTCATCAAATTTTTGATGCCATTGCTTAGGTGCCTGCTTCAGTCCATATAAGGACTTAATCAGTTTACACACCTTGTTTTCATTGCCAGGCAAGATGAAGCCCTGAGGTTGGTTCATATAAACCTCCTCATCCAATTCACCATTCAATAAAGTTGTCTTCACATCCATCTGATGAACAATCAGATTGTAAATTTATGCTAAAGCAATCAGCAATCTTATGGTACTGATACGTGCCACAGGGGCATAAGTATGAAAATAGTCTATCCTGACTTTTGTTTAAAGCCCTGAATGACTAGTCTAGCCTTGAACTTTTCCATAGTTCCATCTACCTTCATTTTCCTTTTGAAAATCCATTTGCAACCCAAAGGTTTGCAACCAGGTGGTAGATCAGCCAACACCCAAGTGTTGTTGCCCATGATAGAGTCCATCTCATCATTTATTCCTTCTTTCCAGAAAGCAACATCCTGGGACTTCATTGTTTCATCAAATATTTTGGGGTCATCCTCAACATTAAAGCAATAGGAGTGTTGGTCAGAGACCTCATCCCTTGTTCCTTCAATTAAGTATAATTGAAACTCATGTCCAAATGACTTTGGAGTCCTGATCCTTTTACTCTTTCTGAGCTTAGGTTGTTGAACCACAACCTCATCAGGGACCTCTGATAGCACTTCATCAGGGACCTCTGATGTACCAATATCATTAGTTCCATTTGGAATCCTCTGACTTGGTCTAGGGACTGATGAGAATCTATTCTCATCAAAGAGAGCATCCCATGATTCAATTATTAAGTTAATTGAAACATATTCATTAGGTTCAATAACATAGAACCTAAAAGCTTTGGAATGCACGGCATATCAAACAAAGATACATTCAATGCTTCTTTCACCCAAAGTTTTTAATTTTGGATCAGAGAGTCTTACAACAGCCCTACAACCTCAAACCCTGAGAAAGTTCAGGTTGGGTTTTCTTTTAGTCCAGAGTTCATAAGGGGTAACCTTGTTCCATTTGTTGGGAACACTATTTAATAAATAGCAAGTTGTTAACATAGTTTCACCCCAGAACCCTTGACTCGGCCCTGAATAGGACAACATGGAACTAACCATCTCCTTCAGCACTCTGTTTTTTCTTTCATAGATACCATTTTGCTGAGGAGTATAAGGAGCAGTCATTTCATGGATTATACCAACAGACTGAAAATACAGAGTATCCATGTACTCACCTCCCCTATCAGTCCTTAATCTTTTGATCAGGGACCCAAGTTGTAATTCAACTTCAGTTTTAAATACTTTGAATTTATCTAATGATTCACTCTTAGTATGTAACAGATAGGCATAACAAAACCTATAAGCATCATCAATAAATGTCACAAAGTACTTCTTATTCCCCAAAGAGGGAGTGGCATGCAAACCACACAGGTCACTGTGTATTAGCTCCAAGAGCTCAGTCTCACATTTTACACCCTGAAAAGGTTTCTTAGTTATTTTGGTCAACATGCAAGTCTTACACTTTTCAGTGTCCATGTCAAATGTTGGGATTAACCCATCCTTAGACATATCTTGCATCCTTTTATAGTGTACATGGCCAAGTCTAGCATGCCAGAGGGTAGAGTCGTTCAGTTTAGAGGTTGACATAAAGGCTCAATTAACAATATCAGTGACAATATTAAGCCTGAACATTTGATTATACAAATAGCCAAAACCAATAAACACACCATGTTTAGACAAAACAAACTTATCAGATTCAATAACTTGTTTAAAACCATGATTATTCAAAACACTACTTGAAACCAAGTTTTTCCTTATATCAGGAACATGAATAACATTAAACAAAGTTACAATCTTTTCAGAACTAAAACTAAGATCTACACAACTATGACCATGCACCAGGGTCGTTGACTTATTTCCCATGTGAAGAATAGAACCATCATCCAGTGACTCGTAAGTCTTGAACCAACGTCTATCTTTGCACACATGAACAGTTGCTCTAGAGTCAACCCACCACGCAACATCATCATCCTACACATAGTTAGATTCAGATACATATGTAACATAATAAATCTGAAAGGATTTATTAAACATATTCTGACCTTTAAGTGAGTTGGCAGAACCATCACTCCCTGAACCACTAGTGCCTGAACCATTGGCTTTACCACCAACCTTAACACCTTTGCAATCCCTTTTAATGTGACCAGTTTTGCCACATTTCCAACAAGTAGGTGTTGTCTTCTTGTTAGGGTCAGCCCTTATGTTATCATGATGTTTACGTTTGCCCTTGTTTTCATTGTACCTGGTGAAATTGTTATGTTCAACCATATTGACAACAGATGCAACAGTAGCATTGCTACTCTTTGGCTTGTCATTGTCCTGCGCCCTGAGGGATTCCTCAATACGCAGATGACTGCCCAACTAAACAAGAGTCAGTTATTCCTTCTTATGTTTCAAGGTATGCTTGAAATCTTTCCAAGAAGGAGGTAGTTTTTCAATGATACAAGAGACTGAAATATCCTCATCCATGTTCATTTTATGTTGTGTAAACCTTCCAAGTATACCAAGAAGTTCATTGTATTGTTCCATAACTGGTCTTGAATCAGTCATTTTGTAATTTGTGAAATTACTTACAAGAAACTTCTTACTTAATGCATCCTCAGCCATATATTTGGCATCCAAGGAATCCCATAGTTCTTTGGAAGATTCAACATTCTGATAAATATCAAAGAGAGAATCAGACATACCATTGAGGATTAAACCTCTGCAAATGTAATCATCATTCTCCCATTTGCTCCTCTTCCTCATTTGTTCCACAGTATCATCATCCCCATCATCAGGAATAGGAGTGCTCAGAACATACACCACACTCATGCTTGAAAGAAAGAAGTGCATCTTCTTCTGCCATCTCCTGAAGTCCACCCCTTCAAACTTATCAAGCTTGGCAAAGTTTGAAGCCATGTGTTTCATAGCAGCAGCAGCCATTGATTATCACAAAATAGTTTACTTTGATTGTTAGTGGTTATAAGCCCAGAACATGGTGAAGATAATCAATGACCTAACTACGTACCAATAAATGGTTACCGGATATCACTTGGAATCGTGTTATCACTTTCCAAAGTAAACTATTCGACCCTAATGTATGGGTATCACGAATATCTACTTGGGATAAGACCAAATGTATGTTAATGATTTAGGCACCAATCAATAACCCTTTTGCTTTCAAGTGTTTATATTCTCTGTTAGTTTTCTCATGCATGATTGATTTCCGATATATAGGAAAATACTCACAGCTAGTCAAATGGAATTAAGAGGATTAATCGGCCCGTTAATCGCCTAATAATTATCCCCATTATAGCCAATAGTTGTTACATGACCAATTAAACGTGGTCATAAAGGCAGTTTTAACTGCCACTTGAATATGTCAAAGTAGTTACATACTTATCCCAGCAGTACTAACTTAGTAACTTGTTCTAGCAGTACTAACTTAGTACTAGCAATAGTAACTCTGCTCCAGCAGTACTAACAAAGTACTAGCAGTAGTAACTCTGCTCTAGCAGTACTAACAAAGTACTAGCAGTAGTAACTTTGTGAATGATTAAACCTTCTGATGAGTTACTACCAACCACTATCAGAGTCAGGGTAGTCATGAACTTGATGAGTGTATACTCCGTACCTCCTAACCCATTATCATGTGTGAACTGATCCTTCAAATGCACTAAAATTTTCCAACAATAACTATAATATCATGGACTCATATGTGTTTTTTGCTTTGTCTACAAAGTGGAGATCAATAGTAGTGGCTATCATGTTGTCTTATCGCTTTTTACTAACAAACATTTAAAAAATCACACCTTAGTGGAAGTTCACATTTCCTTTTTCATAGTATTAGTGGGTCAGTTGGTTATGATAGCAGTTTGCATCTTTGCTTATAAATTTTAATCTCTGTATCAGTTATTAGTATGAAATGAATGATAAAGAAACTTAGTTTCAAGTCTTGTATCTCTATATTTCTTGAAGTCTTGCCCGCTCAAGGGTCTTATCAATCCATCTCTTTAATCTACTTGTTGGGAGATTGACCATCTCAAATCGGTCTCTTAACAACTACCTTAAAACCATTCATCTTTATCGTTATTTTTCTATTGGTCTAAGATCATATGTATATTATCTTGAATGATAGCCAATAAAAGGAATACATTTTTCTTTTTCTTTGTGGTGGAGGGTGAATGTGGAGGTTGAGTCACCGTTTTCTCTTGCCTTTTTTCCATAAGTAGAAGGCATATTTATGGTTATCCAAGTGGCACACTCACGTTCACATGCAAATTAAATGGATGTTAGTGGTCTATTATCTAAGTCGTCTGTTGGCACCAAGTTCAAGTATGTCTACGACAACAACAACAATACCCGGTCTCATCATCAAGTAAAGCTTCTATACTACGAGTACCTTTTTAGTACGTGCATGTGAGTTTGATGTTTGTCCAAACACAGTAGAACCCTTCCTTGTCAGTTTTCTATACCACCTTTGTAGTAAGGGGACTCGGAGCGTACAACGGGGTGGCCAGCGGTGTAAATTAAACTGGCGGTAACACCGCCGCCGGTTCTGATTTTATGCCAAAAATTTATCAAACACAGTTTCAATGCCCGCTTCCCATAAATTCAATTTGATCATAAAGTGGGCAAAAAAATAGACGTTGGAACGTACATTTCAAAAAAAGAGACGTTAGTGAAACAAAAAAAAAATTAAACCTACCCATTTTTACTTATATATACCCATTTTCACTTCCATTTCAAATACATCAACTAACCAATTTAATCAAAACACACCCATTTTCATATACACTCCACAAAAAAAATAATGTTATTCATATTCCGACGAAATCATCATCCCACCCCCGCTACCCGATTTATCCACGGGTAGTACATGGCCCTATATACTCAACGCGATGCAAGAGATTGAAGCCCTTGAAGACTCGGGTAGCTCTAATGATTCACGCACTTATATTGAGCGGCACCGGGAAAAAGCTAATGAAAGACTAATGCGTGACTACTTTGTCGAAGACCCGAAGTTCGGCGAACAATTTTTTAGGCATCGGTATCGTATGAGTCAAACGTTGTTTCTGAAGATTGTTAGTGACATTGAAGCGTCTTTTTCGTTTTTTAAAGCATGTCGGCATCCAGTTGACCCGAAAGAAAAGAAATTCAAGCGACTAAAAGAGGCGGCAAGAAAAGATGTTGAACGAACTTTTGGTGTGCTTAAGGGAAAATAGAGGATTTTGGATCGTCCTCTCCGGTTTTTCGAGAAAGAAAAGATTGGAAAAGTCGTCGAAACGTGTTGTATATTGCACAACATGATCATAAAGGACGACAAGAGGGCAATATCACCGGTTTATATAATGGACCAACCGGTGCCGGTATCTTATGACCCAAGTGTACTACCGGAGTTACATGACGAAAACGTCCATCACCGTCTCCAATATGATCTTACGGAGCACGTAGCGGGTCTAGACTTGGCATATCTCGATGACCCATTGGCTCAACCACAACCGATTAATGACTTAATTTAGTGTTATGTAGTTTTTTTTTTTTTTTTTTTTTTTTTTTTTAATAATGTTGCAATGTAGTTTTTTTTTTTAGTTTGTAGTGAAATGTTATGTTTTTAATAAAATGTTTGTGTTTTTAATTGAATTGATTTTAGTTTAATGATTAAAAAAAAAAAAAGAAAGAAAGAAAACGAACGACACAGTCATATGACGATTAAGAAAAATCCCGAATGTGTTCAAAATCACGAATCGATCTCTGGAAATCCAAATAGTTAGATGTTTATCTTTTTAAGGGTTTATTTAATTTGATTTTGGTTAATAATTACCTTTAACCCTAAATTTTATACATATAAAATCATCTCAAATCCATAAGTAATCAATTCACAGTTCTGATTTTCAAACTTTATCACAATTTCAATGTTGGTAATTGAGCAAGAATCGAAGCATTATGGGTTCCATATTCAATCATCATAAGTTTTTTTTGTATCAATTATTTGGTGATTTTTTTGAGTTTTTTGGGTCGCACCTAGATGAAAATTTTGAGTTTTTTTAGTTGTTTTAAGCTCACTTTTGTGATATGGGTTTTATAATTCATTCGGCTTTGGTTTAGATGGTGAATGAATTGAATAGGCATGGTATGCTATTGTACACCCTAACATAGGTAGGGTCAAAGCAGAGATTTATTGGATTTGGGGCTTAAATATGGTTCAACTTTGTATTTGCTGTAACATCCAAGCATCTCCTAGAATAGCATAGCCTGGGACTAACTTATATCTCTTGCTAACCATGTCTTCGTTTACATTGACTGCTCATTAATAAGTTTTCTTTGGGCTAATTTATTGAAAAGCCGCATAAATGTTGGGTGTTTACGTATGAGTACCATTTGTTTTGTGTATTGCGTCTAACAAACCCTACATATGGTCTTTTGGTTACCAGGTTCTGAGATTGTGTTAAATTTTATCGAATGGAGTTTATGATACTTCACATAGGCTGTGGAGGAAGTAAATTAAGATCTATTGAGGTACACTCGATAGTTAGTTATAGTAATGGCTACCGATGTAGACAGAGTGACTTTGCAACTTCAAAAGTCTACTTCGAATCCTTATTTAAGCTTTCTGGACATTCAGATGAGACCTCTGTGTTTGCTAAATGATAAGTACTATATCGAAAAAATAGACAGTAGCAGCAAGAGATTATTTATTACTAGTTGTTTTTATTTTTTTCTACATGTATATGTCATTGAAAAATTGTGATGTGTAAGTGGTACGATTACTACTTCTTTGTATTTGAAATTTTATCTTTTTAATGAAAAATATTAAAATTAGGTTGTGTGAGTTTTTTGGTAAAGGCTCTTACTATCATATTATGATTATTTATTACTCCATAGCACATACTTTAATCTCAAAACGTGCATTTAAATACTCGCGTTAGTTGTAACTGTAGACTTAAAGCGTACACGTGAACGGGTCAAAATTAGCGTCTCTCGCTGAACTTTCTAAATATTGAAAAGAGTAAGGACACTTGCTATTAAAGCTCACTAACATGGATCATTAATAAAAGTTGAGATGCAACCTAAAGAGTTAGTCATGGAGAGTGGATTTAAATGTCTAAAAAGGGTAGATTGTGATTATTAGTGTACTATAAGAGCTCTTTAAGATCATCACTAATATGTTTGTGCTACAATATTCTGTGTATATCTTTGTTTAATATGATTCATATTCTTTCTCTAAAGAACACTTGCTGCACACAAAGAATGAATATTTACTAAACAATTTGACGCTTTAAAGTTTTGTAATCTGTGCTGCGGAGAGTTATATTTAGTGATGACATCGCTGTCGATAACATTTTCTATTTGCTTAGACCACCATTAATGAAAATGTTAATGCTGAAATCCACTACACACTAATGGGTCATATTTATCAACTCTTGCACAGGCAAGGTTAATCTTTAACTCCTTTTAATGAAAATTTAATGAATTATATATATCAAACTAAAAGTCATCATGCAATTTTTTATGAAGGAATCTTCTGAAGATGATGAAACATAATGAGTTCAAGTCCCTGGCCATGAAGGTATAAGATCGCTAAGGCAGAGCTTGTGAAGTATTTGCATAACGGAACTGAAAGATGGTCCATTAAGATATAAAGCCTTCAAACCTTTCTTCAGGAAAATAACCTAAGATGAGGAACATATATGATTTAATTTAATGATTTGTACTATGATTTGAAGGTATCATTCAGATTCAATGATTTATAATCTATTTTTGGGTTTGCAGCAATGTGATTTTGTATTAGCCATGTGGACTTCTGCCCCTTCCAAAACTGTGAAAGGAATATTCAGGTAAGATTTTGATTGAGATGTTGCATGAATTTTGGTTTTGGTTGGTAGAGATGACTAATATTGATTTCTTTTTACAGGTAATTGACTCTTCAATATTTCCAACATTGGAAAGTATCTGATAAAACTGATGCTTATGCCTTTGGGGTTGTTCTTTTGGAACTCATAACAAGATGCAAGCCGATTGAAACACAAAGAGGAGCATGAGAAGAGAACTTGGTTTTTTGGGTGAGTCACTGCTAACATTATCATTCTGTTGTTTTAGTATAAGTGTTTAAGCGACCATAATTGTCATTCTCGACACCCATCTGAATTCTTTGATTATTTGGGATCAAAATAATTTGATAGGTGAGAAACTGATTATTGCGGTAGATGTAACATTGTTTAACTATCTTTATAGCTTTAAGCAACTTGATTATGATGTGATTTCTCATGTTGTGATAATCTCTTTGAAAACGACACCCCTATGCATAAGCATGGATAATTGGTCAATAACCGGTATAGTTTGAGAAATCACAATCGGTCATTGTTTTTTTATGAGATTGAAATAATAATCACAACTTGAGCAAAAATACTCCAGTTATTCTTATAATTGTTCGTTATGTGCTCATGAGTAGTGGGTTAAAGCAATATGTTGCAATTATGTTATTTTTAATTGGTTGAGGGGTGTTTAGTTGATGTAAGGGACTTAACGGGGTTATGTGTTTTAGTCAGATAATGGAGACGACCATATTATTTATTTGTATTAATTTGTTTATTGTATTTTGAATGGTAATGCTTGGTACAGGCTTGGTGATATTGGGTTTATATGGAGTTTGAATCAATAGACACTCTTGGTTGATATCTTTATCAGCACAATCTCTTATTAATAAATTGAGCTTTTTCTAAAATAGAGGAAATAACCGATTGGTGTAAAAAATTTATCTTCAGTGTTATTCTTAAGAAATATAATCTTATTAGCCTTTTTTAATGTTGTAATAGCGAGCCTACCCCTGGACTAAGTGCATAATGGTCATAAGTATAATGTTATGAATTACTTTTAGTGAAAAAAATCAAAATGGGTGGGGAGAACACATCTTTACCAGTTTATTATGCCAATTTGTACCAAATTCAAGTATGGGTAAACAAGTCATCTCCATTTAAAAAATGAGAATCTGTCTACATCTTGCAATCATATTTGAAAAGGTGTATGGGTTTTCTTACTATTTTTTAGTGTTTTACTTACATATATAAGGGTGGAGGGAGTGGGTCGGCAAAGTCATGCGGTGAGGGGCGGTGCCGGCGGTAACACCGCCGCCGGCTTATCGGTGAATGGATCGGTAAGTCCAAACCGGTAATGTTTACCGAGGAGAGAGAAAGAGAGGGCAAGTGAGAGAGAAAGAGGGTTTTTGTTTCCAAATTGTACGAGGAACATCAACAAGAACTGAAAGAGGGTTTTTGTTAGATGATGAAGAAGGTTCTTGTTGGGTGTTGTTGTTTGCATCTTGTGATGCTTTAAGAGTGAGTGGGTGTCTTTTTGGAAATGTGTTTAAAGTGGTTATAAAAGGGGTTGTAGGGGATAACCATTGTTGTGTTGCAGGTAGCATTGTTGATTTTGGGATGTTGGGTATGGAACTGATGACCATGATGATCAAAGATGTAAAAAGGGCTGATGTGTTGTTTAGAATTTTCAGTTTTTATATTTAAATTTTATTTTCAGTTTTTATTTTATATTGTGGGTGGTTTTATGTATTAAAAATATATGGAAAATAAAAGGTGATGTGGCAAATTGGTGATTAGGTGAAACCAATGCCACCAAATTGGTGAAAATTGGGGTGAATTGGTGAAGTGTGAGTTGGAAGGTTTTTATTGGGTATTGATGATGTGGAAAATTAGTGAAGGGAGGTGTTGGTGAAACCACTCCCTCCACCCTAAGTTGCTATTAGTTTTAGTATACTGATGCCATATTTTTGGATATCAAATGTTACCAGATAATTCTTTATATATTTTGTTTTCTTTTATCCCAAAGTTGGACCACATGTGTAGAGAAGATGCTGAATTCATGTTGTTCCGACTGTGAGTTTATGTGATTCAAAATTTAACTTGCTAATTGTTGAACATCTTAGGCAATAACCTGCCGCGAGTAATGAATTGTTAGTACCCTTAACAGAAGGAGAAAAAAACATGAAGAAAAGTTGAGCAGATATGGTGGAAGGAGACAAGACAAACAAAAGTTTGACAGCGGGAACAATTATGGTGATGAAAATAGTTGAAGAGAATGGGCATATTCAGTTTAAATCTTCCGGGAATTGGTATGGGATTGGCTACGGGCGAAAGAGGGGACCGGGGTTTTGAACATGAGGGAACATAGCAACATAAGGAAGCGCGATTATTAGATGCGGGGGACCTATGATTGCGCAGTGGTCATGTATGTCTTATGGTGATATACTAATTATTCTTTTATACAAGTTAATATTTTATTTTGCCATTGGATTTTTGAATGAGAATTAGTTGATCAAGTGTAACAAAAGGTCTAAACTCTGCCAATTTTGGATAGGAATGTTGTGTTGATTATGCTTATTATGTTATGATTTTTGTGACTATAAGTACATTAATCAATTTCGTGCTAGATCTATTCTAGGTGTCTTATTCTAATTGGTATAACTGTCGCTACAAGTTGTGTTTTGTGATTTTGTTGATGCATGTTTTGCTTAAAAATATGTTTTAAAGTTTCAAATTATAGGGTTTGCTACATTCACACAATATTTACAAACTTCCACATAATGATTTGGCATCACACTTGACCCACTTATTTTCTTTCTTCCTTTAACAACTCTTCTAATTTTTACGGTTTCCTCATTATAGGCATCAAAGCGTTTCCCTTCATTTAATCGCCGTAACATGTATCATCTCAGTTTTGTTTATGAAAAGAACCATTAAGGGTTTATCAAAACGGGATTTGCAGGAATACTTCTTGAAGATCAGGTTTATATCTTATTATATAGGGAAAATCATCTGAAAAAACATCATACTTGCCACATTATTCTTTTGTAGGCATCAAACTTTTTTTTTTTCTATTGTGGGCACATACTCCCTTAATCACCACTATTGTAACTATTTTGATGACGTGGCATTTCTTAATCAAAATAAGCCCGTTATATCCCGTTTTTTGACACTTTTGGGTCCGTTTTGACAATGTTCTAACTTGGAGGGTGATTTTTATCTATTGTTTTTTTCTACTTGTAAACCCTACCAGCCCATTTCAACTTATTTATTTTCCCTCTTTCCCCAAATAATCCCTTCTCCATAAACGGTCGAACAAGAACCCTAAAGCATGAGCAGTTCAAGCACAACTCAATCCCGTTTAATTGGAGGTAAGATTGAACATTTTTGTAACTGTAATCGTCAATTAAGAGTGCAAACAGCAACCACAAGGAGGAATCCGGGTAAGAGATTCGTCACATGCAGTGTTTGTCATGTGTATGAGTTTCTGGATGAAGATCTTCCTAGTAAATACTACAAAGAGTTGGTGTATGGGTTCTATTTAAGGCAGAAGCGAATGAAGAACAATGAGGATAGTGGACCCATAATTGAGTCTCTTTCTTTGGACAAGTCAAGGTTGGAAGATGAGTTGAAGGCTACAAAGTCAAGATTGGAAGATGAGTTGAAGGCCAGAAACTCAAAGTTGGAATTGTATGATAGGTTGTTTATCATCATGTTAGGATGTTTGTGTGTAATATGTGTTTTGGTTGGTATGACATTATCCAAGTGATCTAAGGATCTTTTTAATTTAAGATTTTCATATGTTTAATGTTATGTTAGTGTATTTATGAAATCTTTGACCATTTGTTGAGAAATTACTACTTCATTGATTCATAATAGGGTTACAAGGGTTTTATTCAAGGATGGTTGAAGTTATACACTTAAACCATAAACATACATACATTGCTTGTAACCATTATTCCTCATTCATTTGGGATTTTTGATGACAAATGTTTTGATACCAACATCTTCACAGGTGGTCTTATTTGGCATCCCTAGTACCTTATCCCTTGCATCAAAAGCTAACTTTGCTTCATGTTTGTTGGTCACTTTTGTGCTACTTTTCACCTTTGAAGTAACAAAGTAATCTTTTGGATTATAATCTTTTGGAAAATAATCCTTCCATGATAGTGGATCAAATGAATCTGAACCAGAACTGTCACTGCAAACCTCAATGATTTCTGCACAAAATTTGATCAAAACACATAAGGTTGCTGATTAAATTAGAGTTAAAAGTCACAAGAAAAAACATTGAAGAATACCTTTATTCTTGTTGGAATCCATGGATTCAGCTGTTTGTATGTTTGATGAATGTTATGAATGTTGGAATCCATTTTGTTATGTTATATAGGGCAAAAGATAAGGTCACATGAAGAATAGTAAAAGGAATATGTTGCTTTTGCAGTTGGAAAAAAACAGTGTCAATAAAGATAATACCAAACTGCATATTGCATTGACCATAACAGTTTTTGGATTGACCATCAAAAGTGCCCTGTATCATGTACAAAATGGGCTATTGGTTGATGGTCATTACATAGTGCTAAATACATTAGTTGCCCTAAACATTACTTGTTCTACTAAATACATTAGTGGCTACTAAATATTACTTGTTCTAGCCATATTACATACCAAGATTAGTTACCAATTGTTTACATAAGTTGCCCTCAAAAGATGTACAAAATGGGCACATTAAATGACAGTAGTTCAAGCATCATCTATATTCAGGGCAGATTGAGGAGTGCTGCCCTGGCCATCCAATTGTTTTGCCAACTTCCTTTTGATGATTCTTTCACTAGGCCTCCTCACTCTGACCTGAACTACTGGGTCAAGCTGTTGTTGCTGTTGCTCTTGAGCTTGATCTTGTGTTTGAGGTTCTTGTGTCTGCATGAGATCAACTTGAGTAGGTGTCAAGTCAATCTCAGTTTGCTCTTCATTCTGCTGCTCACCAAACCATCTTGCATAAGTTGAAGTGCAAGCTCTTTTCTTGTTCTTTCTATTTGACCCACCTGTTTCATTCTCTTTTCTTTGTCTGACCTGCATAACATCATCTGCCACAGATGCTTCATCCTGATTAACCTTGTTCTTTCTAGGCCTACCTCCAACATTTTTTCTAGGTGCCTTTTCAACTGAGCTACCACCCTCACTCTTTTCTTTGCATGTTTTTTTGTTGTGCCCAGTTTGGTTGCAGATACTACAAGTAATCTCAATACCTACCCTTGACACTTTTGATGAGCTACCACCCTCACCCTTTGCTCTAATTCTTTTCTTTCTAGGCCTACCAGGCATTTTTTTGGGTTTAGGAGGTAAAACTAGTGAGTACATACTCTGATCAGGCCAGAAATTCATACCTCCAACTGGTTTTAAATAATGATGATATGCCACAAAATACATGTCTGTTTCAAACCAAGATGGAACATAGGCCTTTGGTAGCTTGTTTAGATAGAGTATTACCTTTGTAGCATGCACACAAGGTATACCTGATAACTGCCACATTCTACATGTGCAAGACATCTTTGGTTCATCAACTGTGAATGCGTCACTTCCTGATCTCACCTCAAACACATTCCCACCAGCAGGGATAACATGCCAGAACCTGCAACATAACACAATTATATGTGTCAATGCAACATCTTTCATAAGATAATCCACAATTAATTTTAAATAGAGTTACCTTTGTTGGTCTTTCAGCCATTCCAATCTCCTTTGAATGCTGGGACAAACTCCAGGGTTCCATTTCTTACTGATTTCCCTCATTCTGTGCATCCTCTCTAGTACTATCACTCTGATAGCTTCTAGCATAGTTATCAATGGCTTGTCCCTAACACTTAAAATAACACTATTAAAACATTCACTAAATCCATTCTCAACTGCCTCACATCCTCTGTCAACTTCAAAAAAGGCTCTTGACCATGTTTTTGGATTCTTATCCATAAGATACTTATGAGCCTTTGGGTTAGCCATTTTTATCTTGTCCATTGTCTTGTAGAAGAGTGGTGGATATGAGGCTTTTGATGCTGCCCAAAACAAGTCTCTAAACTCCAAGCATGTGAATTGTTTCCTAAAGCCTTCATAAATATGTCTTGCACATTGCCTGTGTTCGGCATATGGCATTACATCCTTCACAGCTTCAATAAGACCCTATATATAATAACAATGTTATAATATATGTACTAATAAGACACTAAGGAAATAATTTTGGATACAAACATACCTTATGTTGATCTGACATAAGAGTTAGACCTTGTCCTTTGGTGCAACCCAAGTCTCCTTCAAGCAACCCTAAAAACTAGCTCCAATTGTCCTTGTTTTCAACATTAACCACTGCCCAAGCCACTGGGTAAATGTGGTTATTTCCATCTCTTCCAATAGCTGTAAGAATTTCACCTTGGTTTGGCCTTTTAAGAAAACAGCCATCTAAGGCAATAACTTTCCTACAACCAGCCCTCCAACCATCTGCTAATCCAGCAAAACACACATAAAACCTATCAAAGTAGGTTTTCTGATCTGGATTTACAGTCACACCTAACTTCACAGTGGACCCAGGATTGGTATCTAATATTGCTCTTCCAATGATCTCAACAATGCATAATGCTCATCAACTGATTTTTCATATGCTGTCAAAGCAAACCTTTTTGCATTTCTACATTGATTAAGGGAAACCTTGCATTTATACTTCCTCATAACGAGGTCAGCTATAGCAGTCAACCTAATATCAGGGTTAGCCCTAATCTTTTCACCAAACACAGATCCTATCCACTTATAGTTTACCAATGACCCAAATTCAAAATTCCTAACACATTTATGTTCATCAACTAATGTCTGTATTTGGAAAGTTTTTTCTTTTCTCATCCACCTACCATAACATCTCCATGGACAGGAAGGTAAATCAGAGGTACTAACAGTAGGATACCTTTTTTGCTTCCTCTGTTTACCTTTGTCAGGGTCTGTGATCCTTGGTGGTCTATATCCACATTTAGCCACAACCTTCTTATTGTTGCTCCTCTCATACCAAATTGAAAAGCCATTAGCCAATGCATAGAAGGTGAGGCCCTCCTTAAACTTTTCAATAGTCGGATACTTTTCACCAACCTGCATTTCAAAAAGAACAATCATTTATAAACAATATGACAACTTCATAATATCACAATTTCAAATTATAGAAGCATACCTTTGGATGCCTAAGTCTCCAGTGGGTACCCTCATCATACACCGGATACCTGTCCACATTTTTCTCCACACAAACAAAAGGATCTTCATATGCTCCATTCTCATCAGTAGCTTGTAGCCTTCTCATCAACTTATTCATGAATAAATCATGTTGTACCAGTGTTTCTGTTCCATGGTTACTAGTAGGTATGGTGTCATCAGTAGGTACAGTGTCATCATTCATTTCTGGAATACCCTCAGCTTCCTTCCCTCTACTAGCTTTCATTCTCTTCCTTAGTTCAATCAACTCCTCTTCACCAGGACTGAGATAGTCAACTGACTTATCTGAATTATAGTCACTATCAAAGTCACTATCATATTCAGAATCATCATCACCATTTGTTGCATCCTCTGTAACCTTCCCTTTGCCCTTATCAACATTCACCCTAGTCCTGCTACTCTCATCACCATCTGTTGCATCCTCTGTAACCTTCCCTTTGCCCTTATCAACATTCACCCTAGTCCTACTACTCTCACCCTCTGAGTTTCTAGGATGGAAAGAAGATGAACCCTCAACCTGGCACTCCATCTCATCCCAATGAATCAACTCATCTACAGAAAACTCATTGCAATACCTCTTTTGGGGAGTGCCTTTTGCCTTAGAAACAGTTTCATCCATAAAAGAGGTATCTGCATTACCTAGATACTCTGACAGATCCATATCTAAGTGATCTAAATAGAGCTCTAGCCTACCAAACAAGTCAGCAACATCAAACATGTATGCTATTTCCTTATCATTTGTTACTCTAACTAAGCCTTTCTCTAAATCAATATTTGGAACTTTGTAATACAAACCTTGGAAGTAGTTACCAACTTTTTCTTCCACAAACTGAGCAAATATTTCGTAAGTCATCCTTGGAACAGCCATATTCAGAATCACCCCATCCTTATACCTTAAAGGTGAATGTGCAAAGAACCCATCATTGTGTACATCAAATTGACTCAATAGTGGTTATGCAGAGTTTCTACCAGTAGTAATGATTCTACTGTTGGTGATCCTACTGTTAGTAGTAGTGTTTCTGCTGCTAGTGTTAAGACTACCAGTTTCTACTGCTAGTGTTAAGACTACCTGTTTCTACTGCTAGTTTAAGCTTGTTCCTGCTGGTAGGCTTATTGTTCCTGCTGGTAAGCTTGTTTCTGCTGGTAAGCTTGTTCCTGCTGGTAAGCTTATAACCACTGATTCCTACTATTATGGAAACTATTATGGTATAATTAATGGGCCGTTAATTATACATAATTCCATGGGCTAGGGTTTGAGTAAACTCTATTATAAATAGAGATCATAACTTTACTGCATGGATATATACAGAATACAAACCCTAAACACTTGAATACGATTCTGTTCTTGATTTGTGCCTAAAACAAGAACATCACTTGGTCTTATCCCATAGAGATATTCGTGTAACCCAGGCATAGGGTCGAATAGTTTCTATTGGAAAGTGATAACACGATTTCAAGTGAATATCCGGTACCTTGTTTATTGATTATCTTCACCCTGTTCTGGGAACACAACGACACCTAACAAACCAACAATCAATAGAAACTATTTTAGTGATAATCAATGGCGGCTGCTATGAGGCATATGGCTGCTAACTTTTCTAAACTGGAAAAGTTTGAAGGTGTTGATTTAAGAAGATGGCAAAAGAAGATGCACTTCTTGTTGTCAAGCATGCATGTGGTCTATGTTTTGACTACACCTATTCCTGAGGATCATGGGGATGATGCTACTATGGAACAGATGCGGAACAGAAGCAAATGGGAGAATGATGACTATGTTTGCAGAGGATTAATTCTCAATGGTATGTCTGATTCTCTATTTGATCTTTATCAAAATGTTGAATCTTCTCAAGAACTGTGGGATTCCTTGGAAGCCAAATATATGGCTGAGGATGCATCAAGTAAGAAGTTCCTTGTAATTAATTTTAACAATTACAAAATGGTCGATTCTAGACCTGTCATGGAACAATACAATGAACTTCTTAGTATACTTGGTCGATTCACACAACACAAGATGAACATGGATGAGGCTATTTCAGTCTCTTGTATCATCGATAAATTACCTCCTTCTTGGAAAGATTTCAAGCATATGCTTAAGCATAAGAAGGAGGAATTAACTCTGGTTGAGTTGGGCAGTCATTTGCGCATTGAGGAATCACTCAAAGTGCATGAAAGTGACAAGCCAAAGAGCAGCAATGCTGCTGGTCCATCAGTTGTCAACATGGTGGAGCATAACAACTCCTCCAGGAACAATGACAACAAGGGCAAACGTAAGCATCAGGATAACACCAAAACTGATCCTAACAAGAAGTCTAAAGCTACTTGTTGGAAGTGTGGTAAAATTGGACACTTCAGGAAGGATTGTAAAGGTGTTAAGATTGGCAATAAAGCCAATGGATCAGGCACAAGTGGTTCTGGGAATGGTAATTCCAATTCCCTAAAAGGTCAGAATATATTTAATAAGTCTTTTAAGATTTATTATGTTACATATATATCTGATGTGTACTTTGTGCAGGATGATGATGTTGCGTGGTGGGTTGAGTCTGGAGGAACAATTCATGTGTGTAAAGATAGAGGCTGGTTCAAGACCTACGAGTCAATGAATGATGGTTCTATTCTTCATATGGGAAATGAGTCAACAGCCCTGGTGCATGAAAAAGGATGTGTGGATTTGAAGTTTAGTTCTGGAAAGATTGTTTCTTTGTTTAATGTTTTACATGTTCCTGATATTAGAAAAAACTTGGTTCCTAGTAGTGTTTTGAATAATTGTGGTTATAAACAAGTAATTGAATCTGATAGTATGTTTTATCTAAACATGGTGTATTCATTGGTTTTAGTTATTTATGTAATCAAATGTTTAGACTTAATATTGTTCATGATATGGTGATGCGTGGTTTTGCGACCTTACAACAGGTTTTACCTCTCGAGGGATCTCAAGAGGCTTGCAATCCCCACCAGGTAGTGTACCTGACCGATGTAGTATAGTGAAGTGGCAAGTACCGGGGGATTGATCGTTCTCTAGGGGAATAGTGTCGTTAGGATTGAAAAACTACTCTAATAGGTCTAAGGGTGAGGGAAGATTCTTTTTGTATTTTTATATTTTTATAAAAGCAAGTAAAATCTCGGGTTTGAAGGAGTGGGCGGAATTAGTTGCTAGTCAACTAACCCAAATACTACGAATGCAAATAAAATAAATAACTGAAAATGAAAAGGTTGTGGAACTTATATGGAGAGAAATGTGTTTACTTAGATTTCCTTACTCCCTAACTATCTTTTACCGGTTGATTAGTGTGTATTAATTGCGTGGATGACGGGTGTATTCCTTAATACCAATCGTGGGGTGGCGTACGTACTTCCCCAACTCTATAAGCTCCTACTTCACTCCTATGTCGAGCCGGCTAAGAAGCTCCTAACATGGGATCACTAGAATTCGCTCATGCATTAAATACAACCATAAAAACCTTAGTACGCATTGGTTCATGTTTCTTAAGACGTTCAAGCAAGTTACCGTATAGGAAGTTAGCCATTTTTCTTAAGCCTAACATCGATAAACAATCATCCAATACAATTAATAACACACCAACAACCAATAATCAATAGTTAGGTTTCATTAGATCTAAGCAAACACAAGATAAATCTAGCCTAGCATGTTAATTAAAAGACAAGAACAAGATATAATCAAACAACACATAGACATATTGAATGATTAAATGATTACTTATCTTAAATTAAATATGGGAGATCCAAGGTTATAAAACCCTTAAAAATGGCAGAAAATTCGTCTTAGGGTTTCTCCTCACAAAGTTGCACACTATGAATAAAAATTGCAAAACTATATATAGAGTTTAGGGTCTGACGGCGTCACGTTGTAGGAGGTGACGCCGTCACCTCGCCGCGGCTAGGGTTCCCGGATGGTCTTCCTGACGCCGTCCCTCTTTAATTCTCCAAAATCCACTCTGGCGCGTCAAGGGTTGACGCCGTCGAAATTATGCTTGACGCCGTCTCTCTTTAACTTAAACCGTGACGACCTTGATTACCTTAAAGGGTGACGCCGTCAGATTTCCATTGTAAAACTCTCTAGCGCGTCACGTGTATTTTGTCATATCCACCTCTTTTGCCAATCCGTGACGCCGTCAGGAGCAATCCTTGACGCCGTCACGTGTACTTTTCCAGCAGCTTTGGAGACTTTGTCGTTTTCTTCACTTTTATGCTCCAAAAACGTCCAAAATGCTTCCTTTTCCAGATTTCTTCTGCAAAGTACCTAAAATGACAAAAGGAACGATTTAGGGCAATATTTGATCAAATAAATACGATTTAGGGCTTAAATGACCCCCTAAAAGCGGTACACTTTTCGCTTCATCAAATACCCTTACACTTGAGATTTGTTTGTCCTAAAGCAAATGCGCTTTTATTCTAATCAAAATACAAGTTAGGGGTCATTTAACGCTAATATAAAAGTAATTACAACAAATAGTCGTTCCACTTTAATCATAATAAGCACGGAGATTACACACTAGCACCTCACAAGTAGTGTTTAGATACTCACATCTCTCAGGTGTCATAAAAGTATATCTCATAAATGAAACGGATAATATCTCTCACTACCTGTCATAGCAAATAGATTACCATAGGCTTGGGAAAGGATCAAAAACCTCCTCCACTAGGCGTAAGCACCTAAGATAAACTATCAAAGAGGGCTTTCAAACGGGTTATAACGTTAGGTGTAGGGATATGATAAACACGGTTTTGTTGGATAAGGGATATTTTACTGGCGGCGAGTTAAAGATCTTGATTAATTACATGTACAATATGGCGTTGCTAAGCCAAGACTAGACTCGACTTAAGCTAAAAACAAAATAACAAAAACATAAAATAAACATAAAATGAGACGGGATGGTAGTCCGTATGTTTTTTCTACTTTTCTTTTTCTCATTTTTTTTTGTATTTTTCTTGATTTTTTTTAGATTTTTTTCGATTTTTTTTTTTTTTTTTTCAAACACTTTTGCCCTACCATCCAAAATAATACATCATAGGGGGGTTGCATTCCCCTTACACTTGAACTTTTACATAACTTTACAAATAACTATTCTAATGACTCGAATTAAGATAATCGAAACACTTGGAGTACTTTTAAAATATTTAGCACATATGGGGGTAATAATGTTGTTCTTCCCCATTACTCCATTACACTAGTACTTTACCCATGAGTCCCAATCGTCCCAAAACAATATGTACAAGGATATGACTCGACTTAGCAACCATGTAATCAATTAGATAATTAACTTGGGGTTTAAACAAATGTTGTCACAATAATGCACTAAAAATGAGTGCATACAAGGTAGGCTAAGGCGATTTGGGTGTACATTTAAGTGGGGTGTAAACAAGTTCTTCCTTTAAGTAAAATGCTTAAAGGTCGAAACGAAAAGATAGACTCTGAGGGGTGTACTAGGGTATCGTGTACTAAAAATGAGTACAACGCAAAGGGTGTGGGAGAATTACTTGACCAATGTAGCCAACATAATTATAACAAAAACACAGGTGTAAAACAATGGGTTAATCCTAATGCCTCTTATCATGTAGTAAATCTAACTACACGAATGTAGTCTCACTTGTAGCCTCGGAATGGTCCTAACGCAAGTTCTAGAATCTAAGTGCTACCGATACGCACATCATAGCATAAATGCTTTTCCTACCAATTCTAGGGGCGAACCTCACATATTTGGGGGTGGAAAATTTTTTAGTGGTACGGTTTTGTGCTAGTCATATAACTCCTATCCGTGAGACGCTCATTAAGATCAAAGTTTCACTCCTATATGTTGTAAAAAAATTTAAATTTGGCACTAAAATTGCCTTAACAGGTATTTCTCTCAGTTTTATTACACATCTACCATTAAACAAACAAAAATCAAGTGTAATAGCATTCTCTAAAGTATCGTATTTTACCCCCCCCCCCTACACTTAAGATGAACATTGTCCCCAATGTTCAAATAACAAGATGTAAAAGTAAATATGGTAAAAGAATGAAATCAAATACTCCCCTGATTCGTTTGGTGGATAAAGAGGTAACATGGTTAGATCTTCTTCCAAGGTAATGTTGAAGCTTCAAGACTAATGCATCGCCAAAAGCTAGATTCCACATACATCTCCTTGTCCAAAATAACCTGTTAAACCTGAGAAAACAAACACGAAAACCTGCATAACATCGGCGGGATAAATCTATATAGGGATATAATGCTTGTGGAATGATTATTTTGCAGATTCCTGGAGTTTATAAGTTAGAGATTTAATAAAGCATTTTATAATTCCGGAAGAAAAACAAAACTTTCAAAAATTTCAGAAAATTAAAACCTGACGCCGTCAGAAATGATCTGACAGAATTCTCATGTTAAGTTTCTGGAAAATTTCTGGAAAAACCTATACCTTACTTCCTGGAATTCCTGCAAAACATCATTATGACTCGATACAAGCATTTGACTCAAACAATTACTAATATGTATGTTAATTTATTATTGTTACGATTCATGTTCATTTGTTCTAATAAACCGATTTGGATTTCCCTTACACTTATCTTTTGCAAAATACCTTTATATGTAGTTAAGACGAAGTTAAAAACAAGATAAAGCATTTTCACAATTTAGTTTTGAACATGAATCAATAATAATAAAAATTAAACATACATACGGAAGCAAATAAAATCAAACAAACAAATAAATAAACACACAAAAAGCAAATAAAGCTTGGGTTGCCTCCCAAGAAGCGCTTTTCTTTATTAACGAGTCTTGTAGCTAGACTCAAATTCAGGCTTATCTAGTGTCGCTTATGCTCACGTATCCGAGTGTGAGCCATCTAATTGTTGCCTCATCCTTCTTGTATTCATCATTCAGCTCCAGACATCCATGATAATATCTCTTATTTTTCTCATGTGGATATTTGAGCCCCTTTCTCTTATCATTCTCACTTAACAAGTCAATAGGCACAAGTTTGTTGCAAGATTCAATGGAGAAATTCTTAAACCTAGGATGTGATCGGGGCATTTGGTAAACAAAATCTTCATCCCCATCCGAGAATGTAATTAACCCGTCCACAAGTTTTTCGTCAAGGTTGGTCAACCTTTTGAAGGGTTCTCCAAAAATGACTTGGGTTAATTAGTTATCAATAAATTCTCCTAAGTTCTCCATAACCATAAAATCCACCAAATACACAAAACTTCCTACGAATACGTGTAGTGGCTTAATCCTAGCAACAATGTTATCTCCTTGATATTCTAGCTCATCTACCATGATTTTATTATAATTAGCGCGAGAGATAATGTTCAAGGGCAAAGATGAGTTAAGATAAGCATGAAAACTATGATAACCAATCTTACATGGAAATTGCATGTTGAAGAGGCTATCCTTCTCGATCTTAGTCCTAGGGTTAACATACTTAAAGGGATCAATTTCCTCTTTTCTCCATTCCTCGTTAACCACTTCTCCATCACCAGCATCCTCATCGGAGTCTGAGTCGTAAAATGGACTAACTGCATAGTCATTCTCATGGTCAGACTCCTCCATCTCAGAATTGTTACCAAAGTGGTGGTCGGGTGAAAGGTTGTTGTTTTCTACGTTGGGGGCGGGAACGGGTAGTTGGAAGTTTGCACGGCGGAAAATACGAATAACAGGGATCACGCGATCACTATTACTCATGAGGTAGGTGGAAGGTGTCACAAACAAAAGTACAAAGAAATAAGATAGACTAAAGAAAACCTAGAAAAATAAAATAAAAATCTCACTAGAAAGGAATCTAGTGAGTAGACCTAATAAAATAAAAATTCAACCTAAACAATAACTATTCCCCGGCAGCGGCGCCAAAAACTTGATGCGTGGTTTTGCGACCTTACAACAGGTTTTACCTCTCGAGGGATCTCAAGAGGCTTGCAATCCCCACCAGGCAGTGTACCTGACCGATGTAGTATAGTGAAGTGGCAAGTACCGGGGGATTGATCGTTCTCTAGGGGAATAGTGTCGTTAGGATTGAAAAACTACTCTAATAGGTCTAAGGGTGAGGGAAGATTCTTTTTGTATTTTTATATTTTTATAAAAGCAAGTAAAATCTCGGGTTTGAAGGAGTGGGCGAATTAGTTGCTAGTCAACTAACCCAAATACTACAATTGCAAATAAAATAAATAACTGAAAATGAAAAGGTTGTGAAACTTATATGGAGAGAAATGTGTTTACTTAGATTTCCTTACTCCCTAACTATCTTTTACCGGTTGATTAGTGTGTATTAATTGCGTGGATGACGGGTGTATTCCTTAATACCAATCGTGGGGTGGCGTACGTACTTCCCCAACTCTATAAGCTCCTACTTCACTCCTATGTCGAGCCGGCTAAGAAGCTCCTAACATGGGATCACTAGAATTCGCTCATGCATTAAATACAACCATAAAAACCTTAGTACGCATTGGTTCATGTTTCTTAAGACGTTCAAGCAAGTTACCGTATAGGAAGTTAGCCAGTTTTCTTAAGCCTAACATCGATAAACAATCATCCAATACAATTAATAACACACCAACAACCAATAATCAATAGTTAGGTTTCATTAGATCTAAGCAAACACAAGATAAATCTAGCCTAGCATGTTAATTAAAAGACAAGAACAAGATATAATCAAACAACACATAGACATATTGAATGATTAAATGATTACTTATCTTCAATTAAACATGGGAGATCCAAGGGTATAAAACCCTTAAAAATGGCAGAAAATTCGTCTTAGGGTTTCTCCTCACAAAGTTGCACACTATGAATAAAAATTGCAAAACTATATATAGAGTTTAGGGTCTGACGGCGTCATGTTGTAGGAGGTGACGCCGTCACCTCGCCGCGGCTAGGGTTCCCGGATGGTCTTCCTGACGTCGTCCCTCTTTAATCCTCCAAAATCCACTCTGGCGCGTCAAGGGTTGACGTCGTCGAAATTATGCTTGACGTCGTCTCTCTTTAACTTAAACCGTGACGACCTTGATCACCTTAAAAGGTGACGCCGTCAGATTTCCATTGTAAAACTCTCTGGCGCGTCACGTGTATTTTGTCATATCCACCTCTTTTGCCAAGCCGTGACGCCGTCAGGAGCAATCCTTGACGCCGTCACGTGTACTTTTCCAGCAGCTTTGGAAACTTTGTCGTTTTCTTCACTTTTATGCTCCAAAAACGTCCAAAATGCTTCCTTTTCCAGATTTCTTCTCCAAAGTACCTAAAATGACAAAAGGAACGATTTAGGGCAATATTTGATCAAATAAATACGATTTAGGGCTTAAATGACCCCCTAAAAGCGGTACACTTTTCGCTTCATCATATGGTTGATTATACTTTTATGTCGTCATCTAGATTAAATGATTCAACCCTTTGGCATGCTAGACTTGGCCATGTACACTTTAAAAGGATGCAAGATATGTCTAAGGATGGGTTAATCCCAGCATTTGACATGGACACTGAAAAGTGTAAAACTTGTATGATGAACAAGATAACTAAGAAACCATTTCAAAGTGTAAAACGTGAAACTAATGTGTTGGAACTAATTCATAGTGACTTATGTGATTTGCATGCCACTCCCTCTTTGGGGAATAAGAAATACTTTGTGACTTTTATTGATGATGCTTCTAGGTATTGTTATGTTTATTTATTGCATACTAAGGATGAGGCATTAGATAAATTTAAAGTATTTAAAACTGAGGTTGAATTGCAACAAAGTTCCCTGATCAAGAGATTAAGGACTGATAGGGGAGGTGAGTACATGGATACTCTCTATTTCCAGTCTGTTGGTATAATCCATGAAACGACTGCCCCTTATACTCCTCAGCAAAATGGTATTTCTGAAAGGAAAAACCGAGTGCTGAAGGAAATGGTTAATTCCATGTTGTCCTATTCTGGGGTGAGTCAAGGGTTCTTGGGTGAAGCTATGTTAACAGCTTGCTATTTATTAAATAGGGTTCCCAACAAAAGGAACAAGACAACCCCTTATGAATTCTGGACTAAAAAGAAACCCAACCTAAATTATCTCAGGGTTTGGGGTTGTAGGGCAGTTGTAAAACTCCCTGATCCAAAGTTAAAAACTTTGGGTGAAAGAGGCATTGAATGCATCTTTGTTGGATATGCTGAGCATTCCAAGGCATATAGGTTATATGTTATTGAACCTAATGAATTTGTTTCAATTAACTCAATAATTGAATCAAGGGATGCAATCTTTGATGAGAATAGATTCTCATCAGTCCCTAGACCAAGTCAGAGGATTCCTAATGGAACTAATGATGTTGGTGTATCAGAAATCTCTGATGAGGTTCCTAATGAGGTTGTGGAACAACAACCTGAACCTGAGCTCAGAAGGAGCACAAGGGTCAGAACTCCAAAATCATTTGGACCTGATTTTCAATTGTACTTAATTGAAGGAACAAGGGATGAGGTCTCTGACCAACACTCCTATTGCTTTAATGTTGAGGATGATCCCAAAACATTTGATGAAGCAATGAAGTCCCAGGATGTTACTTTCTGGAAAGAGGCAATAAATGATGAGATGGACTCCATCATGGGCAACAACACTTGGGTGTTGGCTGATCTACCACCTGGTTGCAAACCTTTGGGTTGCAAATGGATTTTCAAAAAGAAAATGAAGGTAGATGGAACTATTGAAAAGTTCAAGGCTAGACTAGTCATTCAAGGCTTTAAACAAAAGTCAGGGATAGACTATTTTGATACTTATGCCCCTGTGGCTCGTATCAGTACCATAAGATTGCTGATTGCCTTGGCATCTATTCACAATCTGATTATACATCAGATGGATGTGAAGACAACATTTTTGAATAGTGAATTGGATGAGGAGGTTTACATAAACCAACCTCAAGGTTTCATCATGCCTGGTAATGAAAACAAGGTGTGTAAACTGATTAAGTCCTTATATGGACTAAAACAGGCACCTAAACAATGGCATCAAAAATTTGATGAAGTGGTTTTGTCTAGTGGTTATTCACTTAACCAGTCTGAAAAATGTGTATATAGCAAATTTGATAAATCTGGTAAAGGAGTCATCATTTGTCTATATGTTGATGACATGTTGATCTTTGGCACTGACCAAAATCAAGTTGACCTAACAAAGGAATTTTTGTCATCAAGGTTCTCCATGAAGGATATGGGGGAGGCTGATGTTATCCTTGGTGATGATGTACCCTCCGAACAGGTCGAAGGACTCCCCTTCGAGCCTGTAGAAAGCCCTCCCTTCGGAGGCCCAGGTTAATCTCCTTAACACGTTTCATTGGCGTAAAACCATTCGCCTGCGAACTGGTTACCATGTGGGAATCCGCCAATCGAAGCCCTAAGCCCTTCGGGGTATTCCTATCGAAGGGACTAGCACGAAGGACCATTCTGACCTGGTCAAACCCACGTCTCCTCTTCCCTTTGGCTTTCCCGCCAAAACAGAGATCGTGGGCTACAAAGCCCTAGCGGTTACCACAAAATCATGGGACGCCCCCATGATCTCCGAACAATGTGCAACCGCCCACTATGTCCTATTTCTCCCCTATAAATAGCGTAGTCGGGCATGAACAATGTAAGTTAACTTCACTCTTGTCATTTACAACCTATAAATAGCGTAGTCGGGCATGAACCTGTCATTAGCCCAGCCTTTGTCGAAGCCAACCACGAAGTGTTGGAATCCCTCTTAAGGGCTCGTAACAGGCAAGTCAGGAATGCTGAGGTGCGAAGGGAGTTGGAATACTCAAGTGATGAGTATGATGAAGAAATGGAGATGGAACCTAGGCCTCCGACCCAAGGACCAACCCTATCGGCTTTAAGAATTGGGTCTCCAGTTGGTCGAAGGCTAAGCAAGAGATCCGTTGGTTTCGAAGGAGTCCCCGATAGGGCTCCGACAAGAAGGGAAGGGGCGGTTACCGAAGGCTCTAACGGTAGGAGCCAGCGAAGGGAAGAAGTGGGGGTGACTTTGCCTCCATTGCTAGCAGCTCATCTTGGAAGGACTGAAGCTGGGGTTCCGTTGCAGCCTTCTCACGCATCAGGCGTAGAAGGCAATCCGCCTACAATTAATATGGGAGGAAATCTTCCTCCCAATGGTATGTACCCCTCGTTCCAAACTCAGTCTTATCCTCAAAATTTATATCCTCCAGTAAATGGACAGCCTAATAACCCAAGCTTTCCCCAAACTTATGGGAGCATGCCCTTCGGGCATCCTATGGCGTACCCTCCGTACGCCATGGGAAACGGTTACCCGTTTGCCATGAATACACCTTATCAGTCCTACCCAAGCCAAACTCCTATGGGAATACCCCCAAACAACAATCCATATAATACTGTTCCCATGTATGCACCACCTTATAACTGTCTATACTCAGACCCTATGGGTTCAGCTACACCCTTCGTTAGGTGGATCGAAGATTACCCATTGCCTGATGGGTTGAAAATGCCCTCGCACGGGATTCTGCTCGTATCTGGTGGAATGGGCAAAAGCCCGGCAGCATCGTCAATCTTGATGATCTTAAGGCTAAGTTCCGGTCGCATTTCAGTCAGCAAAAGAAGTTCACGAGGACTCATTTAACGGTGCACAACATCAAACAAAAAGAAAACGAAAGCACAAGGGCCTTCGTTACTAGGTACACCGATGAGACTTTGCAGATTTTGGGTCTTCATGAAGATCAGCGTATTTCGGGTTTCGTACATGGTCTTCGAAATCGGAGTTTGGTGGAATTCTTGTCCACTGACCTTCCGATATGTGTCTAAATACACATATATTTTATATTATTTAAACCCACAAAAACGACCAAAAACACACAAATGACCATATAAATGCTATAAATATCATTGAAATGTGTTTTTATGTGATTCAGATACAACAAGATTGAAAACAAGTGAAAAATGATTAAAGTTCACACAATTGTCAATTTCAGTCCCTGAAGTTTCACAAAATGGCAAAACTAGTCCCTGAAGGTTTAAAATGAATGAAAAGTCAACTTTAGTCCTTGGATAATCAAACATGTTCACAAACAATCCCTGGATGAAAGTTTTCTACAATTGGCAACTTTTATCCCTCAAAATCCAAAATTTACATAAAAGGTCCTTGGAGGTTTTAAAATTGGAAATTTACAATTATGGTCCTTGTACTAATGTTAATTGGCAGGTGTGATCCCTGGAATAAAGTTTGGAAGTTTGTCACATCAGGCCCCTCATGTTTCAGAAATTACAACTTTAGTCCTTGGGCTTATCCATTATACAAAACCAACCGGATCCCTTTTATACATAAACCAAAAATCCAATCCATTCCCTAAAACAACCCAGCCCAATCCAAATATAAATAAAACCCGGCCCATCCCTTTTTGCTAAATATCCCACGGTCAAACCAATGTTTGACCCGTCTTCTTCTTCCCCATACCGCCAAAAACCACACTCACCTACGGTTTTCTCTGCAAAACCACCACTTGGCCTCTAAACCTACCAAACATGTCCCCTCCACCTCCACAACTAAACAAGAAGCATTAATTGAAATAAAACTGCTCCTAGCCACTTGTATCACTTTTGGCGCCAAAAGTTGTTTAAACGGCTAGGATGATCTCTGCTTAATCAATGGACAAGATAAAGAGTGGGATTTGACTGGAATGCTAGTGGGAACTCAGAAGGTTATAAAAGAGAAGAGAAGGAAGAAAGAAACCTACCTTTTGGATTAGCCTAGGTCATGTAGTGATAATTAGTTTACTGCTTTCTTTAATTAATGTAAATTTAATGCTTTCAAGTGTTAGTTTTACACTGACAATGTTAAACTAAACCTTATTTACAGTTTTAATGCAAGTTATCTTTTAAATTCATGTCTTTCTTATTCGTACCATTTAAATTTCTTGTCATTTAATTTCTTGTTGATTATAGTTGTTTAATGGACTCAATTAGTTAACATAAGCTCCTGACAAAGCTCATTAATCTTTTAGATACATTAATATAGCTTTAGTCTTTAAAATTCAGAAAACACCAAAAGAAATCAAGAAAAAATGAAAAATCCAAAAAATAAAATGTTGAATGATGAAACTGCATGGATCAAGGTTAATTGTGGATTGCCTTTGGTTTAGAAGCTTTGTGGAAAGCCTTAGGATGTGTTCTGTGGCCTTGGTTCATTGGTTCTCAGCTTGATTCACTTGTAAGCCATTTTTATCCATTTTTGCATTTCACTGTTCTAGTCTTTAATTTGCTTTGATCTTCATGTTTTCATGTTTATTTGATGTTGTTTAGTGTTATTCAAGTTTAATATTAGTGGTTTGTTCATTAGATTCACTTGTGCTAAAAATTGAACCAACTCAGTTAGAATTGCAAATTTGACACCCTTGTGTTTCTTGCTTGAGTTCTCTAAGTTTTATGCTCATTTGGTCTTCTTAGCTGATAATAATATGTTTGAAATCAGGTTTGTATACAAATGCATTGAATACTTTGAAATTCATGTGACAAGTGGAAATCAAAGGGCTGTTTGGATTTGGTATGATTTAGGACACTGAGGTTGTTTGAGTTGTTTATTTCTGTACATACATGATCCATTGGGCCATTTGAGGGATTGACACCCCTTTAAGCTCAGTGGTAATGTATGAATGGTCAAATTCATCTTCAAATCTTCCTCAGTGTCCACTGTGGTAATTTTAGGTTTCATAAAATGGATTTGCTGTCTAAACTGTGTTTAGGGTTGTGTGTGTTATTGTTCTTGTTTGATGTATGATGCATAATGGTCATTTAACTCAGTTTAGTATTCAAATCCAGGTCTTAGTTAGTATAAAGTCAAAATAGCTTTTAATCTTTTCTAATTTCTTGTCTGTTCAAGTTTTTCAAGTCATTTTCATAATATTAGCTTAAAAGTTGTTAAGTTTGCTTAATTTAGTTTCATTATAGCTTAATATAACTTATTCAATCAGTAGATTAAGATTTAAGTTCATGTTAGTCAACTTAGATCATAAACTTAAAAAGTCAAAATTTCTGCACTTGCCCTGTGCAGGCCTGATTCTCAGATTTTCAATTGCTTGCACAATCTTTATTAGTTAGGATTAGCTTGTGTAATTTGTTATTTTGTGTAGCCCTTCTGGCCATTATGTTATGTATATGCTTGTTTTTAATTGTGTAGCTTATTTAGATACCTTAATCAACCTCCTTATTTTGTCCCACTTTCTCAGTGTATACTGAGAATCAGTGGAATCACCCCAACTTCATAAGCTCTCAAAAAGCTTATCCTGTGGACTTAGCTTGTGATTTTGGTTTCTTTTAGAAGCTAATCCACTAGTCTCTAAGTTCCAATTCTTAAATTCCATGTTGTAGCTCATCTACTAGGGCTGCAACAAGCTTTTTGTTTGTCCCACTTTTTCAGTATACACTGAATCAGTGAATTGAAGCTTTTTCATAAGCTCCTCAAAAGCTAACCTGTGGACCCCACAGGTTGAGCTTGGGCTTTTTGGAAAGCCAACCAACCCTGCTTGCTACCTCAATCTCCTTTTTGTGCTTTAGAGCTTATTTAATAAGCTTATCTTGCCTCTAAAGCTATCAGCAGAATCACTGCGCTATCAGCAGAATCACTGCACTATCAGCAGGATTGCTAAAGCTAGCAGCAGGTTGGATTTGGAATTGCTTATTAGCTTATTACAAGCTTATGAGTGATTTCCAGTGCACCATCTTGTTCATATTTGTCCATTAGACTTGTAAATATCTTATTTCACCCTTTGTTTCCTGTTTAAAGCTTTTTCCAAGCTTATTCTAAGCTTTTAGTCAACTGTTAAGCCAAAGGCTTAACTGTTTGGCCTCATAAGCTCATGAAGTGCTTATTTCTTAGTTTGTAAAGTTTCATCTTCATTAAACTTGTATAATATCAGTATATATTTAATCCAGAAAAAGAAAATTCCAAAAAAGAGCTTTTTCAAATAAGTGATAGCTTCTATTTAAGAAGCTTATTGCTTATTTGCTTATTTTCATTAAGTACATATAGTTTTTAGATTTTTCTTAGGTTCCTTTATTTATTTAATAATTATGTAAAAAGTTTCAGATTTTTCTTTATTCATTTAATACTTTTAATAAATCAATAATAGTTTTTAATAATTAATAATAAATAGAATAATTGTGTAAAAAATACATTTTCAGTTTTAAATTTCATTTTATAATATTTTAGATTTTTCAGATTCTTTATTTCATTTATTTAGGTTAATTTTAGATTTTCTTATTATTTAATTCATTATTAAATACATTTAATTCATTTTTAATTTATAATAATTAAGTAAATAGTGTAAAAATTTATTTTAATTTTCTAATAATTTTCTTATCTTTTTAGGATTCCAAAAATATAATTTTCACATTTGTGGGAGTTGTATTGGACTGAATTCACTTTTATTTTGGTACGTTTACGTAATTTTTATTTAAACGTACGCGTTTTAGGTTTTTAGATTTTCTTAACTTTTATATAAGTTTGTAAATTATAAATAAACATTTTAAGTTTGTTTAATTTGCATTTAAGCCCCTAAGGCATGCAAATCCCTACTATAGTATAATCGTTTGTTTTGTTTTGTATATCCTTTTCGCGTTTTTAGGTTTTTGATTGCACGTTTTTAACGATATAGCTGTGACAGAGCTATCACTATTCACATTCCTAGTGTTAGTCAATCAGATTCCTGTTTTTATATATTCAATATCATTTCAACACACACATTCGTTGTATTACATTTTTCACACCTCGTTGGGACTTAACGACCCGGGGATATAATTCTGTACTCCCATGGATATAAATTGCATTTTTCTCCCTTATAGTTTGACTTGTATGGTTGACCATTCACAAGTGGTTGGCTGATATAAAGATGACTGTTCGGGAGAGATCAAATTTTGGCGCCGTTGCCGGGGAGGTGTGGTGCGTATAATGAATTTGTGTTTTGTTGAAATATCTATCCTTTGTATATATACTATATATAATATCATATTTCAATTCCAAAAACAATATAAAACACAAAAAATTTTCTTTTCCTTTGTATATATATAAAAAGATAAAAATACAAAAACATTTTCCCTTTTCTGTTTATATTATAAAATCAAAAACCAAAAATATTCTCCTTACCTTATTATTCATAATTCTGTGAGTGGACCCCACTCCAATTTCTCACCCAATCATTTCCCCATGAACCATTTAATTCGGGGTCGAGTCAAGCTAGCGACTCGGTAATCAAAAACAGTAGTGCAACATGGGTTTTCACCCATGTTTCTGTCTTCTTACCCCTTTCTACCACCTAAGTGTGGGGGAGATGCCCCACATGTTGTATATAGATCTAAAAAAATGAATGAAAATTGTAAATACTAAAAAAGAGAATAATTGTTGTGTTTCCACACTTGGCTAGTAATGTTATCTTTTTACGTTCAAGGATTCGGCATAATAGCCGGGACTTTGAATATTGAGGACAATATTCAATTCTAAGTGTGGGGGGGAAATTCTGGCGAATTTGATCAAATATATACCCTTTTATGCCCTTTTCCCCCCATTTTTGACCAGAAATTTTTTTTTTATGTGGAAGTGCTTTGCACTAAACACAACAAATGGTAATCAGTCCACCATGTCTAACCCACATAAGGACTGGCTAATCCAGGAGCAAACGGCTCTTGGTAAAGATATATCAAATCCGTTGATGGCTTACAATTTGCCGAAAATTGTATGGTATTCGACTCACTATATCCTAAAAAGTGAAGAGTTGGCTAGCCCGCAAGGTTATGGCTTGTGGTAAAGGCAGTGGAAAAACCATAATTGGTAATCAGCTCACCAAAGATAATAGTGATAATTTATCTAAGAGTTGGCTAGTCCAGAAGCAAACGGCTTTTGGTAAAGACAAATCAAATCCGTTGACAGCTGATGGTTTGCTCAAAATCATGTGGTTATCAGTGTACCACAGTTCTTACTTGAACTGAAATATTTGGCTACTCCAGAAGTAATGGCTTTTGGTAAAGAGATTAAAATCCATTAAGTTTTCATAAAAGATTGCTAGGGACTAGCAATAGTTTAGTGTGGGGGATTTGATATGTGTCTAAATACACATATATTTTATATTATTTAAACCCACAAAAATGACCAAAAACACACAAATGACCATATAAATGCTATAAATATCATTGAAATGTGTTTTTATGTGATTCAGGTACAAAAAGATTGAAAACAAGTGAAAAATGATTAAAGTTCACACAATTGTCAATTTCAGTCCCTGAAGTTTCATAAAATGGCAAAACTAGTCCCTGAAGGTTTAAAATGAATGAAAAGTCAACTTTAGTCCTTGGATAATCAAACATGTTCACAAACAATCCCTGGATGAAAGTTTTCTACAATTGGCAACTTTTATCCCTTAAAATCCAAAATTTACATAAAAGGTCCTTGGAGGTTTTAAAATTGGAAATTTACAATTATGGTCCTTGTACTAATGTTAATTGGCAGGTGTGATCCCTGGAATAAAGTTTGGAAGTTTGTCACATCAGGCCCCTCATGTTTCAGAAATTACAACTTTAGTCCTTGGGCTTATCCATTATACAAAACCAACCGGACCCCTTTTATACATAAACCAAAAATCCAATCAATTCCCTAAAACAACCCAGCCCAATCCAAATATAAATAAAACCCGGCCCATCCCTTTTTGCTAAATATCCTAGGGTCAAACCAATGTTTGACCCGTCTTCTTCTTCCCCATACCGCCAAAAACCACACTCACCTACGGTTTTCTCTGCAAAACCACCACTTGGCCTCTAAACCTTCCAAACATGTCCCCTCCACCTCCACAACTAAACAAGAAGCATTAATTGAAATAAAACTGCTCCTAGCCACTTGTATCACTTTTGGCGCCAAAAGTTGTTTAAACGGCTAGGATGATCTCTGCTTAATCAATGGACAAGATAAAGAGTGGGATTTGACTGGAATGCTAGTGGGAACTCAGAAGGTTATAAAAGAGAAGAGAAGGAAGAAAGAAACCTACCTTTTGGATTAGCCTAGGTCATGTAGTGATAATTAGTTTACTGCTTTCTTTAATTAATGTAAATTTAATGCTTTCAAGTGTTAGTTTTACACTGACAATGTTAAACTAAACCTTATTTACAGTTTTAATGCAAGTTATCTTTTAAATTCATGTCTTTCTTATTCGTACCATTTAAATTTCTTGTCATTTAATTTCTTGTTGATTATAGTTGTTTAATGGACTCAATTAGTTAACATAAGCTCCTGACAAAGCTTTCAAAGCTTTTAGAATCCTTTAAACAGTTATAGTTTTTAAAATTTAGAAATAGATAAAAAAACAAGAAAAACAATGAAAAACCAAAAATAATGAAGTGTTCTTGGTGAAACTGTATGGAGCAAGGTTAATTGTGGATTGCCTTTGGTTTAGAAGCTTTGTGGAAAGCCTTAGGATGTGTTTTGTGGCCTTGGTTCTCAGTTTCAAGCAGGATGCATTTGTAAGCCCCTTTTTACCATTTTTTGCATTTCATAGTTCTAGTCTTTAATATGCTTTGATTTTCATGTTTTCCTACTTAATTGTTGTTTGTTAATGATTATCTAGCTTAATCTTAGGTTGTTATGTTTTGGATTTGACTGTAGTTGGAAATTACATCTTGACTGTCTATGAGCATGTTTTTGACATTCCTAGGCTTGAACCTGTGTGACTACTTGTTTATGCTTAAAAGGGTCCATTTTGACACATTGTGACCCCTGGATTTGATGGAATTAGGTTTACACAGTCCTATGCTTTGAAAACCTAAGTTTGGTCCAATTTAAGGTTTGTTTGGATTTAATAATAAAACTGTGTTATAGGTTGTGTTTGTGGTTGTTCTTGTTTGATGTACCCCTTATATGACTCTAATGACTCAGAGGAATACTAACCAAAGGGTGTAGCATTGGAGAAAGTCAAATTGACACTTGATGATCTCTAAATGAGCACTGTGAGGTTGTTAGATCTAATAATCCTACATATTTGTTTAAATGTTGTTAGGTTAGCTTTAGTTCATGTTTTTATAGCTTAATATAACATATTAAATCAGTAGATTAAGTTTTAAGTTCATGTTAGTCAACTTAGATCATAAACTTAAAAAGTCAAAAATTTCTGCATATGCCCTGTGCAGGCAGTTTACCCCGTTTTTCATTTGCTTGCACAATCTTTATTAGTTAGCTTTAGCTTGTGTAAATTATTGTTGACTGGGCATATTTGTGTAGCCCATGTGGCTTATTTGTTATGTCTATTCTTGTTTTTCCATTTGTAGCTTAGTTAGATAGCTTATTTCACCCACCTTTTTTGTCCCATCTAACTCACTCCACTGAAGCAAACAGTGGAGTTGGAGTTGTTTTCTTAAGCTCATTAAATAGCTCCTCATTGACCCCTAGCTTGTGATAATTGGCTTCATGTGAGGCTAACCAATCATACTCAAAGGTTCAGTGCTTGTTGAGTTTTCTTAAGCTTATTTGATAAGTTAAATTAGAGCTTGTTGTTTGCCCCATTTGCTGAGTATACTGAGTAATCAGTGTACTCATGCTTATTTCATAAGCTCTTAAAAAGCTCATTTGTGGTCATAAGCTTGTGTGGTTTAGTTTTATATGAAGCTTATCCACCCATCCGTAAGATCTTGTGCTTAATTTTCCCCTTGCAGCTCATCTGCTAGGGCTGCAAGTAGCTTTTAACTTGTCCCAATTTTCTCAGTATACACTGAGCATATCAGCAGAATCACTTGCACTATCAGCAGAATCACTTACATCATCAGCAGGTTGCTTTTACTCTAGCAGTACCTTGTTGATTTGATTATTCAGAGCTTATTAGTGCTTGTGTCTTTTCCATCTAGCTTATTTTTATCTTATTTTATCTTTTGTTTCATGTATAAAGCTTTTTCAAGCTCAATTTAAGCTTATGACTTCACTGTGAGCCCAAAAGCTATACTGAATAAGTCATAAGCCCATAATCTGCTTATTTCTAAGTTTGTAAAGTTTTGTTTTCATTAAACTTGTTTAATATCATTGTATAATTAATCCAGAAAAATAAAAAACCAAAAAGCTCCACTTTAAAGCTAAGTGATAGCTTCTATTTAAGAAGCTTATTGCTTATTTGCTTATTTTCATTAAGCACATAGTGTTTTTATATTTTTCCTAGGTTCCTTTATTTATTTTAGAATTATGTAAAAAGTTTCAGATTTTTCTTTATTCATTTAATACTTTTAATAAATCAATAATAGTTTTTAATAATTAATAATAGTAAATAATTAATAATAAATAGAATAATTGTGTAAAAAATACATTTTCAGTTTTAAATTTCATTTTATAATATTTTAGATTTTTCAGATTCTTTATTTCATTTATTTAGGTTAATTTTAGATTTTCTTATTATTTAATTCATTATTAAATACATTTAATTCATTTTTAATTTATAATAATTAAGTAAATAGTGTAAAAATTTATTTTAATTTTCTAATAATTTTCTTATCTTTTTAGGATTCCAAAAATATAATTTTCACATTTGTGGGAGTTGTATTGGACTGAATTCACTTTTATTTTGGTACGTTTACGTAATTGTTATTTAAACGTACGCGTTTTAGGTTTTTAGATTTTCTTAACTTTTATATAAGTTTGTAAATTATAAATAAATATTTTAAGTTTGTTTAATTTGCATTTAAGCCCCTAAGGCATGCAAATCCCTACTATAATTATAATCGTTTGTTTTGTTTTGTATATCCTTTTCGCGTTTTTAGGTTTTTGATTGCACGTTTTTACTAATATAGCTGTGACAGAGCTATTACTATTCACATTCCTAGTGTTAGTCAATCAGATTCCTGTTTTTATATATTCAATATCATTTCAACACACACATTCGTTATATTACAGTTTACACACCTCGTTGGGACATAACGACCCGGGGATATAACACTATACTCCCATGGATTTAAATTGCATTTTCTCCCTGCCTGGTTTGACTTTTACTGTTGACCATTCACAAGTGGTTGACCGTATTAATTATAACTAGAAAGGGAGAGATCACCTTCCGACAACTTACAAAGGGTTAACGGAAAAGACATATACTTGGATCGAAGCAAAAGAGGTGTCCACTAATGGGGCTCCGGTAGACAGAGATGGCAACAACAAGTTTTCGAAGCATTCTTCGTGGGAAGGGTCCAAAAACAAGAACAAGAACAGAGATAGGTTTTCTCTGTACAACAAAGGCCCCAACCATGGTTTGCTAAGCAGTCTAACGAAGTCTCCAAAGGAAATACTTGCTACGGAGAGGGCTGCCAAGGCCTTCGAAGCACCCCCTCGTATGACAAGTAAGGGCAAAAACAGGGATACCAGCAAGTACTGTCACTTCCACGAAGACAATGGCCATGACACGAACAGTTGTAGAGAGCTGAAGAAACAGATAGAGGAAGCTGTGAAGTCCGGGCAATTGGCACATTTGGTGAAGGGTATAAAGAAAGGCAAAGAAAAGATGACCGACACTCAAATGGCCAAAGATGGTAACCCTAACGAAGCCCCCATACTAATGATACATAGGGGCGAAACCACTTCGAAAAGGAAAGTACCGGAGCCAGAAGCGAACGAGATAAGGGAAATAGCGTTTTCTCCTATCACAGGCAGGATCCCTTCAAATGATCCAGTAGTTATCAAAGTCCTCATCTTTTGCCAAGAAGTAAGCGGAGCTTACATGGACTGCGGAAGCCCTTGTGAAGTCATATACGAACATTGCTTTCGAAAGCTCAAGCCTTCGGTCAGGTCCCAAAAGGTCGACTCAAAAAGGCCTTTAATAGGGTTTTCTGTCGAACGTTCGTGGCCTCTAGGAGAAGTTCCGTTGGAAATAACAATTGGAGAAGGCAAGCTCGCAAGGACAGAAACCCTCATGTTCACTATCGTAAGGTCCAACTCTCCTTACAACTTGTTGATAGGAAGGACCGCCATGCAAAAGATGGGTATCGTAGTTTCCACTATACATGCAGCGGTGAAATTACACACACCCTACGGAATAGGGACTATACTTTCTGAGCACAACCCGAAGGTTAGCAAGAAAAGCAGGGAAGGTCCTAAAGAACTTCCGAAGGATACTCTCAGTGGTGCGGATGTTGAAAAAGATATCGTAACAAGTAGGCATCACGCAGGACGAAGGGTGGTAGGCGAAAAGCAACCTCCAGCAGGTTCCACGGCAAACTTGAAGAAGCCACACAAAGCTGAGGAGAAGGTCTTCGAAGGGACGTATTCCAGCAATACCAAAACCCCTCAGGCACCAGTGATTGATGACAAGCTACACGGCAAGGAATATCAACTTAAGGGGTTCAAACCCATTGAACCAACTAAGCAAGGAATCAAGGCCAACCCTTCGAAGTTCGAAGCAAGTGTTGATCTACCAACTCCGAGGTCATTAACAAGGCGTGATAGTCCAAGCTCCATCAGAAGCCAGACATCTGCAGAAGCTCTCAACGAAACACCTTCCGGGCACAACCAAAACGGAGAAACACCCCCGGCAGCAACGGAGGGGTGGAAATTATACACCGACGGAGCCTCAAGCTCCGATGGTTTCGGAACAGGATTAATCCTGACCAATCCAGAAGGAAAGGAGTACAGTTACGCACTACGTTTTGAATTCAAGACCACAAAGAATGAAGCAGAGTATGAAGCCTTGCTGGCTGGCCTTCGACTTGCAAAGGGCATGGAGGTTCGTGATCTCTCCGTCTTTGTAGGCTCGCTTTCAGTCACTAGCCAAATCAAGGGTTCTTACATAGCAAGGCAGCCAATAATTAAGGAATATTTGGATGAAGTTAAAAAGCTCCTTCAGGGTTTCGAACGACATAAAGTAACAAATATCCGCAGAAGCCATAACAAAAAGGCGGAAGCCCTAATCAGATTAGCGTCGACTGCTTTAGCTCACCTACCCAGCGAGGTTTTAGTGGAGGTATTGGCCACCAGGTCAATTGCGCGAAGTGAAACATCTGATGAAGGCTCCAACTGGACGACACCAATAAAAACGTACTTGATAAGCGGCATTCTGCCTGATAATCCAAAGTCAGCACGAAGAATCAAGGTCAAAAGTCCCCAGTACAGGCTCGTAGGCGATAATCTCTACAAAAGGCGTCTTTCATCTCCTTGGCTTCGTTGCATAGAATTAAAGCAGGCTTCGAGCATCCTCTACAATGCTCACGAAGAATTTTGTGGAAGACACACAAGCCCTAGAGCCATCGCCTCAAAAGTAACAAGGTGGGGTTATTACTGGCCATCCGTGATAGAAGACGCAAGGGAAGTAATTAAAACATGCAAGGTATGTCAGACACACTCCAAAGCTCGGAAACCATTAGAGTATGAGGCGTCTTCTACCATGACAGTAAGGCCTTTCGGTCAATGGGGCGTCAGCATAATCGGACCCCTACCAGCAGCTCCCGGAGGGATACAATTCTTGGTCATAGCCATCGACCATTTCACCAAATGGGTCGAGGCCAAGCCTTTGGCATCAACAAAAGGAAAAGATGTGGAAGAGTTTATGTGGGAACACATAATTTTCAGATTCGGAATCCCACAAGTCATCACCTCTTATGAAGGGAAACACTTTGCCGAAGGAGTGCTCCCCTCTTTCTGCAAAAGCCTGAATGTGAAGCAAAGGTTCATTTGTGTTGACAAGGATATTGTCGACGAAATCGAGATAAAGCTAGGGCAATATCAGCATAAGTGGGCAGACAAACTACCCAAAGTCTTGAGGGCATATAAGAATTTTTCCTTCGAATGAAAGCAAGCAAAGCCAAGTCAAAGAGCCCAGCGTCAAAAATGCTGTTGCAACAAGGCATACGAGCTCGAAGGGCAGAGAAAAAAAAATGTCGTGAACAAGTTTGGACATGACAACAACTCTCGTAAGTTTTACATATAAAAACTTACCTTCTTTAAAGCATTTAGTTGTTTTTTCAATTTCATGTAACGCACTCTTCTCATATGGGAAAGAAGCATTAATGGTAGGTGTCTAGTGTTCATTTCTTCAAATGATGTAATCATCCCTACCCACTTAATGATATAACATGTTTCCCCCAAAATCTCTTGTTTCGTTTTATACAACATAGATTTGTTCAGCCAATTACTTTACAAGTTTCAATGTCGAAGGATGAAGCAAGGCACATGTCTTGTATAACAACAACATCCATTACAATTCACATTAACTTTCCTATGAAGTCTTAGGGTATTATAAGCCCTCTGCAACTTAAGGATAAAGACAGAGTGGGTCGCGACCCTCTGTCGCAGTCAAATTATACGATTGCTTAAAATCTTGGTCCAAAATACACACAATAAGGTTATAACCTTTAAGGTTATAACCTTAGGTTGTATGTGTACGTTCTTGAAATGAGCGTAAGAGAAGATAAACATGACAATAAAAGTGGGACATATCCCACTAAATTAGCATTAATAAAGACTACGTACAGTCTTAGTCATCATAGTCACTAAAAGGGCAATTGTCTAAAGTTATGGGTCGAAGCCCACTAACAGGAAAGATAAAATTGTTCTAACAGGCACACAGATCATAAATTGTCAAATACAAAGGCACCAGCCTTTAAACATGATAAATTGTTTTAAGAAGGGTACATGTCACCCTTATGGACCAAATTACTGCCAACACGACAGCCTTCAATTGTTCTTGGAAGAGTTGGGACGATCCTGGTGGGTTGCAGACTTAGGTTTCTCAGATAAGGTCCTTCTGGTTGGAGACGGAGGCTGTATGCTCTTTGGCTTTTTAGAGAGGAGATCTTCGATGGAGGCTGAAGGATCTTTGGTTGCTTCTGCAAGGAAGGGGTACACTGCCGTGGTGAATGCGTTACCAGCTTCATCATATTCCCGCATGGAATTCGGACGATAGTATGGTACCTCCGAAAGCACAACTGGTTTTTTGGTTTCAGCAATCTCCTCCAAAGTTGTACATTTGCCATGGAATATGGCCGCATTCACTAGCTTGCCCACAACCTCCCCCACCTCATCGCTATGGTACAACTCCATAGCAATGTAGGGAACAACCTTCGATACAACCTCAGCCCTATCTTTTCTCAGACTTTGGCATTCGAGCTTCAACTTATCAACCTCTTGACAGCGCTTGGCATCCTGCTCCACTAACCTGACCCTCTCAGTTTCCAAACCAGAACATTTAGACTCCAGGGCACTCACCTGGTTCTCATAACCAACAACCTTAGCTTCCTCCAACTTTAGCCTACCACACTCAGCTTGCGATTCCTTCAGCTGCTCCTCAAGACCATCAATCTTGGCTCGCAGAACCTCATACCTTGGGTGTTTTTCAAAGTCCGCCATGGCTTCGTCACACCTTTTCTCCAACTCAGCATAACTCTTCTCCCTTTCCTTCTCTCTGGCCACAACAACAGCAACCTCCTCCTTCGCCTCCTTGACTTTGTTAAGCAATCCCCTTGTACGAAAGCTAAGATGGTTGTCCAGTATTGCTTGCCTGATATAACTTTTGTCATTAAGATCGCAAAGCTTCTCAAGGGACATTTCACTCATTTTACTCCTCCAAGAGGCAGGGGTGATATTCTCAACAAGCAAGCGGCAGGAGAGGGCGTTGGGCAGTTCCTTCGCATCTGGCAACCCTAAAAAGGAGAAAAGAGAGAGAAAAACAATATAAGCCAAATATGCAATACGATGGAAAAGGAGGAGGACTCGAAGAACTTTTACTTACCAGGGATATCATCTTCATCAACCATCCTCTCTGGCGCATACATAATGGCTTTCCCACGAGCTTTTTCTATTTTTTGTTTGACATTCCTCGATGAGGGAGTAGGAACATTGGGTTTTCTTTTTGGAGCAGTCTTTGCAGCTTTTGCACTGGTACCTTTCCTTGTTCTCACTCTATCAGCAATACCGGAAGACCCTACGATCCTGAGCTGATCACTTCCGAAAGGGGTATCATCAGAGTCACCAACATCCTCCACAAGCTGGGGGGCTTCCTCAGTACCAAGGGGTTTGATTGGGGGAAGCACAGCAAGAGGTTTGGGTGGAGAGACATCAACATCGTTATTATTGATAGATATAGAAGGAGATCCCACTCCGTAACTTGTATCCTGCGGATCCTTCGGCATAAAGCTAACTTCTTTGGCACCTCCAGCCACAACAAAGTTTCTGAAAGCCATTTCTGCACAAACAAAAGAAAAGGAGATGAATATCAGCAGATAAGTTATTTAAATTATTTAAATAAGATATATACATACTTTTTCCTTCACAAATTATTTCAGGTGATGACGGAGACCCGTCCCAGCTGTCACTTAAACCAGCCATGTACAATATAGGCTCCGGAAACGTTTGGACGTCAGCAGGGTGGCGTGCGAGACGCTGGTACAAGGGGTCGCTCCTTATCTCATAGGGAAGAGGGTCATTGTACTTCTTCTCATCATACATGTTTGCTTTATCCAACAATGCTGGATACTCAGGAGGTATGATGGTACTCTCAACATAGAAAAATTGTCCTTTCCAGTTTCTAATATTTGAAAAGGGTTTCGTCACAAGAGCAGGCACGTCATGTTCACCCCTTTTGGCAATGGTTACCCAATCTCCACCAGGGTAGAGATTCACAAAACCCCTAAGCACCTCCAATGTGGGTTCATAGCCGTACGCTTTACACATTACGATGTATGTGGTCAACTTAGCAAGACCAAAAGGGTTTAACCTAGAAACATGAACCTGATAGTATTGTAGAAACTCTAAAATCAAGGGATGAATGGGTATCCTAAGATTCGATTGAGTGAATGCATGCACATACAAACCCACAAACCCTTCGGGAGCATCGAAAATATTTTGTTTCTTACTAGGGAGCATGATTTGGTACTCCGAGGGTATAGGGTAATCAAGCAGGAACTCAGATAAGGCTTGTTTCGACAAGGTACAGGTCTGTTGCCTAATAATTTGCTTAGCGGCCATGCTCATATTAAAAGAATAAAAGATCAAGGAAGGTTTATGGGAATTTTACCTTTTCGTTCCAACGGAAGCACAAGATTGCAGAGCAATGTGTATATTTTGGGCGGAGGTAAAAGTATTCTAGGGTTTTACCGTATCAACGAATAAATACCCATCAAATCTTTGATCATAACCGCACACGTGTCTAGTTTGCTATCTATGCGGATTTGAAATTGATTTTAAATTCTGAAAGGACGCATACTTATACCGAGATAGTAGCAGTGGCAGTCCAAGTGGAGTAATCATAATTAATCCGCATTAAATGCGTGGTTAGTTGAACATTTATTTTCTTTTTTGCATGGTTAGTGTTATACAAGGAGTATAAGGCATGTAGTTAGTTTTTTGAGTCGAATGCAATTTATACTCGTACGTATATATCACTTTCGACTGGGGGGCTTGATGATGTACCCTCCGAACTGGTCGAAGGACTCCCCTTCGAGCCTGTAGAAAGCCCTCCCTTCGGAGGCCCAGGTTAATCTCTTTAACACGTTTCATTGGCGTAAAACCATTCGCCTGCGAACTGGTTACCATGTGGGAATCCGCCAATCGAAGCCCTAAGCCCTTCGGGGTATTCCTATCGAAGGGACTAGCACGAAGGACCATTCTGACCTGGTCAAACCCACGTCTCCTCTTCCCCTTGGCTTTCCCGCCAAAACAGAGAACGTGGGCTACAAAGCCCTAGCGGTTACCACAAAATCATGGGACGCCCCCATGATCTCCGAACAATGTGCAACCGCCCACTATGTCCTATTTCTCCCCTATAAATAGCGTAGTCAGGCATGAACAATGTAAGTTAACTTCACTCTTGTCATTTACAACCTACTCAAACGATTACACATACTTACTCGCACGCCGGAGGTGGTTCGCAGGGTCCAACCCCTGCGCAATCACTTAACGTAGTGTTTCGGTATTTCTTATTTTCAGGTTAAGAACAAGCTTGGCGCATTCTCAACACCCCATTGTTCATTTGATCACCATCGAAGGCTTGGTTGTGCAATTATTTGTTCAATCACTTGGTATAAGGATTAAACATGAAAGTAACAAGATTTCTATCTCTCAGTCTCATTACATTGAGAAGGTGTTGAGGAAATTTAATTACTTTGATTGTACTCCAGTGAGTACTCCTATGGATACAAGTGAGAAGCTCTTGCCTAATACTGGTAAGGCTGTATCTCAACTTGAGTATTCTAGGGTGATTGGCTGCTTAATGTATGTCATGACTTGTACTAGACCTGACATTGCATTTGCTATGGGAAAATTGAGCAGATATACTAGTAATCCTAGTACTCATCATTGGCAAGCAATTCAGAGGGTACTGAAGTATTTGAAGAGAACTATGGATTATAGTCTCTCATATACTGGTTATCCTTCAGTATTAGAAGGATACACAGATGCAAGTTGGATCAGTAACACTGAAGACAATTCGTCTACTAGTGGCTGGGTATTCCTACTTGGTGGATATGCAATTTCTTGGGCATCCAAGAAGCAAACTTGCATCACCAGTTCTAATATGGAATCTGAATTTGTGGCTTTAGCTGCTGCTGGTAAAGAAGCTGAATGGTTGAAAAACTTGCTTCTTGAGATTCCATTGTGGCCTAAACCTATAGCACCTATTTTTATCCGTTGTGATAGTGCTGCTACATTGGCAAAGGCTTATAGCCAAATGTACAATGGGAAGTCTAGACACTTAGGTGTCAGGCATAGCATGATTCGTGAGCTTATCATGAATGGAGTGGTATCTATAGAGTTTGTTAGATCTCAACATAACTAAGCTGATCACTTGACGAAGGGTTTGGCTAGAGACTTGGTTTTGAAGTCTGCTAAAGGGATGGGTTTAAGTCCAATTTAGTCACTGAATGCTAAGACACCCAACTCCCTCCTGAGGAAACTTGGGAGCTGAGTTCAATGTGGAGAGCTGAACATTTAGTGGACTGGAGCACATGTTTTATTTACATCCCAAGGTTGTGCTCAGAACCTGCTGAAAAGGAGGATGAAGTCTTTACTTCTCAATGGTTAATTTTCTTTGAAAAAAGTGCTTAGCAGGAGCATGATTAAAAGATGAACCACCTATGTAAATGTTGAAGTTTTGCCGCTTCAGGAAGCTTTTGGACTTTTAGCTTTTACAACATTTATGAATTGGATATGGACACATGGCTTGTATAGTGTCAGGAGTATTTAAGTGTTTGAAAATGTATGTGTATTTTATCTTCAGGTATTCAAATGGGTTGAAGGGTTCAATTCTTTAGAACACCCTGATTCTCGAATATTTGAACGTGTAATGTACTAAGATGAGAATTCAATCTTCAAGATATTTTCATTTATGCATATGTTTTGTTTTGTGTTTAATTTTCATGCAAAGGAAGTGAACTAAATTTGGGGAGGATTGTTGGAAAATTTAGTACACTTGAGGGATGAGTTCACACCTGGTAATGGGTTTGGAGGTACGGAGTGTACACCCATTAGGTCCCTGAACACCCTGACTCAATAGTGGTTATGCAGAGTTTCTACCAGTAGTAATGATTCTACTACTGGTGATCCTACTGTTAGTAGTAGTGTTTCTGCTGCTAGTGTTAAGACTACCAGTTTCTACTGCTAGTGTTAAGACTACCTGTTTCTACTGCTAGTTTAAGCTTGTTCCTGCTGGTAGGCTTATTGTTCCTGCTGGTAAGCTTGTTTCTGCTGGTAAGCTTGTTCCTGCTGGTAAGCTTATAACCACTGATTCCACTATTATGGAAACTATTATGGTATAATTAATGGGCCGTTAATTATACATAATTCCATGGGCTAGGGTTTGAGTAAACTCTATTATAAATAGAGATCATAACTTTACTGCATGGATATATACAAAATACAAACCCTAAACACTTGAATACAATTCTAAATAGAGTTCTTGATTTGTGCCTAAAACAAAAACATCACTTGGTCTTATCCCATAGAGATATTCGTGTAACCCAGACATAGGGTCGAATAGTTTCTATTGAAAAGTGATAACACGATTTCAAGTGAATATCCGGTACCTTGTTTATTGATTATCTTCACCCTATTCTGGGAACACAACGACACCTAACAAACAACATAATACGTACTAGTGTGTTCTTGAGAAAAATTTAAACTTAATTAGTGGTAATTAGAATTCCATGTAAGCTGGCATAAAATGTCCACATCATCTACAAACTCACAGACCAACATCAATGTGGCCTAATGGTGGATGCTTATTAAGTTAAGCGTGCACATGCGGGAGTAGTACCTGTGGGTGACCCATTGAGAAGTCCTCGCAATGTGCAAGGGCCACTTTGCTCTGTTGGTATCATGCAATGAAGAGGAAGAGTCTGTTAGCCAATGTTGCGCAGGTTCCAATCCGAGCCACCTCCGGTTTTCATCCGGTCGTTACTCCGGCGAGGAAACTCGTGTGGAGGCGGTACGGTTTCCGGGAGGAAGCCGCTAATAGTCCCCACAACACCAGCGTGGACCCGGTTCAGACAACATAGTCTGGGTTAGTGGTGGACGAGGGCATGCCAATGAGGCAGGTGCGACTCTGACCCTTAAATTGAAAGTCGCTCTTCAAAAAAAAAAGAAAAATCTACAAACTCACAGGTCATCCTTAGTAACAGGATGATTTGAGAGAGAAACTAAAATTTACAAAAGAATAGAGAAATATGAAACTTAAAAGATTTTTCTTTGACAAATTTACTCGTATTTATCAAGACTGCTCAACACTCAGTCCCTCACGAGCTACAGATCTATCGCATGATCTCTAATCTTCAAAGATGCAATCAGCTACATTATCATTTGACCTCCATCTTTCCCTGCACCATAGTAAAACAGCTTTTAATGCAAAATAGACTGTAAAGTCAACATGTTTGACCATACGTTTACATTTCATCATAATGAAAGTAGGCATCGAGAACATGATTACTTATTTGAGATCTTAGAATCATTAAAGAACGGGATGTTGATACCTGGTTCTTTCAAGAGAAGAATAGCTGGAATGCCAGTGCTAAGAATGCTTGCTATGTGGAGACCTTGACACTTGTCTGAAATGAAACAATCCCACATGCTAAGACAGTGAGTTCAAATAAACATAGGGAAGGCACCAAACACTTTCTATCTAATATGATCAAATATCTTGTTAGCTTATGTTATTCCAACATATATGTAACATATGCACATCTTACACCCTCCAAAAAAAGCAAAAATGCTGAGTTTGGAAGTTGGTCATCGAAATTCTGATCTTATGAAAAACAAGTGGCCTTTATTCATATACAAAACTTGATGTATACATATAGACATTATAGAGGTCCTATACAGAATAGGTTAATGATTCTGCTCACACAAGTAACATTACCTTTTTCACATATGTATATAATCGCTGTAGTTTGTGACTATAGGAGCATACTAGAGCAAAACAGTACTGTAAAGGCAATGTCTACTAAGCCCACACATCTACCTGCATGATTCTGTACTCGTCTAAATAAGATGATTAAGACATGGCATATCATATAGGAACAGGCTAGCTATTTAAGATGAGGTTAAATATCTAGCCTCCATTATAAGTTAGAATTTATTTGTTCAGATATCGAGTACATAAACCTAATGATGAGCAAGATTAACAACATATAAACAAAACAGTTAGATTTACCCTCCACATGCCTACGGAATATGATATTAATATTATCGTAAATATGTAAACAAGCTAAATTTATTAACAAGATTTAATAATAAATATGTTAACAATATAGAGAGAGAAATCAGCAAAATTAAATACCTTCTGGACCTGACAGGCGATGGTGATCTATCACGTCTTTTAGAATGCACCAACCTGCAATTAGAAGACTCAAATAAGTAACCTCACATGGAACGAAACCAGAATTGACAGTATCAAGTTTATTTTGAAGAACCTGGAAGAACTATCACTCGAACCATGCATGAGCACGGCTAAACGATGAGTTGTCCTTGCTGCTCCTGTGTTTGCCAGGTGACAGAGAACGATGCCTTTTGTGTTTATTATTTTCATAATATCCTTCTCGCTTTTGGTCATCTTCTTTAGCATGGAATGTTCTATCCCTGTCTCTCTCTTTCTTATCATCCTTAATCTCATTCTTATTCACCCTTTTCTCTGAATCTCGCTCCTTAAGTTTCTCTTTGCTGCTCCTGTGTCTGCCAGGTGAAGGAGAACGATCCCTTTTCTGCCACCCAGGTGACGGAGAACAATGCCTTTTGTGTTTCTTTTCATCTTTTCTTTCTTGCTTTCGGTCATCTTCTTCAGCATGGGATCTTCTATCCCTTTTCTCTGAATCTCGCGGTTTCTCTTTTTTTTGTGCAAAAGGTGAACTTATATTAACTTTTCCAACCAATATGTACAAACTTAACAATAGAATGCAAAGAATTGGACAGCCCCCAATTCCATACAAAACATAGCAATACTACTATCATACTAACAGATATCTTTCAAAAACCATCCAAAGCTAACTGACAATACACTCATCAGATTCCATTGACAGACCAAAACACAATTCATTCCTCCTTTTGTCATAACAGACAGTCACCAATTCACTTTTTATGCACCTTAACCATCTAGCTACATTTCCATCTTACCCTCCTCTCATGATCGCTCAACCAGCACCCACAACAAGCATAAGAGAGATGGGTTAATGGCTTCACTAGGCACCCATAACCTCTCCACTTCGGGGGCTATACCAGTTGTGCTACATTTCCATTTACTACATAAAATTATGTACATAAAATTATAAGAACACGTTGTTTACAGGTTTAATCTTCGGACACCATTGAATCAATTTTATTCTCATGCTTAGAGTAAATGGGGTTTAATCTTAGTGACACCACCGTGACACAACCTATCAGAGTAACAGAAACTTCCCAACATGGCGGGGGATTGTTGGGACTTAAATTAATGTTGGCAAGTTTGGCCACTTATGAAGCACAAACTCTTGAAGCTGCAACAGATTGTATTTATAACAAAGCTATTGGTACAAGTTAGAGTAGCACTTGTATATTGAGACTGTGTTTGACCTGATCATATGGTTAGTGGTGAAATTGGTTTGATATTAAACCAATAACCTCCCATTATCTCCTTTTATTTTGGGAGTGGATTCTTATCACGTTTGCAAAATATTTGCTATAAAAAAATAGCATGGAGTGCATGAAGAATATACACAAAAAGCCATATTCATTCAAAACACATAGCTTTATTCGCTTCAGTTCTTATCAATTCTGTTGCCACCATCGTGTTGTGATCGAGAGTTGTTGCTACTCATCGATTACGTGTGTAGAACTGTATTAATCCTGGGTACTTAGGCTTGAAGACTTGAGCAACTTACGGAGTGCCGAAAGTACTTTAAAGGACAGGGATTTGACATCCCGTACAGTTCTGTTTGTTACGTGTTTGACAGATTCGAAGACGCAAGATGATCATGGTGATGATACTTGTTGTTGTTATATTTGGGTTCGAGTTTCAAATGTTCGAGCGTTGGATCTGTTGTCCTTAGTTGCTCGGTTCATCTTATGAGGCTGTTATGGGTTCTCATTAAATTAGTAAGGCATTACTACTATGTTTATTTCATCAAAACATATAGGTGCGAGAGTACAAATATTCCAACATTCTTTAAAGTACTTAAAAATGAAACGAAATGATTAGTCGATGTCTAATCAGAGAGTTTCATTTAGTAACCTAAATTGTCTCTCGCATGTTATGAAACCATATGAGCTAACGCATGATCTTAAAATATGCTGTGATAATTTGAAGCCAACTAAGTTAAATTGGTTGAACGAATATTTTGGGTCGAATAATATGTGCAAGACTCTGCTTTCTTTAAGGACGTTTCGAAATGGTTTAAGGTCATGATTTTTTGAGTTTCTTTAGTCACTGCATATTGTGATGCAATGTGTTTCCCTTTTACAATTATGATTAAGCTAGAATGGAGAATCTAAAGCGATAAAAGGAAATTACATGACTATTGATTGGCTTCTAGGATGCATGTAACATATGAGATGTCAACGTATTGCTTTCTTATCTTAATGTCAAATTATGAGATATAAAGTTGTTTTTAAATCGTAATACCAACTTTGAGTTTAGCATGAATAAAGTTGTATTATTTGAGGTCATGCTTGATATATTAAAATGAGTTTATGTACTGTTGAATAAAGTTCCATAGATGATGGATCATATGTGTGTTTCTTATGTGGCATTTTCTTCTATTACGAGACGGTAAAAGGAGAAATGTGAAAACGCCAAATGGACCAGATGGTTCATGGGATGCAGTGGTTGAAAAGTAACAATATGGGTGTCTACATCTCTTAACAATATCATTGTTTTAAAAGATGTTAAATATGCTCCGATGGCTACCATGAATCTGTCTTCTTGCATGTTGGCTATTAAAGATGACATCAGATTTCATTTTGCTTAAGAGGGCCACTATTTTGGATAAATTTTGGGTGACTGTGTTTTAATTGGCAAAGCATACATTCAAGAAGGAATGTATAAATTGAAGATCAGAGTCTTTGATTGCAGTTGGAATATCAGAATATGTGGTTTTCTCTGTATTTCCAAAGTAGTAGTTGTAAAACTTATTTTATACAAGTTTCAATACAATGTCACTAACTTGTTTTGAACAAAAGGAGATTTGTATCATTTGTTATCTGTGCATGTCACTTAATAAATAAAACAAAATTTTGTTTTGGAACAAATTTTGACAATGTGCGTACATTAAAATAAATAAAGTTTGAAATACAAAAACAAAAAAAATAATAAGACATTAGTCTTGTTGAGAGAGATGTGAAATTGCCAATTTTAAAGTGATACTTTGGTAAGTGATTGAACCAAATGTGAGTATTCATATGTGAAATCTTAAGTGACATAAATTTAATATTGAGATTTATGGTGGAGGTTCATGAAGAGACGAGTTAAACCTTACGGCTTAATTTATTGAAGGAGTTTTGTGTATGGCGTTTCATGTGTATGTGATTGATGAAGAAAGGGCGACCTGGTAAGCAACGTAAAGTTGAAACCGTCACCCTATGTCCCTTATATTGGATAGAGTTATGATTATAATTGATCACTATGATCATGATTCTTTCCTTTTCGTCCCTCAAGTAGTGTAATCAAGAAATTGAGAATTACAAATACACATGAAAATCAAACAAAATTTCACAAGTTGGTGAATCACTAAACTCACACACGACGAATTGATTCTTGAATGTGCAAGAAACATGTGTGTATTTACACTTCAAGAAGGAAGTTGTGTTATTTATCTAGTCGTGGCTAGAGAAACGGCTAAGTGGATTAGAGATCCAATTTGTCAAAATTCCAATGTGATGGAATGTATAGAAATATCTTTGAGAATGGCCATTTTTGATGGACTAGTTGTGTAGAGACTTGTCGGATATTTTAATAAGTCTCTGACGAGAGACTTATTGAAAGTTGCTAGAGGCATGGTTCTGAAACCTTATGTGAATCGGTTAGTGATGGGAACCCGACTTGAATTTAGTGCTCCTATCTCCAAGTTTAATGGGTAATAACAAGTCACTAATTGATAGAAGGTGCTATCAACCAAATTGACCCATGCATAGCTAAGATAGCACGACGTTGCCGAAAATGAGGATGAGAATATTCTCTTAACAAAGCTTTTGAGGCGTCTTAGCAACGAAGGCGCTAGAGTAGCTTTGCCTATATGACTTAGAGGTGGTGCCGCCTTGAATGGAGAGTATTGGTTTCTCTCTTAGAGAGTCATGAATCAGGATTAAGCGCATGGCCATATTCGCGCTCAGTGAGAACACATTGGTTACGATGGGGAGTGTGTATAAGTATGTACATAAAATTATAAGATTTAAAGGTTTAATCTTCGGACACCATTGAATCAATTTTATTCGCATGCTTAGAGTAAATGGGGTTTAATCTTAGTGACACCACCGTGACACAACCTATCAGAGTAACAGAAACTTCCCAACATGGCGGGGGATTGTTGGGACTTAAATTAATGTTGGCAAGTTTGGCCACTTATGAAGCACAAAGTACAAACTCTTGAAGCTGCAACAGATTGTATTTATAACAAAGCTATTGGTACAAGTTAGAGTAGCACTTGTATATTGAGACTGTGTTTGACCTGATCATATGGTTAGTGGTGAAATTGGTTTGATATTAAACCAATAACCTCCCATTATCTCCTTTTATTTTGGGAGTGGATTCTTATCACGTTTGCAAAATATTTGCTATAAAAAAATAGCATGGAGTGCATGAAGAATATACACAAAAAGCCATATTCATTCAAAACACATAGCTTTATTCGCTTCAGTTCTTATCAATTCTGTTGCCACCATCGTGTTGTGATCGAGAGTTGTTGCTACTCATCGATTACGTGTGTAGAACTGTATTAATCCTGGGTACTTAGGCTTGAGACTTGAGCAACTTACGGAGTGCCGAAAGTACTTTAAAGGACAGGGATTTGACATCCCGTACAGTTCTGTTTGTTACGTGTTTGACAGATTCGAAGACGCAAGATGATCATGGTGATGATACTTGTTGCTGTTATATTTGGTTTCGAGTTTCAAATGTTCGAGCGTTGGATCTGTTGTCCTTAGTTGCTCGGTTCATCTTATGAGGCTGTTATGGGTTCTCATTAAATTAGTAAGGTATTACTACTATGTTTATTTCATCAAAACATATAGGTGCGAGAGTACAAATATTCCAACACAGTAGGCCTGCTACTAGTGAAAGATGGAATTCGACGAATTTTGAACTTCGTTATCCTCATCTTCATCTGATGCATAGCAACCAAGCCCTAGGACATCTCCAGGTAAGCTTGAACTAGACTTCTCAATTGCATCATCCAGATGAGTAGGCCTACTACCAGCAGAAGATGGAATAGACGAATTTTGAACTTCTTTATCCCCATCATCATCAGATGCATAGCTACGAAGCCCTAGGACATCTCCATGTGAACTGGAACTAGACATCACATTTGCATCAATTCCTTTAGTTTTGGCTGGAATTAGGACCTTTGCGGAAGACCGGGGAATGAAAGCTGCTAATGAAGCTAATGATATCCTATCCCTTAACGCAATAGCCTTTGGCCCAACTACATACCGACAAAAGGAAAAAAGATAAAAGAGACATAGATAACATCATTACTTGGTAAAACTATACTGCAGGTCATATTTTCACATGAAAAGCTTGTCACAAAAATGAAGAGTCGTTAGTGCCAACCTTCCATAGTACAACGCATTGGAATTGCATCCCAGTTTGTTCCTTCTATCACTTTGAGCAGGTCTTTAGGAGCAAGTTTCTGTAAGATATCATCCTTATTTCCTATCCTGATGGCCTTATCCGTGTCTTTAAAAGCACGTCCAATACGTTCGACGTCTCCGATGGAACGAGCGATGTTTTCACGCTCGCCAAAGGGCTCTTCAATCTAAAACATAATAAAACCCATAAATAATTAATCGCTATGAGATATCAGTTTCTATAGAGTATAACAAAGCACTTGTTGAGCTTTTGCAAAAATCAGGCAACCATTTTCCAGTTTTGTCCAATTTAAACCACTTTTTGGATTAAAAGCGATAACTAATGTATTTAAAGAAGACAAAAAACAGTAATAATTAACACACAATAGAAAATACAATCTACTCACCCACAATGGCTGCTTCATCACTTCATGCGTCGCTGCAACCCACTCTCTCTTTTTAACCCATCAATTCAGACGTGCTTTTAAAGACACGGATAAGGCCATCAGGATAGGAAATAAGGATGATATCTTACAGAAACTTGCTCCTAAAGACCTGCTCAAAGTGATAGAAGGAACAAACTGGGATGCAATTCCAATGCGTTGTACTATGGAAGGTTGGCACTAACGACTCTTCATTTTTGTGACAAGCTTTTCATGTGAAAATATAACCTGCAGTATAGTTTTACTAAGTAATGATGTTATCTATGTCTCTTTTATCTTTTTTCCTTTTGTCGGTATGTAGTTGGGCCAAAGGCTATTGCGTTAAGGGATAGGATATCATTAGCTTCATCAGCAGCTTTCATTCCCCGGTCTTCCGCAAAGGTCCTAATTCCAGCCAAAACTAAAGGAATTGATGCAAATGTGATGTCTAGTTCCAGTTCACATGGAGATGTCCTAGGGCTTCGTAGCTATGCATCTGATGATGATGGGGATAAAGAAGTTCAAAATTCGTCTATTCCATCTTCTGCTGGTAGTAGGCCTACTCATCTGGATGATGCAATTGAGAAGTCTAGTTCAAGCTTACCTGGAGATGTCCTAGGGCTTGGTTGCTATGCATCAGATGAAGATGAGGATAACGAAGTTCAAAATTCGTCGAATTCCATCTTTCACTAGTAGCAGGCCTACTGTGTTGGAATATTTGTACTCTCGCACCTATATGTTTTGATGAAATAAACATAGTAGTAATACCTTACTAATTTAATGAGAACCCATAACAGCCTCATAAGATGAACCGAGCAACTAAGGACAACAGATCCAACGCTCGAACATTTGAAACTCGAAACCAAATATAACAGCAACAAGTATCATCACCATGATCATCTTGCGTCTTCGAATCTGTCAAACACGTAACAAACAGAACTGTACGGGATGTCAAATCCCTGTCCTTTAAAGTACTTTCGGCACTCCGTAAGTTGCTCAAGTCTTCAAGCCTAAGTACCCAGGATTAATAAAGTTCTACACACGTAATCGATGAGTAGCAACAACTCTCGATCACAACACGATGGTGGCAACAGAATTGATAAGAACTGAAGCGAATAAAGCTATGTGTTTTGAATGAATATGGCTTTTTGTGTATATTCTTCATGCACTCCATGCTATTTTTTTATAGCAAATATTTTGCAAACGTGATAAGAATCCACTCCCAAAATAAAAGGAGATAATGGGAGGTTATTGGTTTAATATCAAACCAATTTCACCACTAACCATATGATCAGGTCAAACACAGTCTCAATATACAAGTGCTACTCTAACTTGTACCATTTAATTGTGATTTTTCACGATTCATAGATTTAATTGTGATTTTTCACTTAGATTTTATTTTAATGACACCCATCGCCACCATGCATTTTTTATTTCATCCTACCAGTTCAAATAACTCTAAACATAGTCTTGGGATTAAACAAATCCAGCCCAGAAAGTGTAACTGGATCTACTTAGTGAACTCGTGTAATTTGTTATTTGTATTGGCCCAGGAATTTTTTTTTTTAAAAAAAAAAAAAAAAAAAATAAAAAAAAAAAAAAAAAAAGCCTGTAACAAAGACCGTTAGATTCTTTGCAAATTTAATAAAGACAGTTTGTTTTAAATAACTCAAAACCATGAGTGCCGCTTTAGCTATGAAATTAGGCAAAACCGGTAACCATATATTTTTATGGTCATTATATGTAAAAAAAATATATATAAAAATAAAAAAAAAACATATTTTAAAGTTGGCAAGGTGTGTGACCTGGAAATGAAAGATCACCATCGCGTATAGGGCATACGATGAAAATCTGCCACGATATGCCCCGTGCACGTCATTGCGCATCGCCCAGCCCTTCACCTGATGCATAGTTAAGATAAAAAAACGCCCAGCCCAAAAAAAAAAAAAGCGCTGTAACATTAAGTGATCACTCACTAAAAACATAAAAAGTTGCTGTTAAACTTTGAAATTCTATACGCTTTGAGGCGATTTTTTTTTATTTTTAAAATGAGGATGTCACTAAAAGTGTTACAAAAATGTTATTAAAACAAATTGCAAAGTTTATTTCTCTTAAAATAATCACAAAAAAACCTAAAAAAAGAATCACAAATGACTAATTTCGTAATTCGTTTTTCTTCTATTTCATTTTATAATTTTGTTAACGAAAATTTCACTACTTTCATTTAATCAATAAAATAAAGGTATAATGAATACTTACCAATAAGACTACATCTCTAAAAGGTATATCCATGTCCTTTAGACGTGAGAATAACAAAGCACTAATCTTCCCTGACTCGGTATGGACAGTAATGTCAAACGGTACATCCTGGTACTTGAAATTCAGCACAGGCACTCTCACCTCCTTAAGAAGAGAAATGGACAAAAATTCCCTTGTACCTTTAAATTTCAAGATGGGATTTATCTAAAATATTAGAGGACAGTAACTTAAATGAATGATCCTTTTTTATGTTGACTTTGTTTTTTGTACATATGCTATCTATTTACTAAGAAAGGTGAGTTTGAAACAGTTAAACAATGCACATTTTCAGCGTTCTAAAACCTGACCCTTCCTTAATTTACTTTCATCCACATGGCTAAAAGCATGTTAATTTCTTAAAAGGAACTAACCTGATAGCTTTATACAAACTTCAAGTAAGGATAAAATATCCTGGTGATCATTAGGTGTAACCGACAGGTCCACATCACCATATATGGTGTAAAGTTCACTCGCGTACGACCCATAAGACTCAAAGATGCAGCTTGTTTAAATTAAACTCCGAGTGTCAATAGGCTTTTATTCATATAAATATAAATAATAGAAAATAATTTTGTAGCACAAAATAGGAATATGTACCTTTGAGTTCTCCAAAACGCTCGGTAAACCTCTTAAAATTGCTTATAAGCCTCTTACGTTTAGCAACGTCATCCTTTGAAGGCGAAAGCGAATAGAGCACCTCCCAAGCAGCCTGGTAGAAAGTAGTCAAGTCCAAATTCTGTGTAACAAAATATTAAAAGTGAAGACAAAACTATTAGACAAAACAACAAACCCAAATGCAAAATTCACTATATCAAAAACATAAATATGAGTGAAATTTGAAATCTTCACCGGTTAAAAACCCTTACAAGTGTTTGGTTGGCAAATCATAGTAAATGACTACTTAATTACACTTGTAACACAAACATGTGAATAAAAACTTAAATCATCAACATCTGAAATTCACTATAACACAAACATCTGTAATTCACTATAACACAAACATATGTAACTCAACAACCCTATTTAACTATTAGATCCAATCAGAAACAACTAAAAGTCAAACATTAAAATCTTCAATATACTAGTAAAAACATCTGCTTTCAGAAATACTGCAATTACACTAATTCGTACCTAGGCATTAAAACATGAGATAACTGATGCATTAATGATTTGTAAATCAAGCAACCCATTGATAATGAATGAATTGGGGATTAGGTTTTTTTATTTATTTTACGGTTTGTTTTTATTAAATAAAAACCACTCTCCTTAGAACCGACATCAATATATATCTATTTTTAATTTAGATTAATAAAAAAATTATTTTTCACTTTTTCTTTAAAACAATATATCTTACAAATTATAAATCTTCAAGCTACATAAAATACACAATCACGACAAGAATTAAATTATCATGCATTTCTCTATACTTTCGACAAACTAAAAAAAAAAAAAAAAAAAAAAAAAAAATCGCTCAGAAAAATCAAATATGATTTGTAAAAATCACATGTGATTCGTAAAAATCAAATCACGTGTGATTTTTTTAGGCGAAAATTTTGAAAAAAAAGAGTTCGTCGAAAGTATATAATAATGCATATTTATAGAAAGATAATTTAATTATCGTCGCGATGGTATGATTTTTTTCACGTAACGATTAACGGTTTGCGAGATATTTAATTTTTTTTTTAAAAGGTAAAAGTTTATATTTTTTGATTTAATCAAAAAAAATGAATTGTTATGATTGTTTATTTGATATATAACAAATATGGGATCTATATTGAACTTTTGCCGTATGTTCTATTGGTCAACCAAACGTGTCAAAAACTTCTTTTGGCCCAATTTCTTAAAAAATAAAAGAGTAAACTGCAAAATACATCCCTATGGTTTACAGTTTTTGAGACCTTACATCCCTGTCAGAAACTAATTGCATGTTACATCATTCGTTAGTCAAACATTTGCCACCCTACATCCCTCGTTTACAATGAGGACTAACGGTGCAAATTATTTCTCCGTTATCTCTTAACGAGATAGATAATATTACACCGTTAGCCTTCAGGACTAACGGTATTTGCCAATGTTGCAAAAATCGTGAATCGGTAGCGTGGCGGTCGACCACCCTGCAGCGATTAATCGGCCAAGGCGGGATTAATCGGTGATTAATCGGATTGGCATTTTTTGCATGTTTTGGGTATTTCTGGAGACCAAACTAAAGATCGTAACTGATTCCAAGCCTACTATGTTTTCAAACCTAAATAAAAGGCTTCAATTCTGATTATGAGGCTCATTGTGTGTTATAAGTGAAATAAACGATCCCCAAATTAAGTAGAATGCCTAAATTTTTATTTTTTTTAAACCTGGCCAATACGGCCGATACGACCGATTAATCGGCCGATATGGCCGATACGGCCGATTTTTGGCCCTTTTTTTTCCCAAACGATTTTTTGTCCGATTTTCATAATTCGACAAGGTCCGCGGCCGATTACCGATATATCGGCGATTAATCGGCCGCCACGGCCGATTTTTGCAACATTCGTATTTGCATCGTTAGTCCTTTTTTACGTTATCTCCGTTTTTTGTATGTTTCTTCGTTTTTTGTACGTTTTCTCTGTTCTTTGTACATTTTTATTCGTTTTTTTGCACGTTTTATCCGTTTTTTTTTTTTTTGTACGTTTTATCCGTTTCTATCCGTCTTTTGTACATTTTACCCTTTTTTTTACGTTTTTTATCCGTTTTTATCAATTTTTTGTACATTTTAACCATTTTTTGTACGATTTACCCGTTTTTTTAACCTTTTTTTTATCCGTTTTTGTACGTTTTTATCCCTTTTTTGTACGTTTTATCCGTATTTTGTACGTTTTTAAACCCTTTTTTTAACGTTTTTATCCATTTTTTTTCTCGTTTTTGTACGTTTTTATCCGTTTTTTGTACATTTTATCCGTTTTTTTGTACGTTTTACCCATTTTTATTTACGTTTTTTATCCATTTTTTTACGTTTTTGTACGTTCTTATCCGTTTTTTGTACATTTTATCCATTTTTTGCGTTTTTTGTATGTTTTATCCGTTTTTAACGTCTTTTTATCCGTTTTTTACGTTTTATCCGTTTCTGTACGTTTCTATCCGTTTTTTGTACGTTTTATCCGTTTTTATTCATTTTTTTACGTTTTATCCATTTTTTTACATTTTCCGTACATTTTTACCCGTTTTTTGTTCATTTTATCCGTTTTTTACGCTTTATCCATTTCTGTACGTTTTTATCCGTTTTGTTTACGTTTTATCCGTTTTGTTTACGTTTTTTGTACGTTTTATCCGTTTTTTTATGTTATTTGTATGCTTTTGTCTATTTTTTACGTTTTTGTACGTTTTGTACGTTTTATCCCTTTTTTTTACGTTTTAACCATTTTTATACGTTTTTATCCGTACAAAAACAGATAAAACGTAAAAAAATGGATAAAACGTACAAAAACGAAAAAAAATGGATAAAATAAAAAACATAAAAAAAACGGATAAAAATGAAAAAAAACGGATAAAAACGTGAAAAACGCACAAAAAAAACGGATAAAAAAACCGGAAAAAAAAACGGATAAAAACGTAAAAAAAATTCAAAAACCGTACAAAACAGATAAAACATAAAAAAAAAAAAAGGATAAAAAACGTTAAAAGACGGATAAAACGTACAAAAAACTTAAAAAATAGGGATAAAACGTACAAAAAATGGATAAAAACGTTCAAACGTGGATAAAAAGTAAAAAAACGGATAAAACGTATTAAAAACGTATATAAACGGATAAAACGTACAAAAATGTAAGAAAACGGATAAAAACGCACAAAAAAGGGATAAAACGTAAAAAAAGGGATAAAAAACGTTAAAAGTGGATAAAACGTACAAAAAACGTAAAAAACGGATAAAAAATATAAAAAACGGATAAAAACGTACAAAAAACGAAGAAAACGTACAAAAAACGGAGAAACCTGCAAAAAACGGAGAAAACGTAAAAAAAAATTACTAACGGTGCAAATACCATTAGTCCTGAAGGCTAACGGTGTAATATTATCTATCTCGTTAAGAGATAACGGAGAAATTATTTGCACCGTTAGTCCTCATTGTAAACGAAGGATGTAGGGTGGCAAACGTTTGGCTAACGAATGATGTAACATGCCAATATATTCTGACCGGGATGTAATGTCTTAAAAACTGTAAACCACAGGGATGTATTTTGCAGTTTACTCAAAATAAAATCTTATTTCACATATAATAATGTAAAAGTAAAATAATGTTTCTTTTTTTTACCCTCTCCGTTTCATAAAAGGTATCCTCCTTAATTACTTATTTCCAATTTCTTTAATAAATATAAGAGTAAAAATGATTTTTTGTCAATTAAAACTTACATTAATTATACATATCTCATCTCTTCTCTACTACTTACAAAAAGCGTATATGCATCCTTAAAATCTTGAAACTTATCGTAATATAGTTTGTCTAAATTACCTCTAAGAACCTCTTAATACATTTTAAACTTGATCAATTCTAAACTTGACAATTTTTTAAAAACACAAACTATATTAATTATAAAAAAACGCATGCTTTGTACTTCAAAAAAACACGGGCTTTACATCAAGGGTCAAATTAAAATTACGATTTCGCAAATATAATTGTTTGCCACTATACAGCATCAATTTACACAAATATTCATCTAGTCATAATTAAAACTTGCAGTACCTTTCATCAGTCAAAACCCAAAAGTTATTTGGCAACATAAGTGTCATAATTGTTGATTATTTGTAAATACATTCATAAACCTGATGGCTTCTTTCAACAAATTGTGATCTAGCCCAATGGCTTGTTTTTCTTTTTTGTATTTATTTAATTATAAACATAACATATCAATACTACATTATAAAGGATTTGAGATTTCCTATAAAAGAAAGTTTTAAAATTTTAACACAAAAAATATTACTATAAAAAGAAACTAGAAAATTAATGTAAAATATAAAAATTTAAGTATCATTTAAACCATATAGCAACCCCTTCCAATAATGACATAATTTAATAGAATTGTTTACAAGAAAAACTCATTAAACTTATAACCTCCAATTTAATGATAAAATTTAAAAAATAAAAGTGCTAACTATTTACACTATTAATAATTTAGACATTTTACTTTTGAAAAACATATATCTACTTCTATTAAGCTAAAAATTATTTGGGACATGCTAAACAAAGAATGTTTAAAATGAAAAACATTTGCTCGTCACAAAAATAGTCACCGGATACCCGCCGCCGCATTGCGCGGGAACCCTTCTAGTAATAATTGCATGCATGGGTTATGTTTTAAACCCTAATCCAAAATCAATAAAGTGGATAAATTGAAGAACTTGTGAAAAATAAAATCAAAAAAACGTTACTTCTATAAAAGAGATCAAAATAAAATTAAAAATCAAGAAAGTGGTGAATTTAGTACCTGTTGTGAATGATCACTACTGGACGGTGCAGATGAAGATGAAGATGATGGTGATGGTGTCGTAATTACGCGTTGACGAGGCCCAGACTGAGCGCCACGAACCTGAGGGTGAGGCTGATTTCTTTTATTGTTTTCGGAGACCATCTGTTTAAATTAGTAGTGTCAGTAGCTTAACGTTAGCTTGATGATGATGATTTGCACTTAATTCGTTATATATGAGTATGTTTTGCACTTAAATCTCATGAGTAACACTTACGTGCATTATGTTCTGATTAAATTGTTAAACTACTATATACGTTTATTAAGAACCGACAATGAAATATTCACAGGGACGGAGCTAGGATTTTAGGTTGAGGGGGCCGAAATTATTTATAATGGTAGCGGTAAATAACCTCGCAAGAACAGACAACGGTATCTTTTGTTAAAAACCGCTGATTTTCATTAACACAAGTAAACCTAAAATTAAAAGAATGAGGAACTTAATTTGACTATTAGTTTTGGTATTACCAAAAGTAAACAATAATAAACATGTTCAATATATCATAAACTAATGTTTACTGCCATCATATATTTAACGAAGTGGTTTATGCCTATAAAATATTCAGATAAACTTTCTAGCCTAAGTTAGTTGAAAAAATAATAGGATATCACAAATAAAATTGAAAAACGTTGTTAATTCTTTGTCCATATTGATACTTTTAATCACATAACTTGAATTCTCAAATAACATAATAATAGAATTTAAAAGCATGAAATAGTCCATATTCAACAAAACTGAGAAAAAAGGATGATGAAAAACCATAACGTTCAAAACTAATTGTACTTGTTTAAGAAATTTTAATTTCACATGTCCCTATAAATAATAAATACTTATGTCATCAGTTCACTCAGATGGGGTCCCTAAACAATAAATATATAGCTTAATATTTTCTCTTTTCTCTCTCCATTGTATCTTCTTCATCTTCCTTCCTACACCATTATCATGAAAAGTCACAACAAACTCACCGGAAAATAAAAAAAAACAACGCAACCCAGATCGCTAGCTTAAAATATTGGGGGGGTCAAGTACTAATAAATGGGCTTGGGCTAAAATTTTATCACTATTTTTATAAAGCATTTGGGCTTATTGCAGGGGGCCAAGCACCCTCCAGCCCCCCCACTCCCTCCGTCATTGAATGAAATATTCACATATATGTGCACAACCCGGGCGGGTAACAAAATTTTCAAATCAAATTTGTTACAAAATAATACACATTATTGTTTCGTTAAAACGTTAACTTGATAATTAATTAATACTAATTCTTTTCATAGGTTTTCTAGTTCTTATTTGCTTTATTAGCAGTTTCAAAAAGGTCATTCGGAAAGAGCGAGCAAATCTTAGTCAATTACCAACGATCGATTAATTAGATATATGATCAGTACTATTAAACTCTTCTTTGTAGTTTACTATTGCCAATGTTAAAGATTATTTACGGAAATCTAGGTCGTCATTGATAATATATCTTGCTTGCATGTTATATATCAAGTAAAGCTTCTATACTACGAGTACCTTTTTAGTATGTGCATGTGAGTTTGATGTTTGTCTAAACACAGTAGAACCCTTCCTTGTCAGTTTTCTATACCACCTTTGTAGTAATCACGTGATTAGAAACTATCTAATGTGCAAGTTTTAAAACTCAAAAACGGACTACAACGTACAAATCTACAATAGCTAACCTAAGGTTTAATAAATCATGTGTTGATTTCGATTTCTTATAATACCCGAAACTTGAGGTTCGTCAATGTTCATAGTGATTTTAACGGATGATTTAGGCCTAAGAATTACTGCATATTAGTAACCAATAACTAATAACAATAACGATAGTAATAATTAATAATGAATTATCAATATGAAAACTTAGAAAAAAATATTACCTCGACAATCGTAGTCTCCTTCAAGCTAATAGCTAGGTTTATGGACCACCAAAAGATATGCAACTTTATACTCCTATGTAACTTGAGTTGATCATTATATATCGAGATACAGATGTGAAAAAGGAAACAAATCTTTTATATACTGTAATAATTAAAAAGTCTACATATTTCTTTATTTGGTCATAATTTGTAAAAATTCGTCCTTTACACTTAGATGGATAAAAAAAAACATGTGTTATTTTTTCAAGTTTATGGAAAGAAAAAAGAGGATACATATGTAAGAGGATAAATCTGAAAGGATTTATTAAGCATATTCTGACCTTTAAGTGAGTTGGCAGAACCATCACTCCCTGAACCACTAGTGCCTGAACCATTGGCTTTACCACCATCCTTAACACCTTTGCAATCCCTTTTAATGTGACCAGTTTTGCCACATTTCCAACAAGTAGGTGTTGTCTTCTTGTTAGGGTCAGCCCTTATGTTATCATGATGTTTACGTTTGCCCTTGTTTTCATTGTACATGGTGGAGTTGTTATGTTCCATCATATTGACAACAGATGCAACAGTAGCATTGCTACTCTTTGGCTTGTCATTGTCCTGCGCCCTGAGGAATTCCTCAATACGCAGATGACTGCCCAACTAAACAAGAGTCAGTTATTCCTTCTTATGTTTCAAGGTATGCTTGAAATCTTTCCAAGAAGGAGGTAGTTTTTCAATGATACAAGAGACTGAAATATCCTCATCCATGTTCATTTTATGTTATGTAAACCTTCCAAGTATACCTAGAAGTTCATTGTATTGTTCCATAACTGGTATTGAATCAGTCATTTTGTAATTTGTGAAATTACTTACAAGAAACTTTTTACTTAATGCATCATCAGCCATATATTTGGCATCCAAAGAATCCCATAGTTCTTTGGAAGATTCAACATTCTGATAAATATCAAAGAGAGAATCAGACATATCATTGAGGATTAAACCTCTGCAAATGTAATCATCATTCTCCCATTTGCTCCTCTTCCTCATTTGTTCCACAGTATCATCATCCCCATCATCAGGAATAGGAGTGCTCAGAACATACACCACACTCATACTTGAAAGAAAGAAGTGCATCTTCTTCTGCCATCTCCTGAAGTCCACCCCTTCAAACTTATCAAGCTTGGCAAAGTTTGAAGCCATGTGTTTCATAGCAGCAGCAGCCATTGATTATCACAAAATAGTTTACTTTGATTGTTAGTGGTTATGAGCCTAGAACATGGTGAAGATAATCAATGACCTAACTACGTACCAATAAATGGTTACCGGATATCACTTGGAATCGTGTTATCACTTTCCAAAGTAAACTATTCGACCCTAATGTATGGGTATCACGAATATCTACTTGGGATAAGACCAAATGTATGTTAATGATTTAGGCACCAATCAATAACCCTTTTGCTTTCAAGTGTTTATATTCTCTGTTAGTTTTTTCATGCATGATTGATTTCCAATATATAGGAAAATACTCACAGCTAGTCAAATGGAATTAAGGGGATTAATCGGCCCGTTAATCGCCTGATAATTATCCCCATTATAGCCAATAGTTGTTACATGACCAATTAAACGTGGTCATAAAGGCAGTTTTAACTGCCACTTGAATAGGTCAAAGTAGTTACATACTTATCCCAGCAGTACTAACTTAGTAACTTGTTCTAGCAGTACTAACTTAGTACTAACAGTAGTAACTCTGCTCCAGCAGTACTAACAAAGTACTAGCAGTAGTAACTCTGCTCTAGCAATACTAACAAAGTACTAGCAGTAGTAACTCTGTGAAGGATTAAACCTTCTGAAGAGTTACTACCAACCACTATCAGAGTCAGGGTAGTCGTGGACCTGATGGGTGTACACTCCGTACCTCCCGACCCATTACTAGATGTGAACTAATCCCTCAAGTACACTAAATTTTCCAACAATAACTATAATATCATGGACTCATATGTGTTTTTTGCTTTGTCTACAAAGTGGAGATCAATAGTAGTGGCTATCTTGTCTTATCGCTTTTTACTAACAAACATTTAGAAAATCACACCTTAGTGGAAGTTCACATTTCCTTTTTCATAGTATTAGTGGGTCAGTTGGTTATGATAGCAGTTTGCATCTTTGCTTATAAATTTTAATCTCTGTATTAGTTATTAGTATGAAATTAATGATAAAGAAACTTAGTTTCAAGTCTTGTATCTCTATATTTTTTGGAGTCTTGCCCGCTCAAGGGTCTTATTAATCCATCTCTTTAATCTACTTGTTGGGAGATTGACCATCTCAAATCGGTCTCTTAACAACTACCTTAAAACCATTCATCTTTATCGTTATTTTTCTATTGGTCTAAGATCATATGTATATTATTATCTTGAATGATAGCCAATAAAAGGAAAAAACAATTTTCTTTTTCTTTGTGGTGGAGGGTGAATGTGGAGGTTGAGTCACCATTTTCTCTTGCCTTTTTTGCCATAAGTAGAAGGCATATTTATGGTTATCCAAGTGGCACATTCACGTTCACATGCAAATTAAATGGATGTTAGTGGTCCATTATCTAAGTCGGCTGTTGGCACCAAGTTCAAGTATGTCTACGACAACAACAATACGAGAAAAAAATACGAGAAAAAAAGTAAACTTAGACTATTTATATCCTTACTTAAAGTCAGAAAGACCGTTTCTAAAAATACTTCCGTGGATCCTTACTTAGGCTATGTTTGGTGACAAGCGTTTTGGAGCATTTAGAGCGTTTGGCATTTAGCATTTATAATAAAAAGCTTGTTTGACAACAAGCATTTAGCACGCTTTAGATACAGGCTACAACAGCTACTAGGTTACCAAACAACTTTTTAATACAAACAGCCACTGCTAACTGCTAACTTCCGAGAATCCTTACTTAAAGTCGTCAGAAAGAGTGCTTCTAGAAACACTTCAACAAAAAACATGCATAATCAAGTAGGTCCTACAAGCCCAACCCAAGCATATAGGACCTTGAAATCATTCGATATTCACACCTGGCTAGTAAAGCTTTTTTCTTATGCGGTATACGCATACTGGTCCCATGCTTGATGACGTATAGTCTATACCCGGGTCACGAACCCGGTTAGTAAATAATACTAACAATTAAGCCCACCACGTATGGGCCGCAACTGGACTACCAGTTGCGCGGTTTGGGTCGACAAGGCCCAACCCCAAAGCTATTTCCGGAGAATATATGGAATATCTTCTAAATAAAGAAGATATATACCAAATCTCCGATGTCGGCGGACATGCCGAAGAGTAGGGAACACGAAACCTATTAGGGTTTCGTGCATATATAAAGGGCATTCCAGCCCTCGGTAAAAGGTACGATCTTCAATAAACCCTAAACCATAAACTAAACCCTACGTTCGATTACTTACTCTCACGCCGGAGGATAATCGGGGGAGACAATCCCTCGATAAGCCTAACGGTGTTTGTTATTTTTCTTAGTGCGCAGGTCTCATCAAGCATTAAGATTCGAATTGGTACGAGAATAGAAGCCCTATCAAGGAACGCCCAACTTTTGTATCAACAAGTGGCGCCATCCGTGGGACCCTACACTAAGAATTTTACCGAAAACTAGAATGACGAAACACGGGAGTCACAAGAGTCCGCATGGGAAGAAGGCGCAGGATGACCCACTAGGGAAGAAGCACCAAACAGATGCGCCCCCTAAGCAGACCCCTGGAACAACCAGTATGCCTAAAAGCTTAGGAGTGTATTCAGATCAGGTCTTCCCTGCAGTGGAATCGCTTACCAAAACTACCCCCGCTATTACGACAAGTACTAGCGCGGTAGACCTGGAGCGCACTCCTTTCACCATGCCAGAGGGGAACTTCACTGAACCTCCCAATGCGCCAATCCGAAACAAGGATCCTGCCTTGGAAACGGACTCCATCGCGCTTGAAGGAGTCACTTCCGAATTAGCGCCAAGCGACTTTGTATCCCAAAACTACGAAGCCTTGACTGCGCTCATGCGAGAGGAGGCAAAGAAGAGGTCAAGCCAAAGTCTGCACGGCAGACTCAACTTTGACCCTAATCCTGACGCATCCCCACCGCGCTACCGAAAGGAAGGACGCGAGAGGGATAGCCGTAAACAACCAGTGTTCGCCAGGATTGGAAGGAAGGTTGTGGATGATGAAGCAGCCGATCTTCAACATCTGGAGGAACCTGAAGAAAGTGAGCGGCGCGCCAATGTCCACGCTAGGCTTGGCAAGCGAAAAATCCAAGATAGGCTTGGGCGACGATGCTCCCCAAGTGAAAGCCCCTCAAGCTCTGACTCTGATGATAGTCGGCGCAAGCGCCACAGAGGAGCAAGCTCGGACTCTGATAATAGTAGACGCAAGCGTCACAAAAGAGTCCGCTCATCTTCAAGAGATTCCTCGGACAGCGAGACTGGACACTGGAAATCAAGAGGGAAATACCGCGACCAGGATGATGAAGACATGTCTCTCCCCTGGCGTCGCCAAAAGGTTGATGCGTTTACTAGGCGCATCAGTGACTTTTCTGAAAATAAGAAAAGGCGCATGCCTGCTAATGTCAAAACATATGATGGGACAGGTGATCCGGATGATCACCTAAAAATTTTCGAATCAGCGGCTACTATCGAAAATTGGCCACAGCCTGTGTGGTGCCATATGTTCAACTCCACATTAGTAGGAAATGCGCGCAACTGGTTTAGTAAGCTTCCGCGTAGAAGCATTGGTGGGTTTGAAGAGTTGCGCAGAGCGTTTCGCTTAAACTTCACCCAAAGAAAGAAGTGCGCAAAAAACCCTGTCGAACTCGCTAGGGTTAAACAGCGACAAGGGGAATCCACAAGCGCTTTCATGGAACGCTTCAAGGACGAGTGCATGAAAGTCAAGGCGTGTCCAGAGATACTCAAAATATCGGGTTTTATGAATGCAATAAATAACCCAGATCTGATAAAAAAGCTAAATGATAAGGTTCCCCTAACCTTCGATGAGCTCATGAAGCGCACGAGGTCTTTTGTCCAAGGAGAAGAAGCCGCCGCGGATAGCAGGAAAAGCTATTCGAACCATAGGTCGCAAGAAGAGTCAAGGAGACAATCCAATGACCAGAGCGGCAATCGTAATAGGAGTTACCGTAATCAAGGCGGCGGAAGGGGAAACGACAAGTATACCCCATTAACAAAAACTCCAAAGGAGATATTCGCAACAGAAGGAGCGAACTTCCCGAAACCACCACCAATCCGCACCCCAGAGGATAAGCGTATAGGGAATGGTTATTGCGAATACCATGGACAGAAGGGCCACACAACTAACGAGTGCGTCCAACTGCGCCAATTGATTGAAAAATTGGTGAAGGAAGGAAAGATGGACCACCTCGTAAAAAACATCAGAGAAGGGAAAGATAAACAAAAACCAGTGGCCAAGAAAGAGACGCCAAGAGAAAAGGCAGATATCATCTACATGATACAGCCATGGTCCGCGCGCGACAAGACAAAAAGTTAGTCAGCGTTTCTCTAAGGGAAACGAAATCTCTTTCCCCTCCCTGACCGCGAACAACGCAGTGGTGGATCCACTTACCATTGAAATACATACGGGGGGTCACGACATCCGTCGCATGTATATAGATGGAGGTGCATCCGCTAATATTATATATGAACACTGCTTCAAGAAACTGCGACCTGAGATACAGAGTCAGTTGATCCCAGCCACAGCACCGCTCACTGGCTTCACAGGAGAGAAGATATGGCCCACGGGGCAATTGCGTCTATTTGTAGAAGTTGGTGACAAACCACACTCTACGGTTACCTGGATGGACTTCATGATAATCAGATCCCCCTCTCCGTACAATGGTATCATCGGGAGACCTGGAATATCATCTATTCGCGCCGTGCCATCCACAGCGCACGGGATGCTAAAGTTCCCAGTGGAAGGAGGTATTGTCACCCTTTACAATACCACCACACCACCCAAGGAATGTAACGCAGTGACAAGTGACGTAAGTATTGTTCCAGAACAGCGCGCAATCAAAGTCCCAAACTTAACGGTCGCCATTCACCCTGAATATCCGGATCAACAGGTATCTATTGGTGGGTCTCTGTCTGACAAAGGCAGGTCAGCTATATGCGCACTCTTGCAAAATAATTTGGATATTTTTGCATGGGAACCTAAGCATATGACAGGAGTGCCACGCTCCATCACGGAACATAAGCTACAAATCCGACAAGGATATCCTCCAATACGACAGAAAAAGCGCGGACAAGCTCCAGACCGCGCAAAAGCCATCCTGGAAGAAGTACATAAGCTAGTAGACGCAGGCATCATGCGTGAAGTCTACTACCATGACTGGCTCTCTAACCCAGTGATGGTAAAGAAGAGTGATGGCAGTTGGAGGATGTGCGTAGACTTTACAGATCTCAATAAAGCATGTCCACAGGACTGCTACCCGCTCCCGGAAATAGACTGGAAAATTGAGTCTCTATGCGGATATCCCTTCAAATGTTTCCTGGACGCATACAAGGGATACCACCAAATTCAAATGGCGGAAGAAGACGAAGAAAAGACAGCCTTCCACACAAGTCAAGGGGTCTACTGCTACACAAAGATGCCCTTCGGCCTAAAGAACGCAGGAGCAACATACCAAAGATTGGTGGACACTGCGTTCGAGAAGCAAGTGGGACGCAACTTGGAAGTATATGTCGATGATCTCGTCATCAAAAGCCATACAGAGGATGAGCTGGTGCGCGACATGGAGGAAACGTTCAAAACACTCAGGAGAATCAACATGAAATTGAACCCCAAGAAGTGTACGTTTGGCGCTACGGAAGGTATGTTTCTCGGGTATTTGATAGAACCCGATGGGATCAAACCTTGCCCAGAGAAGACTCAAGCAGTCATTGACCTTCCCTCACCGCGCACACTGAAAGAAGTTCAGTCACTAAACGGCAAACTAGCCGGACTGAACCGATTCTTATCCAAATCAGCAGACAAGTCACTTCCCCTATTCAAGACACTCAAGAAGTGCACCAAAAAAGGAGACTTCAGGTGGACCGCGGAAGCGGAAGAAGCTTTCCAACAGCTCAAGCAACACATAGCAGCGCTCCCAAAGCTTGTTGCACCCCGACCAGGGGAAGAGCTGATCATGTACCTATCTGCGACCCAAGGAGCAGTCAGCGCAGTCCTATTGACAGACAGGAACTCCGTCCAAACACCCATTTATTTTGTTAGTAAGGCGCTCAAAAAGACGGAGATCAACTACACGGCAATGGAAAAGTTGGTCCTAGCTTTAGTGTTTGCAGCGAAAAGACTGCGCAGGTACTTCCAGGCGCACCCAATCGCTGTCATCACAGACCAACCCATCAAACAAGTTATCTCGAAACCCGACGCATCGGGGCGCTTACAAAAATGGAGTGTGCTACTGGGAGAGCACAATATATCATACAGACCGCGCACTGCAATTAAAGGGCAGATATTGGCCGACTTCATTATCGAGAAGCCGGACACAGACACTCCACTTGCGACAAGCAAGGAGGAACTTCAAGAACCATGGACTCTATTTACTGATGGATCCTCATGCGTAGATGGATCAGGAGGTGGCCTTATCCTTACCAACCCAGAAGGAGTCGAATTCACCTACGCACTGCGTTTTGAATTCACAGCCACGAACAACGAGGCAGAATACGAAGCACTCCTAGCGGGGTTACGTATCGCAGCTCAAATGGGTGTACGTAATCTAGAGGTAAACGTCGATTCACGACTAGTGGCTAACCACGTGTCAGGCGAATATGTAGCAAAGGAGGAACACATGATCCAATACCTCGAAAAGACCAAATCTCTGATCCAGAACTTCGACAGATTCGTCATCAGGCAGGTTCCAAGGAGTGAAAATAGAAAAGCAGATGCGCTGAGCAAAATTGCATCCACCAGTTTTGCGCATCTATCAAAACAAGTTTTGGTGGAAACCTTGAAAAACAAGTCAATAACAGAGATGGAAATATCCACGGTGATAGAAGAGGAACATCCTACGTGGATGACGCCAATTATTGACTTCATCAGCAAGGGCATACTCCCCCAAGAACAAAAGGAAGCTCGGAGAATCCGGCGCACAGCGCAGCGATTCGAACTCCGAGATGATGTCTTGTATAGACGCTCATTCCTACAACCATGGCTTAGGTGTGTTGGACCTCTCCAGGCAGACTATGTACTTCGAGAGATCCACGCAGGCTCATGCAGCATGCACTCAGGACCACGATCCATAGTAGCGCGCGCCCTCAGGTCTGGATACTATTGGCCAACTATGCACCACGACGCACGCGACCTGGTACGAAAGTGCAATGATTGCCAAGTTCACAGACCCATTCCGCGCCGACCACAGCATGAGCTAACACCTATTACATCGCCATGGCCATTCTACAAATGGGGTATCGACATCGCTGGACCTTTCCCCATTGCCGCAGGAGGATTGAAATTCCTCATTGTGGCAATAGATTACTTTACCAAGTGGATTGAAGCAAAGGCAGTAGCGACTATAACAGGTAACCAGGTGAAACGATTCGTGTGGGACAACATAGTATGTCGCTTTGGATTACCTGGAGAAATCATCTCTGATAACGGAAAACAATTCCGCGATAACCCGTTCAAAGACTGGTGCGAACAGCTGAACATCACGCAACACTTTGCATCAGTAACTCATCCACAAACCAATGGTCTGGTCGAGCGCGCAAACAGAAGCCTTGGCGAAGGAATCAAAGCGCGCCTGGACAGACACAAAGGTAGGTGGATTGAAGAACTATCACATGTTCTTTGGGCGCACCGAACAACCATCAAGGTCAGCAACGGGGACACCCCCTTCTCTTTGGTCTATGGGACAGAAGCTGTTATACCAGCTGAAATTGGAATGCCAACCATCCGTACTGCGGAAGTTAATGCGGCAACCAATGATGATGAGCGGCGCATAGACTTAGTTCTATTGGACGAGCGACGTGAACGCGCAGCAATACGTGAAGAGAAAGCCAAGTCGAAAATGAAAAAATACTATGATACCAAAGTACGCAGCACTTCATTCAGACCAGGCGACTTCGTATACCGCGAAAACGACTCAAGCCGCGCAGAAGACACTGGAAAGCTAGGACCAAAGTGGGAAGGACCTTACGAGGTCATAGAAGCACTTGGCAATGGAGCGTACAAGTTACGCGACAAGGACGGGAATGAGCTACAGCGAACATGGAACGTCCGAAACCTTAAACGGTGCTATCTTTGAAGAAGGCCACGGCCCAACATGGACACTCTTGCGCTTTAGAAAGTGCCCTCAATAAAGATCCATGTAATTTTTATTTTTATGAATTATCTAGATAAACACCCTCTTTCAAAACTTGCAAGTATTAATAAAACGTTATGGTTTCTAGCTAACTCCATAATACATTTAACTTTATTGTTTGCATTTTTTATTATCATGTTTCAATATTGTTATATTCTTGCCTACATGGCGTGCATGCACATACTAAGACCCACGATGGCAGAAAGGATGAGTAAACCTAATAAACTACTCGTTGAGTAAGAGGGTTGCAAACCCATCAACACCGGATCACGAATCCTTGTTAAACACCTTGCGCTCAAGACGTTGGCGCAAGTACCCCACGCACCCCACGACGGATGCGCGATAGAGCACACTGTGCGCGTTTAACAACTAAGAAAATCAAGACTCTTGATTCCTTAAAAGTACAATACGACAAGTAAACTTACAAAAATACATAGATGACTATGATTAAGTTGGAAAAATTCAACACACGACTACGGTCCTTAAGGAAATTCATACACGATTATGACCCTTATTTTCTAAATACGCTTAAACACTTAAAGTTACCTTCACGCAAGGATACATAAGTCACATAAGAACTACGAGTTCAAAAAGCATAAGTATTGAGAAGCTATAGAAACATTAAGTACAAAAGCAATTTTTATTTATAGAATACGTTTCTACAAAAAGGCTTATACAAAAAAGCTAAATGCTATAGGCACGCCTTAGCTGGCTAGAGCCCCCACCAAAAGCCGCTTCCTTTGCATCCTCGAGTCGCTTCAGTAACTCGGCATCATTAAGGGAAACAGTGGCCACGCAGACAGGCACACCATCGGATCTAGGCTGATGCGCAGCGCCTATGCCGCACAGAATGGCCTTTCCTTTCTTGCCTTTCTTTCGTGCGACCCTGGAAACATGCGCATTTAGCGACCTTTGCAAAGAAATCTCTTTCTCAAGACGGAAAGGATTCAGAATGTCACGAGGCTGAGCAAAAATAGGTACCTTCAACTGCGCCACATCAGGCTTCAAGTAGAAGTCCACCTGCTGATCTGCATCATCCTGCAGATGCCTAGGAAGAGTGAGCCCCGCCATGATCACGCTGATCGGCTGGTCCTGATCACGCTCCAAGAGAGCGATGTGCGGAAGCTCAAGCTTCTTTAGCTCCTCCATGGCAGCAACAAGCTCAGCATGGGCATCCGCTTTATACCCGGGCACCTCAGCAAGCGGCACGGTCAGCAACTTGGCCTCCGCAAGCTTGTCTGCGGCCGAGGTCTCACCGTGCGCAATAGCGCAATTCACAACCTTCCCAAAGGATGCGGTGACCTCAGGATGCTCTAGTGTGCACATGGCAGCCAAGCGAAGACCATGGCTGATCAACCACCTACAAAATAACACAAGTGTTAAAGAAAGAAGATCCAACATATATACAAGTTATAGCAAAGTAAATTAGCATATACCTGCGCTCAGCCACAGACTGAACAAGATGGGGGTACAACTCCTCATCGTACTCAATGCTGAGCTGGCGGAGCTTCTCCTCTTGCGTCTTCAGGGCAAGCTCAATGCGGCTGCGGAACTCTTCAATATTTGGCAAAGTGCTTGCTCCTATTCTGTTCCAAATACTTCAGCGCCCACAACGAGTTACGCCTCTGACGGTCTGCAAAAGCGCGCTCCCGCTCCAACTCAGCCATCGCCATAACCTTCTCCTCACCCATTTTTCGCGCAGACGCCTCTGCGCGCTCCAGTTTAGCCTTGGAGCTCAGCTGCTCAGCTTTAGAGCTTGCTAACTCAGCCTGCACAGACGCTAATTGCGCCCGCAGTCTGGAAACTTCATCAGACTGGTACACCCTGGCTTGCGAAACCAGCTCAGACTGGCGCACAGCTATGGAGGCCAGCTCCTCCATCGCGGAGTCTGGTTTTCACAAGTAACATCCTGGAAGAAGTACATAAGCTAGTAGATTCCAGAATCAAACACTGGTCGATATGTGAGTTACTTGTGAGTAGCAGTTGTCGCAAACAAGTCAAGATGAATGTTATAGGATCAGATCAAGTGCAACTGGTTTTGGGTTTATGAAATACAAAAATGCCAGTAGTCATTGTGAAAATCAGACCCCCATAATCAATTTGGTTTCAAGTTTTCATGATTCAACCAATTAAACTATAAACTAGACGCAAAATTTGAGTCGTTTTAAATGAGAAATATGAATCTGCTATATATGACGTCTTTTTTAGCTTTTGAAATCACAAAGATAACCAGCTCGATCTTGGTTTTCAAACGCATCAAGTTAGATTCTTTCAATGGAAATAATAACACAACTCAAAACTGAAGATAAATGTGCATGGTTACAAAAGTAGGCAAGTTGGCTCAATAATACTTGAGGTTTTATCATATTATACAGCATTAAATTGTCGAAAAACATAGTAACTTTTATGTTGGTGTAAAGGCATCATGGTCAAACTCCAAAGTTGGTAAAGTACACACTATTAAGAGTGGTTTACAAAAAATCCCCCTGTTTTGCGGTTTATGTATATGGGTGATTTGCTTGAACTCTTGGATTAAAAAGACCTAATTTATCGATAACATGGATTAAGGGGAAAAATGACCCCAATCATGACCCCAATCAGCCTATCGCTAGTAATCTAATCAGGCGTATCGGTGAATTACCATAATGTTAAGTCTGGAGTATTGGTCCAAAAGTTCTGTTATTCACATATCATAGCTACAGTGTCTCGACTCATAATCCTCATAGCAATATGGTAAACCCCCTTAAAGCAACCATATTTTCAAATAGCCAAAAACCACCTTGGGAATGCTAAAAATGGCCATTTGAACTAGATATACAGCCTCAATGATTTACTTCGTTTTATCTATTCCTTCATCACAAGTTTTAAAGAAACATTTCTACTAAAAAGGAAATTACCAGTGGAACAGAAACGTTTGATAATGGCATCAAGTGTTAATCCCAAAATGAGAAAAAGTCCGGTTATTTAACAACCGAAGCAGAAAGAAGAAAAACATTGATGTTTTGTCACTTAAACATACCTTAAATGGTTGAATGCTTTCTTGAAAGCAAGCATATTGGAGATAAAATAAGTCCTCATCTTTCCTGTTCCCACAAGAGTGAAACGGCGACAAATTGATTTCTCCCTTGTGCACGATGTCTATGCTGGGGACACAGACACTAGTCCATCTGCACAACACAAAAGACTCAAAAAACAAACACAGAAAACAAGTTTAATCTTTGTAAGATGAAGACAATTTAATGCTTTTTTAACCTAGTCTACCTAAAAACCCTTGACATGTCTCACTACCATTCGTATATGCCACTGAACGTTGGCAAAACGCACATGTCATATCCAGTTGTTGTGATCTGTTAGTACAGTCAAGGAAAGAATTACCTATCACATAGAATTGATTTAGGTTCATCTTAATTCTCAACATCTAGCATATATAGGTCAAGACAATTGTTTGCCATCTCTCCCTAAAGACTTCGAACTTTTGATCACTCAAAAGGTCAGAAGTCTTTGAGGGAGAGACGGCAAAAAGCTGCCTTAATGACATCCAAACTCACTCTTCACACATCAAGGACAAAGGCATTGTTTGATAGCATCTCCCTCAAGAGCTCCTTGCCCAAGTTTCTTCTCTCGTTTGTTTCAAAATCATTAAAACATGCAAGAGGAAGCTAAATCAAGAAGCCCTTGAGGGAGAGTTAACAACCAATGCCTTTCGGTTATCGATGTTACTAATTTGGTTTTTCCTGCAAAAACCTAACTCGTATTTATAATCACACAATTCGGACACAAGATGTTGGTGGGACCTCAATCGAACATGTGTTAGTACCAAAGATCCTTAAAGTAATTAGAAAATTGGCTCCTAAGGATAGAGTCAGCCCAATTGGATGGAGAATAAAATCATCTAATCTATCAAAGGCATCAAAAACCATATCATTTTGACACATTTCCCTAATCTCCACATCTCAGGGGCAGGCATCTAAAATTTGGAACCTGATCTAATCTAAATACACTCAACAAAGTCGTCTTTTTACCATACGCATATCAAACGTATCACATTTGGTTTAGCTTTCACCCTCACGGCACATCCACGTGTTGTTAGCGTTATGCTTTATATAACTGATACCCCAAAATGCCAGAGACCTGTGTAATAAGTTGCTTGGACTATTATTAACTTGTCCTATCATTATTCTCATTAAACTAAGATTATCAACAAAGAATTCAGCGATAACATGTCCTGGACGCACTTGGCGCCATCAAAATAATCCTTCAAATTGCTTTCTTAAAGATATTAACTTAAGTATCTTAATAAACAGAAACTAAATGCAACTTGAGTCTATTTTATAGAAAGGCTGCAGCAAGTCTGGGGCTTAATTAACAAAAACTTGATCTCAATGCAAGTCTTCTTAAAGTTGCAATTTTCTTACACTATCTCACAAATATCTCTAACGAGATACATGAACCGACAACATATTCTTTAGCTGACACAGTTACGCAGTGTTGAGGCAATGACCCTTTGGTACAACTGATATATAATTTTCTTCCTATGCAATCTTTGAATATTATTGCCCTTTGGTACAAGCGGTTGTGCATTTTGACTTGTTTGTGTGCTTTTTTAAAAGCAAACTTGGACACACAATTGTAATATATACATTCTCACACAGCACAACAATATTACTTTCGTCTTTCGTCGGACTTGAACTCACAACCTCTCGGTTGGAGCTTTTCCCGGATACTAATCGACCAAAGGCCCATTGGTGACTTGTTTATATGCTATGATTCTGCTTTATACATAAGCTCATATTATAATGGAATTTTTAAATGAATTGGTGCATAAACGTCGTGTCATGACAAAAACAAGATGTCAAGCCAATGTCATAAAATCATTATTATTGTGGTTTCGACTTTTGAAATTTGAAACTTTTTCCAAACATGATAATGATAATAAAAAAAAATACCTGATAAGAATACGTGCAGTAATTCATATTCTTGAAATTGCCCAATCATCATACCTTTGTTCTCATATTTAGTTTACAGTACAAGAAGCCAATGGCGGAGCTAGAAAAAATTTCGTGGGAGGGCCGAAACAAATTTTTTTTCGAAAAAACATTAGATGAGAGGGCCGAGATTAAAAATAAAAATAAATTAACACATGAAATCGCGAAAAAAATACACTAATGGGCTTAGAGCCTAGGGGGGGCGGGACCCTTCCTGGTCCTCATGTAGCTCCGCCCTTGAAAGAAGCTAAATACTACAGTAACCAGCAAAACATATGCTGCACTAATTATCATCTAAAATATCATAGGAGTTGATCTGAGATAAATATGAAATATAACAGAAAAACCTGCTAGAAAACCTCATCAGTCATCAGGTACCCTTTGCTGGCATCATATGTACATCAAGTAACACAAAATACAGTATTACAGTTGCCACATTGTCATACGTACATCATAGGAGTTAGAAGGTTGCCATTATCGTGGAAAGATTACAAGTTTACAACTAAATTTTGACAATGCCTACATTACTGTATTAGACCAATATTTCGATGGAAAGACACCAAATAACTTTCACAGACATAAGTCAGTTAGTCAGACAAAAATTTCCAGCCACGGGTAGTAAACACCAAGTACGAAGAGTTACATCTATTCTGTGCACTCATATATTACAGAATCATTTTATAGCCACGTCCCTCAAAATCGAGTATGCCTAATTGCTATATTAGATCAACACAACGTTAAACCATCCTCAAACCGCAAATTAAGCAAAAGTAATTAAATATCCACACATAAAAGAGCATGCAATGATGGTGGTGAGCTTATTATCACTGTAAACTATATATGATAGATCAAGACTATCATCTTTACCACCAAATGATATTATTATCTTAATCTAATAGATTAAGGGAAAATATGCACACCCAGGTCCCTTGACAAAAACACCAGCCTGATATAATACAGATAGATACCTGGTGGTTTGTAAGACCAACTAGAACAGTTGCGCCTGCCTCAGGCCAAGCAACGAGGATCTGTAAACCACCACCTGTTGTACATACCAAATTCAAGCCAAATAGACAGCTAGCAGACTTTGATGTATTAGTAAATTGCCACGTAAATTAGCTAACTAAAGCTTTTCAAATAACGAATCAACAAACGTTTACTGCAGCTAATAGTTGACGATTTATCAAATATACTGTTTATAGAGTAGCTATGTAGAAAGTTAATATTACAAATCCCAAATATCTGGATTCTCAAAGAAGTAGTGCAAAGTGCAAAGTAATGATAATGAAACAAAAACAAATCAAGTGAGCTGGAGAAGGGCAGTCTTTCTGAGTGAACTGATTCGCAAACTTTTCAAGGATGCAACCACCTCCAGCTGAACTTTCAATAAAACTTGATATAGGCAACAAACTTCATCCTCCATGACAATAATCTCTAACCTGTGACACTATAATCGTCAGAATTGTTGAAATATAAAAATGTAATAAGAACACACTATATTGATAGTAAATGAGAGGTGACATCAACAATTACATATGTACTATCAGTACTTTTGCAAAACTGTGAGTAAACTCAAGACTGGAATGCACTTTTTGAAATCAGAGATGAACTGAGAGTAAACTCAAAATTGTAATGTTATTGCTATGGATTCAAAAGTACAAAAAGAGCAATTTGTGCAATCAACTTTAACACATATCGGCCTACTAACGGCTGACGCTTAACAACAAAGTAAAGATTACAAAAATACTCTTTTGTCACAACTGGATTAAAGTCCCATCTACAGTCTTATCTATAAACCTATTCTAAATCATCATGTTTAAACTAAACATAACGGCCTTACTCATATTTATCACTACCTACCAAATTAAAACCATCTGTCTGGCACAAAAGTAAGAATTATAAAAACACTTCCAAGTTCCAACAGAACAAGATCCAAGTACCATATTCAGCCGTCTTAAACCTTATCCTAATCATCTTATTTACGAGCATATACAAATCGAAACAAAATGTCAGCAAACACAAAAGCTTAATTTCAGATTACACAGCCAATATCACAGCCACAAACACGTCATATACGGATGACACAAGTCTTTTTTTTACACAAGTATAGGTCACCGGATAAGATGAACACCTTCAAATCGATCATATGTAGACGTAATATCACAGGATAGAACAGCGCCTACTTTTATTTAGATTAATCACTAACTACTAACTGGAAACTACACTTAAGCCACCTATGCACCAGGCATTGCCTAATCTGAATCATCATGCTTAAACTTAAACCATAACAACCTTACTTACTTCTATATATCAAACTACAACATACGAAAATCAACTCAAGAGCCATGTTAATGCTAAATGCAGTAGTATTAGATACGCGTAAATAAAAATTATCACCTTTCAAATGTGATCGTTAATCATCAATGATAAAATATTTATGAGTAAGAATTGCATTAATGGTAAAGGTATTAACAAATAAACAATAATATAATGTGATAAACAATAATATAATGTTATAAGTAAGAATCACATTAATAGTAAAGGTATTAACAAATATTTATAAGTAAGAAACTCCATATTCATTGCTCGCTTGAATGAGGAGATATAAGGCTCTGCATAATAGTAGTAGTAGGTACAGACATACACTTTTTAAAAAACCATGTATCATGAATCGACCTCCTAATGTCAGAAATGTCATTCTCCACTTCGTCTTCGTCCATGGACGGAAAAAATTCAACCTTCCGTTGGCAATTACTCCCCAATGTTACCCAAGACTCTTTTACATTGTACTTCTGCATTATCCACATATTAGGGTGGTCATCAAGATCATTACGCCATATGCAAAGACATTCGTCCTTAATCCCCACCATCATATACTTGCTCGGAATATCCTCTTTATTTGGATTATACCTAGCATCATCAGGTTGGGGAATTTCTTTAAATACCTTTTTGGATAAATCAAAAGAAATAATGTATGAATTATCTTGACCTTCACAATGCATAAGCGAGTGAAGTGCCCCATTGCATAAAGTAGCAAGCTCTCTATCAAGAGAACATGTATAGTTCACGTGGCCTACATGTTTCCAAACATTTGATTTCAAAGACAATACTTGAAAAGATGTCCGATACTTACCTTCCTTGACCCCAAACACAATCTTATAATCATTTGTAACTGAATCATACCCAAAACCCCAACATGATTCATCGGAAGCTAGATGCTTTTTCACCATTCTCTCTTCTCTAGTCCACGGATTGGCTACTATAAATTCATTGCCATGAAAGCTATTGATACATACGAGGCCATTTGAAAAACCAACAATATAGCATTCTTGATCACGTTTAGGGCAGTGAGATGGTAGTATAACCTGGTCAATCCTTGTATGTGGATTATCATTGTTGTTGTTACTATGGTTCAAATGAGTTTTGATAAAACTACGCTGGGAGATCAAAGATTTCCATGACTTGCACACACTCTTGCATCTAATGAGATCCTCGACATCCAATCTTACCAGTATTTGCTCAATTATTTCCTCAGGGATAATCTCTTCCATTGAAACTTTACTTTTTTTGGTTACAGAAGAGTTCTCTTCCACTGAAACTCTTTTTGTAATGCACTTCCTTTCCGCTAAAACTTTTATTCTTTTTGTGACTGAATTTTCTTCCATTGAAACTTTTCTTTTTTTTGTAAGAGAAGAGTTCTCTTCCATTGAAACTCTTTCTGTAACGCACTTCTTTTCCGCTACAACTTTTATTTTTCTTGTGACCGAATTTTCTTCGGTTGAAACTTTCCTTTTTTTTGTAAGAGAAGAGTTCTCTTCCATTGAAACTCTTTTTGTAACGCACTTCTTTTCCGCTACAACTTTTATTCTTCTTGTGACCGAATTTTCTACCATTGAAACTTTTCTTTTTTTGTAGGACAGTTTTCTTCCATTGAAACTAGTAAGCGGCCTGAAATTACATATGGTCAAATTAGTGCCCTCAACAATTAATCAACAACAAACACATATTTAGATATTAATCTCACACAAAAACATTAGCTAACAGCTAATTTTTGGGATAAGAAAATTACAATCAACGAAAGTGTTTACCAGATCCGGGTAGCAGAGTCACATTATTTAGGCCACAGAAAATTATTGCAATATAAGTAAAGAACAACAAATAAGAATAATAATGAGCTTAATATAAACAGAGAGCAAATATATATTACCCCCTGTTACCAATATGCAACAAGTTGTTTGTGGATCAAAGATTTCCATTATATTAATGGTGATTTCTACAGTTAATTTAGGCTACAAAAAACTATTGCATATGAGTAATTAACGAACAACAAATTAGAATAATAATATGAGCTTAATACAAACACTGAGCAAATATAATATTACCTTCAAATTGTCGAATTTCCACCAGTTCTAACCAAACACCGCACCAATTTTTTTTTATCGGATTTAGGGTAATGGTTCTTATAGTTGTAGAGTAATGGTTCTTATCTTAAGATCCCCATCCTGATATTGATTTTACATTCGATCTTAACAAGCTTAAGATTTTATAGGATCCCGATCTTGACGATAAGATCTTAAGATCTACTCTCATATGATCTTACTTTTCTCGAACGCAAACTAAAATAGTACAAATTTATGATTTTTATTTTTATATAATTTAAAATACAAAATGTGATTCTTCTTAAATATTTCATATTCTTAATTTAGAACAATATTTTCATAAAATATTCTTATAATTTCATGTTTATAATATATAATAATTTGTAGATTTGAATAATATTACAAAGATCATTAAAAAATAGCATTATAGTAAGATCTTAGGATCCCGATCTGATCTTACGATCACGATCTTGCAAAGACGAAAACAATCCTAGGTAGGATCCCGATCTTGAAAACCCTTCTTTTTATAGTTGTACTCAAACTTAATCAACCGTCTTGTACTTTCATATACTACATCAATGATCCTTGTGGTTGTTAAGTATGCACAATTGTAGTCCTTGACATCATTAACTATAATATTACCATTTTATTTTTCTACTTTGTATGGTTGTATACTTTGTATCTGTATACCCAAGTGTGTAAATAAGTCTAGTTATTTTTTAGCTACTCGAGCTTAAGGCCTCGCTAAAAGCTCAACTTGAGCTCTTGTTTATAGCTTGACTCGAGTTTGAGCTTAACATGACGTTGGTTTAGTAAGCAGGCTCGACCTCAAGCTTTATAAACCGAGTTCGATCAGGCTCGCGAGCTTAAGTGAAAATTTATATGTATAATACATTTAAATGAATTTTATTTATACATCGTATAGTTTATGTGTTCGCTTTGAATTTATAAAGCTCGTGTTTAAGCTCCTATTGTTTTGATTCTTATGGTTTTTAGCTTGAGCTTAGATCTTGACCAATTCTAAAAGCTTAGACTTGACTCATTTATATGAGCGGACTTATCAAGTTGATGCTCAACACAAGTTTGGCTTGTTAGGCAACCCAGGATTGAGCTCGTTGTTTAACTATGTGTATTTATGAGAAACAAAAAACGAACCAAAACCAAAAGCCGAACCAGAACCGCAACCAAGGCTTGAGCTCGTTTAACTTACTTTTAGACTAAAATACACCATTCGTCCCAAACAATTGTACCCAAAATATACCGTTAGTCCCAATTTCAAAATAAGTCTACCAAACACCCCCAACGTCTCCATTTCGCATCACCAATAGTAATAGAATATTGTCAGTTTGTCACATACCGGCCATACCTTAGAAAAAAACATTGTGATTTGATAAGGCTGAATTTTGCAGCTGGTTTAGCTTTATCGTAAAAGAAAAATATGCGTTCAAAGGTATAAACATATGGTTTAGCTTTATTGTGTAAATTGTGTGAGGCTTTAACATACCACAACTCACCCTCATGTCATGTTATCTATCGGGGCGAGGAATAAAATATACTAATGGTTATGCTAGCTAGTACATTGTGATGCACATTATTTAATTTGCTGTATAAAGATTTTGGAGGCTTGGAGTTTTAAGTGTTTATTATTATTTGATAAAAGAGCGGGATCAGGTTAAGAAATTATGTTTAGATGCAAACATTAGGAACATATATTTTTCTAAATTATCATTTTATAGCCACGTCCCTCAAAATCGAGTAATGCCTAATTGCTATATTAGATCAACACGACGTTAAACCATCCTCAAACCGCAAATTAAGCAAAAGTAATTAAATATCCACACATAAAAGAGCATGCAATGACGGTGGCGAGCTGATTATCACTGTAAACCATATATGATAGATAAAGACTATCATCTTTACCACCAAATGATATTATTCTCTTAATCTAATAGATTAAGGGAAAATATGCACACCCAGGTCCCTTGACAAAAACACCAGCCTAATACAGATAGATACCTGGTGGTTTGTAAGACCAACTAGAACAGTTGCGCCTGCCTCAGGCCAAGCAACCAGGATCTGTAAACCACCACCTGCTGTACATACCAAATTCAAGCCAAATAGACAGCTAGCACACTTTGATGCATTAGTAAATTGCCACGTAAATTAGCTAACTAAAGCTTTTCAAATAACGAATCAACACACGTTTACTACAGCTAATAGTTGACGATTTATCAAATATTCTGTTTATAGAGTAGCTATGTAGAAAGTTAATATTACAAATCCCAAATATCTGGATTCTCAAAGAAGTAGTGCAAAGTGCAAACTAATAATGAAACAAAAACAAATCAAGTGAGCTGGAGAAGGGCAGTCTTTCTGAGTGAACTGATTCGCAAACTTTTCAAGGATGCAACCACCTCCAGCTGAACTTTCAATAAAACTTGATATAGGCCAACAAACTTCATCCTCCATGACAATAATCTCTAACCTGTGACACTATAATCGTCAGAATTGTTGAAATATAAATATGTAATAAGAACACACACTATATTGATAGTAAATGAGAGGTGATATCAACAAATACATATGTACTATCAGTACTTTTGCAAAACTGTGAGTTAACTCAAGACTGGAATGCACTTTTTGAAATCAGAGATGAACTGAGAGTAAACTCAAGACTGGAATGTTATTGCTATGGATTCAAAGTACAAAAAGAGCAACTAATTTTACAATTTTGTGCAATCAACTTTACACATATAGGCCTACTAACTGCTAACGCTTAACAACAAAGTAAAGATTACAAAAATACTCTTTTGTCACAACCGGATTAAAGTCCCATCTACAGTCTTATCTATAAACCTATTCTAAATCATCATGTTTAAACTAAACATAACGGCCTTACTCATATTTATACTAGTCACTACCTGCCAACTTAAAACCCTATCTGGCACAAAAGTAAGAATTATAAAAACACTTCCAACAGAACAAGATCCAAGTCCCATATTCAGCCGTCTTAAACCTTATCCGAATCATCTTATTTACGAGCATATACAAATAGAAACAAAATGTCAGCAAACACAAAAGCTTAATTTCAGATTACAGAGCCAATATCACAGCCACAAACACGTCATATACGGATCACACAAGTCTTTTTTTTACACAAGTATAGGCCACCGGATAAGATGAACACCTTCAAATCGATCGTATGTAGACGTAATATCACAGGATAGAACAGCGCCTACTTTTATTTAGATTAATCACTAACTACCAACTGGAAACTAAACTTAAGCCACCTATGCACCAGGCATTGCCTAATCTGAATCATCATGCTTAAACTTAAACCATAACAACCTTACCTACTTCTATATATAAAAATCACTACCTACTAATTGAAACAAACTAATTGCTACAGAAGTTAAAACTGCAAAACAGCCCTCTATCACGTGTGTAGTCAAGTCCCATATCCATCCGTCTTAAACCTAATTGTAATCCAAATCATCATGTTTACGAGCAAAAAGAAATTAAGACAAAATGTCAATGACGTGGCACTGTTGTCCTGCTGTTTCAAGTGGAGCACAAATCCTAAAATTCAGATTGCACAGCCAAAATCATAGCCACAGACACAAGTCATTTCAAAATCGCTCTCGAGTTTCTTTCTCGAATTACAGAGAAATTATGAGTATAACAATAAAAAGATAAGAAGTCAACAGCTCAAATGCAAGGCAATCTAGGTGTTTACGGGCAACGCTCTTCAAAAGGCAAGGTTTTACTAGGCCCTAGTTCCACCGAGTAACTATTCTAGTCTATAATCCAAGTATATAAAAAAGGTCCACACGCAAGGTCATAGTGGTCACGAAGCAATTGGGCATAGCTTCATAACACCGTGAAAGAAGCAACAAAGGCATGTTCCCCGACCAACCTACAATCAGAAATGAATGCTCAAATCAGAACATCAGATAGAAAGAGTATGGAACTCAAGACTGAAGCTTCAGTATACATCAGTCATACATGTTCTTAATGGGAAAAAGGACCATATTAAAAACTCGACCACCGCCATCTCCTGTCAGCCACTAAAAGCAATTGTATATGGCAAAGACAATTGCTCAACACATGCGCAAGCTGGATCCTCCGTCAAGCCAAAGCTACAAAAAATGCATTTAAACTAAATAAATACAACTGATACACATGCGACCTTCAATATGACATTTAAGCAGATAAAAAACACATATTCCAACACAAAAGAGCAATAATCAACAAAGTACTTTCGCTTCATGTTATCCTAGCAATATGCAGCAACTATCTAAAGATTAACTAGAATCGAAGAGCAAACACATGCGACTAATTAGAAAATGAACACACCTTATGGGCAGAAGAGCAAACGTAGACCAGCATACATTCAAGCCGAAGTCTCAAACAACAGAGTAACGGCCCGGTTGTGAACTTGGAAGAGATAATGCTTGTGTTGTAATGTCTTCTAGAACACGTTTCAGTTCTGCTTTGGCCCTCTTAACAGATTGTTCAGAGCCTCCCTCAATGAACAGATACAATTTTCTCTCCCCTGGTGCTGGAATCCTACCAGGTTGAACATATTGACCCCTAGTGGTGATGGCAGCCCCAGTCCACTCAGAAATTGGACCCAGTGTTTCTTTATGTGTTACCTTCCACCTAGCATTTTGAGGAAAATCGTTGATTTCCAACTCCGCTTCATAATGGTCCGGCAAAGATTCAGACTGAATCCTCGCCAAATTGTGCTGCAAATTCATGGCAGCAGCCAAGGCTGCAGCCCTAGCGGCCCCTTCATTGCCGGGTACAACGCCAGGGATGCCAAGAACACCTGGCAGAGACACAGGCACTCCACTAGTAGATGGTTGTTGACTGGCAGCAGCAAGAGCAGCAGCTTGAGCAATAACAGCTTGCTGCGAAATATCGCCTCCAGCTTTTCGAACACCGTCGTCTTCATCTTCTGAATCAGATTTATCTTCTTCAAATCCATATTCTCTGGCCTGTGCTTTCTTTGCTGCCTTCCTAACTTCATCCTCCTCTTCGTTAAATTTAAACCCACTGCCACCATAACCAGTCCCGTGAGCTTGCACAAGTCCTTGATTAACCTTAGCCATAAACGAATCAGCTAGAGCTTTCAAATCATCGGGAACAACTTGATTTGACAGTTCCAAAGCCTTAACAAGATCCGGGGCATATCTTTCGTCGTCACTTGATAAAAATGTAACAGCACAACCTTTCCTCCCTGCTCTACCAGTACGGCCAACACGATGAACATAGTCTTCATAATGATTTGGAGCATCGTAATTTATCACAAGTTCAAGCTCCTTAACATCCAAACCCCTAGCAGCAATACTTGTTGCAACCAATAAATTGCATACATTACTCTTGAAATCAGATATGGTGGATTCTCGATCAGTCTGATCCTTACCCCCATGAAGCGACAAACAGGGATACCCGTGTTTAATCATATCCTTAAACAATGAATCACACTTGTCCTGGGATTGAACAAATATCAAAATCTTACCTTTCTCGTACCATTCTCCAAGCAACTCCAAAAGTCTATAAAACCTTTCATTCTCGGGCCTCACTTCCACTAGCTGTGCTATGTCTTTATTCACGACACTCCTCCCACCAACCTGTATTTCGACAGGTTTGGTTAGAACTTTACGAGCCAATACTTCCACTTGACGAGGGAAAGTAGCAGAAAATAGTACAGTCTGACGATTGGGTTGCGTATTTTGGACAATTCTTGTGATCTGAGGCTCGAATCCCATATCAAACATACGATCAGCCTCGTCCATAACCAGATATGAAACTCTTCTCAGATTCGTGATTTTCCCAGCGCTGGTACAGAGGATGTCAATCATTCGACCCGGAGTACATACCACGATTTCAGCCCCTCTTTTCAGATCACTAATTTGCTGCGCAACACCAGACCCACCATACACAGGCACGCATTTAAGACCCAATATCTTAGTAAACTTTCTTATGTCGCTGTGAATCTGCTGAACGAGCTCTCTTGTCGGTGCCATTATGAGTCCAATTGGTCCATCTCCAGGCTCGAGTGGTGGTTGGTCCATTATATGCCTCAACATAGGCAAAACAAAAGCTAAGGTTTTCCCGGAACCTGTCTTCGCGACCCCTATACAATCTCGTCCACTCATTATAATTGGCAGTGCTTGCGCTTGAATAGGCATGGGCTTCTCATACTGCATTTTTCGGATTGTATCTAAAACCTTTGTCGTCAGTCCAGTCTGGTGCCATGATTTAATCGGCTTCGGTACATCTTTTCCATGTAACTTCAATTCCAATTCTTTTCGGTACTCAACTACTTCTTCATGAGTCATCTTTTGTATATCCTTCACTTCAATGTAGAAATTCTTTCTGAACGGTATGTAGTCAATCTTTGAGTGGTCAACAAGCGACAACTTTTCAACTTTTGTCTTCTTCACTCGTTTCATGAATTCATCGTCATCTTCCTCTTCCAAAGGATCTTCATCATTGTCCAGGTTAGGATATTCCGAGTCAGAATCTTCTCCAGGAATGATCCTGCCCAATGATCTACCAACAATCTTTTTCCGCCCATTTTCTTTAACCTTGTCATCTTTCTTTGAATCTGAACTCTTTTCATCCAAAACAGAAACTTCGGCATTCAACTTAGTAACTTCTGGAATCACCATAGAGTTCATGAAAGCATCAAGTGGGTCGATTTCATCTTCATCCATAGCATCCCCATTCGGCAAAGAAGTAACAGTATCACCGTTATCTAACCTGTTAACCGTGCCATCTCCATTTTCTTTGTTCTCTTTCACATCCACATCCACATCCATGTCACCGTCTGCGTTTTCTACAGGTGCGGCTTCTTCATCATCCGATTCCCCATCTAATGTCCACGTCTTACCAGCAGTTTCACCGTCTGCATTTTCTTTTTCAGATTCCTCTTTTCTTCGTTTTTCCTGCCACTCCTGAACGCGTCTCCTCCTTTTCTCCATTTCATCATCCAGCTTCCGCTGTTCCTCCTCCATATCCTCTTCACGAGACCTCACCTCTTTTTTATCCGCAACACTCTCATCAACCTTCTTTACCCCACCGTTCTCCACACTATCCTCCCTTCGTCTAGACACCTTACGTTCCCTTTCCCGATCACGTTCACGCTCCTCCTTATAATCATCATCTCTCCTTCGCCTCTTCTTATCCCTATCCCGATCCTTCACATCCTCACCAACGTTATGATCCCGTTCCGCCTCTCTCCGCTTCTCACGCATCTTCTCCTTATCCCGTTCCTCCCTCTCTCGCCTCTCCCTCCTCTCTCGTTCCTTCTCCCTTTCCTTCTCCCTCTCCCTCTCTCGTTCCTTTTCCTTCGCCCGTTCTCTTTCCCTCTCCTTTTCTCTAATCTCCCTCTCCCTCGCTCGCTCCCGTTCCCGTTCCCTCTCCTTCTCCCGTTCTCGCTCCTTTTCCCGTTCCCTCTCCTTCCTATCCTTCTCCTTCTCCTTATCCTTATCCCTATGCCTCTTTTCTCTATCCTTATACTTATCATCAACACTCTTTTCTCTACCCCTATCCCTATCCCTTTCCCTATCTCTTCGCCGTTCAACGTTACGATCCTTATCGCGATGTCCTCGCTTCGTCTCATCGTCTTTCCTAACAGAAACATCCATATCGTACTAATTCACCTACACACACAAAAACAAAAACTAAAAAAAACGCATCAGCTTTTTTAGAATATATAAACAGTAACTAAATATAATTTATCAAATAAAAGCCCTAATCACCCAACATATATAAATAAATATAACAAATTGATATGCAAATAGATACACATAATGAATTGAATAGATATAGATGTGATTAATTACCTGATTTTGATTGATTTAGAGAATTTGAACTGTAACCCTAATCGTAAATAGGAGATGATTTATATTTTTTTATATATATATAATCGTGGTGTCACCGACTAAAGGGAATGGTAACTACGAATTTTGTGACCCGGGTCCAACTAGGTTTGGGTAAAAATAAGTAACTAGTGTTTTTATTTTTTTATGTTAGAAACTGAATCGTACTACGATTTGAGATAGAAGAGAAGACGACATAGAGAGATATTTGGGCTTAGGGGCAGTTTACTACTGCACTTTAGTTACTTTCTAATTTTCTATTTTTTTAAGTTTTATACTTTTCTAGTAGGAATCCGCTCGTGAAAAGCTCAGGATCGGATCGGTAAAAAAACTCAAATGAGCCAAGCCTAAACAAGCTCGACCCCGAGTTCGAGCCTAAACATTCTCAAAAAATCAAAAATAAGAATAATAGATTTTATTTTATTTTTTAAGTTAGAATTGCGTGTCTTGTATGGTGGAAGATAATTTTGGGACGGAGGTAGTATTTTTCATGAAATCAAACTACAACTACCCCCTTGTCGTAAAATAAGATCTTTATTTTGAGATTAAGCATAAAGTTTTTTTAACTAATCAAATCCCATAAACACTTCTAATTATACTACTAAAGATAATCATAACATATAATAATAACTGAACATAAAAAAATCGATAGTATTTACCATGTCTAAAAGGCGGTTTTTGGGAAGCATTTTAGCAACTTGCGGTGGAACAACAACATGCTACTAAAAAAAAAAAAAAAAACATCATTAAAAAAACAACAAACAAAACAATAACAATTTATAAAGAAATATAAAAACATCAATCAAATATATAAAAATAAGTTTAAACATCATTACCTGTATTCAAAAGTATCATCGAAATACTTTTGAGAGTACTGGAATTGACCGATAAAAATAACAAATCGATTAAATTTCTAAAAGATGAATCAAAATCATATTTCAAGGTTTAATGAACCACATGTATATAGGAATTGAGAATTAACATACATGGGGATTAAAGATTAAAATTCAAGGTTTAATGAACAACGCGTTTATTGATGAAAACATGACATACCTGGCCATAATTCAAACTGAATTTCCAGGGTTTTTTTAGGGCTATTATTCAAAATTAATAATAAAAAAAAAACAAAACTAAATCGATTTTATAAATTAACACAAGTCAAAAAATGATGAAATTGAGAGTATACCTGATTGAATCGAAGATTAAGATACGTGAATAAAAATCAAGTGATTATTCGATTTCTTTCAGAAGCTAAAAAAAGTTATAAATTGAGATCGTGTGTGTGTTTTTTGATCGGCTATAAATTGGTTGTTGATCAAATGATTTTGATGTTGTGTTTTTTTATGATCTTGATTTTGATTTTAGGGGTTTTTGATTTTGATTATGGTTGAAAACGGGATCTAAGAGAAATGTGTGTGTGTTTTTTTATGAATTGGTAACAAATGAATGAGAGGATAGTGATGCCGCCCAATTTTTTCTTGCATTGACTGCTTTAAGCGAAATTGCACCAGGACCGTAGTTAGTTTGTTGTAATAGTTTCTAGATACTTCTAGAAGTAGTTAGTTAGTTTAACAGTTTTAGCAGCTTAGTCTTTACTTCCTGTATAAATACTACCATTGTATCTCTTATCATTTGAATGAAACTCATAACAGTTTTTCCCTCTAAATTCATTTTCTCTCTAATCACCATTTACAATAATTATTCGTCACAATACTTTGCTCCTCTAACACATGCACTGATGTCTACTCTACTCTCTTATACGTGCCCAAATATCTTATCATTTGATTCTTCCATAACCAAATAATCTATGCCTCTACTTCATATGCATTTTACGCGAAAAAATTGCAACCTCACTTTTATACATTATCAAATTTATTTTTGTGAATTTGTTGTTTGAGAAGCTTCGATTGTTATTTGATTTGTAATATATTATGTCCGAACGACCCGCTCCAAACGGACCTTAGTTCCGGACGAACCTCATCAGGTCGTTCGGACTAACGGTAACTTCCGGACCTAAAGTCAAACCTGATACAAAGAGTAAGTGACAAACATTCAGAAGCAATGGCAGAACTGAATAGAGACCCAAAAAGAGTAAGACCACAGTTGCATCTCAAAAGTGTCACTGTCTCATTTGGAGGCATCCGATAGAGACAAAAACATGTCTCCTATATAAAGAGGAGGAATTCTCACTCCATGGTAACATCTCTTGACACACTCTCAACTATTTTATTGTATGTACCATTACTTATCCTCACGCTGGAGCTTGGTCCTGGGTTCACACCTGGGGCGAGGCTAACGCGTTTATTGCATCTTAGCAGGCATCCGAAAGGGCTTAACGATACCAAGACCGGAGGAAACACAAAGAACTCAACCACCCCACAAATAAATACTTAAACATTGGCGCCATCCGTGGGACACGACATTCAATCTACTAAGGCTACAGAATGTCAAGTTCCGAACATCCGGAAGGCTCCGGTGGAGGGGGTGCTAAATCCCTCCGGCCACCCGGGAGCAGATAGAAGGGTATGTTTCTTCTCTCAAATCCATGATCAAGGAACGCAACCGGCGGGCAATGTACAACCGATACTGCTAGACTTCTGTGACGATGAGAGTCCTGAAAAGAATGAGGTAGCGGGTAAGAAGAAAGGGATTACCATGGGGAATAAGGTGCATGACGCAGATCTGGGGAAACCCTTTAAGGAAGTCAAGAAGTCACCGTTTACTCGGCGGTTGATCGAATTCTCAGCACCGGAGCACCGGATTCCCTCTCATATCAAATTATACGATGGTCGACGGACCCTCAAGATCACCTCAACCGGTTCACCAGAGCTGCAGGTCAAGGGGAGTGGCCCATGCCCGTGTGGTGCCGAATTTCCAGCAAACTCTGGACGGGAGAGCTCGAGGATGGTTCGACCGTCTCCCTCCGGGTAGCATAGACGAATGGGCGAACCTCAGGGCCCAATTCGAAACCCGTTTCTCCATGCACAAAGCCTGCATCAAAGACCCCACGGAGATAACCAAGATCGTGAGAAAGGCCAACAAAACATTACCCGAGTTCAAAGAAAGATTGACCACGGAGATGGGGTTCATACAGGGGGCTCTTGAGATCATGAGAATTTCTTCATTTATGAACGGTTGCAAATGTCCGGAGCTGGCCAAGCGATTCGCCGATAAGGTCCCCAGGACGGTGGACGAGATGATGATCAGGGTTGATGATTTTGTATGGTCGGAGGAAGCGTTCGCCAGCACGGAGCTGCCTCGGGGAGAGAGCTACGACCAATCTAGGAGGATGTCAACTGGGTCTTTCGGGAAAGATGACAGAGCCTACAGGGGGCAACATGGGAATGAAAGGAGGAACGAAGGACGAGCAGAGTAATCTAGCAGAGATCTTCATGCTCCATACAAGCATAGGGATCGGCGAGCACCATATCCTCCTCCCCGAAATGATTATCAGGGACGTAATGCCCCTCGGCTGACACTGGATTCACTCGTAAAGCCTTCAAAGGAAATCTTAGCCACGGAACACCAGTTACGCTTGCCGCCTCCCAGGCCAATGCGCGACCCACCAAGGAAAGAGAACAAGGATAAATACTGCGACTATCATGGGAGAAGGGGCATTACACAAATGATTGCTATCGATTAAAAAGGCAGTTAGAATTGGATCTGGAATCCGGTAAGTTGAATCATCTGGTTAAAGACGTGCGCCAGAAGGGAAGAGGTGCGCAGAAGAAGGATCCTCCAGCCAGAGATAAAGTAATTAACATGATCAGTACATGGCCAGAGCGAAGGAAGCGCAAATCCCGCGAGCAGGAAGAGGGGTGGATGAATGTTCCCATCACCTTTCCTCCGATACCTGTCGGGGACGTGTCGGATGAACCCCTCATCATAGAGGCCAGGATGGAAGGATATCTGGTGAGAAGAGTGTTTGTGGATGAAGGAGCATCGGTGGAGGTTATGTTTGAGCACTGTTTTGACAACTTAAGCCCAGAAATAAAGTCTCGACTAAAACAAACTCAGACGGATTTGCTAGGGTTCGCAGGACAGGTGACGAAGCCCTTAGGAAAGATAGAGTTGGATGTGTCGTTCGGAGATGGAGGACTTTATAGGAGGGTCACCATGAAATTCACTGTCATTCGGGCTCCGTCGCCGTATAATGTCATCCTGGGGAGAACCGGGTTGAAGATGCTGAGGGCAATTCCTTCGACCATAAATGTCATGATGAAGTTCCCAACCCCCAGGGGAATAGCTACGTTGGTAGCCTGGCAGGTCGTCATCTCAGAGTGCTGGAAGTTGGAAAAATTACAAATGGTACCCTCGGAACAAGATGGTAGACAAGCCGAAGAAGCAACAGAAGTGAGCCTCACCGAAGAGGTTGTGGTAAACCCGGCCTTCCCGGAACAGTTGGTAATCATCAGAGGAAGTTTGTCTCCGGAGTGCAAGGCAAAGCTTAAGGTACTCCTCAAAAAAAATCTGGATGTTTTCGCCTGGACACCGGCAGACATGACCGGGGTCCCACAATGTATAATCGAGCATACGTTAAATGCCAACCCCTCGGTAGTGCCAGTATGGCAGAAACGCAGGACGTTAGCTCCTGACTGGAGTCTAGCGGTAACTAAAGAAGTCAAGGAGTGGGTGAAAGCAGGTATTTTTCCGTCCGGTTAAGTACCCGACATGGATATCGAACCCGGTCCTCGTCAAGAAGTGTGATGGGAGCTGGCGCATGTGTATCGACTTCAAGAATATCAACTCCGCATGCCTAAAGGACTACTACCCTCTACCGGAGATCGACTGAAAGATTGAGTCCGTCATGGGATTCAAATATAAATGCTTCCTCGACGCTTACAAGGGGTATCACCAAGTTCAGATGTCGAAAGAATACGAGGAAAAGACAGCCTTCTACACAGACCAAGGAACGTACTGCTACACCAAGATGCCCTTTGGTTTAAAGAACGCGGGAGCAACGTACCAACGCATGGTGGACGCGGCTTTCCAATCTCAGATAGGGAGAAATCTAAAAGCATGTGTGGATGACATGGTCATTAAGAGCAAGGAAGAAAATGAAATGTTGGGGGATATTGCCGAAACGTTTGATAACCTGAGGAGGATTAACATGAAGCTAAACCTCAAAAAATGTTCATTTGGCATGGAGGAGGGGAAGTTCCTAGGATACATGGTAACCTCAGAAGGGATTAGGGCTAACCCGAATAAGACGAAAGCTCTGATAGACATGCAGTCCCCCCGAACTTTGAAAGAAATGCAAAGTCTCAGTGGCAAGTTAGCAGCTTTAAACTAGTTTATGGCACTGTCGGCCGAAAGGTCGCTACCCTTCTTCGAGACACTGAAGAATATAACCAAGGAGAACAAGGAAGAGTATCGGTGGACGGAAGAAGTGGAGAAGGCTTTCCAGGAAATGAAGAAGCTCATAGCAGACTTACCATCCTTAACAACTCCGACAGCCAAAGAAACACTATATATGTACTTAGCCGCCTCTCAAGAAGCTGTGAGTGTTGTACTCCTGACGGAAAGGAAAAGCAAACAGTGCCCGGTGCATTACGTGAGTCGAACACTCAATGAGCCGAAAGGAACTACGCACCAATGAAAAAGTTGGCACTGTCATTGCTACATATGTTAAGAAGATTACGAAGATACTTCGAGGCACACCCTATCAAGGTCATTACCGATCAACCAATTAAGCAGATACTCAGCAAGGCAGAAGCATCCGGTAAATTGGCCAAGTACTCTGTCGAATAGGCGCATATAACATCACATATGAACCGCGAAGTGCCATAAAGGGACAGGTGTTGGCAGACTTTCTCTCGAAAACCCCCATCGGGGACAATACCGGTAGGTATTTCAGTCAGCCAGTTGTGAAGAAAGAAGAGCACGAAGTGGGAAAGTGGCTGTTATTCACTGATGGGGCATCCAACAAGAAGGGTTCCGGAGCAGGGCTCGTGCTAATAAGCCCGGAGGGGATAAAACATACCTATGCCCTTCGTCTATATTTCGAGAGCACCAACAACGAGGCGGAATACGAGGCCCTGCTAGCGGGACTCCGGATGGCCGGAAGCATGCATGTACAACATATCGAAGTGTGAGTAAACTCCAAGCTAGTATCGAATCAGATAAATGAAGACTACATGGCAAGCAATGAAAGCATGATCAAATACTTAGCTAGGGCAAAGGAATGCATAGCAAAGTTCCAAAGTTTCTCCATCCGGAACATCCCCAGGAATCAAAACCAGAAGGCCGACATATTGAGTAAGCTAGCTACGGTAGCTTTCGACCATCTGACGAAGGAAGTTTTAGTAGAAGTGTTGAGAGAATGATCTACCACGGGAAGGAGATTAGCGACATAGTCGCAGAAGAAGGGGAGAACTAGATGACACCCATTATCCAGTGCCTGGAAGAAGGAATATGGCCGGAAGAAAAAATGAAGCCCGCGCATTAAGGATGAAGATCAGCCAGTATGTGATGGAAGAGGGATACTTTACAAGAAATCGTACCTGGTTCCCATGTTACGATGTGTTGGTCCTCTACAAGCAAACTATGTGATCCGGGAGTTGCACATGGGGGCCTGCGGTATGCATTTGGGACCCAGGTTGGTAGTTAGCAAAAGCCATGCGGCAAGGGTATTACTAGCCCACCATGCACAGGGATGCCCGCAATGAGATCCAGAAATGTGATTAATGTCAGATACATGCCCCAATACCAAAGCTCCCCAAGACAAAGCTAACACCAATCATGGCTCCTTGGCCATTCTACCAGTGGGGAATGGACATCCTCGACCCTTTACCGCAAGCGCAGATAAAATAAAATTTATCATAGTGGCCATCGACTACTTCACCAAGTGGATCGAAGCAAAACCTCTGGCAAGGGTCACTAGGAATGATGTGAAGAAGTTTGCATCGGATAACATAGTCTGTCGGTTTGGCTTACCTAGCGTCATTGTCACGGATAACGGAAAGCAGCTCATAGAAAACCCATTCAAAAGCTGGTGTGAGAAGTTAAACATCAGGCAAATCAACACGGTCGTGGCTCACCCGCAAGCCAATGGCCTGGTAGAAAGAGCAAATAAAAGTTTGTTGGCAGGGATCAAGACAAGGTTGGGCCGAACCAAAGCTGGCTGGGCATGCCGACCCACCAGAACGATGGTTGTAAGAGAGAGGTGTGGATAAAGGTGATACTCGCCGGATAGAATAGTTAAATGAGGAAGAGCTGCATTTGAACCTGGATTTGCTACAGGAAAGGAGGGAGGAGGCAGCCATAAGGGAGGCTCGGTACAAAACAAAGATGGAAAAGTATTACAATCAGAGAGTCCGTCCGGTGTCGTTCAAACCGGGAGATTTCGTCTACCGGAAGAATGAAGCAAGCAGAGTTGAAGACCAGGGAAAGCTAGGTCCGAAGTGGGAGGGACCATATCGGATAACGGAAGCATACCAAAACGGATCGTACAAGCTGCAGACGATGGATGAGGAAGAGGTGCCCCGGAAGTGGCACGCAATCAAGTTTAAGGAAATGCTTTTTATAAATTATCTTTGTAAGGCTGTAAGCCACCATGACAAAGAACATTTAGAATTATGAAACGACAACACATTCCCCTTCGATTCAGAAGGAGGAAAATTTTCCTACATTTTGTGCAAACTAAGACATAACACCAAGGTGGCTCCGGCAGAGATTAGCTACCTCTGACGACTAACGTAGCCAATGTCTTGCCGTTAAGGCATTATACCCCCGAAAGTGCCACGTCACTAGGGAAGGTCAAGGGACAATACCCTCAGACATACACAAATACCCAAAAATGCTAAAAGCGTTAGGGATGAGCCGAGGCGTATCGTCCATAACGGGAATGACTACCTCGAAGGTGTAAAAACACTAGGGATAAGCCCTCAGGTATATCTACCAACAGGCGATATAAATACACAGGTCATCAATACATACAAGAAACAAACATCAAGCAAAAGGAGCAATGTATAATCAAAAAGGGCACCAAAGCACGCCGGGACCCCGCAAGGTCCATCATCACATATGTCAAGCGTACAAATACATCTAAACCGCGAGGTACATATTTTTCATCACAAATTGTCTTTATTACATAATCAAAAAAGGGATGCCACGAATAGCCAATGCATATAGGCCGAACGGCCCTAAACGTCTCAAACTGTCCGAACGATGCAAGAGGAAGTAACCATGTCAAGAAGGACCGAATCATTGCAGAACAAAGAGTATAGAAGTAAAAAAACAAGGCAAAATAAATACAGATGCAACACATTTAATAACTAATAAAACAACCATTATAGATAGACTAAAAAATGTACAAATAAAACATGGTTCCATCGGTTACTCATTACATTCATCCAAGTTTGTCGGGTTGTTCACAAGACATTCCAACGGCCACAAAGGCCTTACATCAAACTACCAAATTGTTTCTAAAATATCATAAATAGAAATAAATGAAAGCTTCACGTAGAATCCTAGAGTAACCTTTACCCGTATCAAAACGGAGACACTCGGATCCTAGAACGATTAGTTCAAGGAGTAGAAACATTTTCTTCAACTGCGGATTCTTGAGCAGTCGGAGGATCAGCTGGACCGGATGTAACAACAGTCGGGCCGGAAGAAGCATCGCCCATAACAGTCTCTGTGGGCTTGGTGGAGCAGGATCCGGAAAGATATCCATGATTTCCGCAAGAGGCTTATAACAAGCATTGCTAACCTTCTGCACATAGGGATATTCGGTCAAAAAAGCTTGTCATACAAGGGTGGAAACTTTGCCTCGGCCTCCACATCCACTATGACCTAGCCATAGAAGACAGGCTAATGGAACGGCTAGAGACTGTTTGTATTCATGACTGTTGAGAAGACGACGAACCATTTCTGGAATAAATTCTTGGACAATTTTAAAATGATCCATCTCCGTGTGACCCATCCTCACGGCTAGATCCTGCTTCTCTTTTCGGAGCTCTTGGTTCTCCATTCCTCATCACTCAATAAAAGCCTCGTTTTCTCCAGCTTAGCCTCCAATAACCTGATTTTCTCGGCCTGCTCACCAGAAACTTTCCTCCATTCCTCCTTTCTCTTTTTTCTAGCTCTAGAGATGGGTCATTTAAACTTGACTCCTTAGCCACACAACTGGAGTGTTCAAGTCGTAACCTCTTTAGCTCTTCCGGTTCCCGTGCGGCACAACCGGAATGCTCATCCTTCAATTTCTTCATCTCTTCCGCCAAATCACTAAAACGCTGAAAGTTCTCTTTGGCACTACGGTCGCAGTCTTGGTGAGCAAGTGTAAGGTTGTTGTATTCTCGGAGAAGGGTCTGATAACGCCTAAATCTAACATGTTTTTGATAGCGTTATTGGTAGTTTTATATATGTTTTGTGGTTATATTTATATGCTTTTGTTACTAAATCGTATCAAAGTGTGTTTGCAAAGCATTTGTAGCCAAAGACAGGAAAATGGATGGAAAAGATACAAAAATGAGGAAAAAGGAAGTATTTGAGATTTCATGTGAATCTTGTGTCAAGTTCCGCTCCGTAAGGTACTTCAATGAGTTAAAGTCCAAGTAGTCAAGTTCATAAGCTTTAGGATAAAGAGAAAGATCAAAGAATCAAGAACTACGACCGAGAAACAAGTCATACGCAAAAGCCCAAGAAAAAGGTTCAGCAGCCATCGCCATCCGATCGGTCGCCGCCCGCAACCGATTCGGATGGAGTGAATGTGGATTTACCGAGAAGACCAACCGATCGGTAGACCATTCCATCCGATCGGTTGGAAGTCGCTGTTTGACCCAAGACTTCTTTATTAAGGATTGTGACTTTATAACTCCGGTTCTAGGTCCTTCTTGTCATTATTCTAACCATTCAATACTACTTGGAGAGCAAGAGAAGCATTTATGCACTTAGACCCTTGGTGAGAGCAACTTATGGAACCATTTGTTGAGTATTTATATACCAATTAATCTAGAGAGAAAGGGAGAGATACACAAGTGCTAGAAGAGAACCATTCACAGAAATATACTCTGAAATTCGTCCATAAGTCCAGGAGAAGGGAGAAAGTCGAATATACCATTTTCATTGCTTGTGGAATCATTGTCTTTCACTTGTAATCTTATTTCCAAATCATTGTAAGACTTTCAATCATGGTTTCTAATGTTCAAATTATGGAGTTTACATTTATGTGTGCTATGAGTAGCTAGTGCCTTTGTGCACTTGCTTAGATGATGTGTATTATTCATTGATTGGCATATGATTGTGATAACATGTTTTAATTCAATTTCATGTCAATTCTAAGAACCAATTGTGATAAATTTTCATAGTGACATTTGGGTAATTAAGTTTAACTAGTGCTAGTAATCTTGAGGGTTGAAAGAACTATTGTTATTCCACTAGTTATAATCATTTGTCTATGAATGATTGTTGTCTTCCACTATTCTTGATTAACCAAAGGAACTTAATTGTGATTGTAATGAAAAAGCTTTTATCTATCAAAACGGATTGATTGTAAACCACTTTAAAGGTCGAGAGATTAATAGTTTGCTTTCAATTGTGACCTTTTGTCTATAATTGGTTACCTTTTGTATTGACCATTTCCTAAGCTTGTTTGATTAGACAAAATAATGTTTTTGTGTTTGAGGAACACCAACTCATGAACCTTGAATTGATCTTGAATTGATTGGTTAAACGTAATGCTTGTTTTTATAAACCAAAATCTTGATGAAGGTTTAATTTGTAGAAACAATAGATTAGTGTCAAAACTAATTATCACAACCAACATGTTTTCTAAAAGTTATCACAATCATATTAGTCAATTGTAGTACACTAGTCTAAGCAAGTGTAGTTTTTAATCATTTGAATTTTCATTATATCATTACTACTTATTTGAGATAGTTGCTTTTAACTTACAATTCGATTCACTACACAAATCCCTGCGAACGATCCCGACTTACCATCAAAATCTTGCTACAACGGACGAGTATACTTGCTCGTATGTGTTGTTATTAGATTCGGTAATTCACCCCCTTATAAATTTAAAACTTGCACCGAACCGGGCACATCAAGTTTTTTGGCGCCGCTGCCGGGGATTTTGATCGTGTTTCTGTAAGTTTTAGTCCAATTCTCATATAGTTAGTTTTCGTAAAAAAAAAAAAAGTTTTACCGAGCTGCCCATCCGATCGGTTATTCATCCATCCGATCGGTTTTCCAAAATTTTCATTTACCGAGAGAACCATCCGATCGGCGGACATTTCCATCTGATCGGTTCCTTCAAATCAAATTTACCGAGAGATCTATCCGATCGGTAGACTGTTCTATCCGATCGGTTAGACGATTCTGATCTTTTCAAATTGTTTTCATTCTTTGCTCATTTGTTTAGACATTGCCTCGATTCGTTGGGGAATTGTATGAACACTCGATCAACTGGAGTAGAACCAATTCCACCATTTTCAGATCCCGAACGTTTAGTCCGAAGACAAAGAAGAAGAAGAACACCCTTTGTTCCACTAGCCAATCGTGTACCAAGAGTACCAAACCCAACTTTTGATAACCTTTTTGAAGCCAAAGTCGTTTATAACCCATTCACTGACCAACCTTTTCCCATGGCTGACGATAGACCCATGTGGGAAGCAAACCGAGCCGTAGCACCAACTCCTGGAGCTGCTATTGTTGCTGTCAACTTAGGTGACAATTTCACCGTGAAAGGTCACCATCTTTCTATGATCAAAGACCGTCAATTCGATGGCCGTTCGAGGGCCGATCCTCACAAACACGTTGCCGAATTCATTGAAATTTGTGGCATGTTCCGATATGGTGATACAAATGTAGATGCCATTAAACTCAAACTTTTTCCGTCATCACTTGCTGGAGATGCAAAAGTGTGGTATAACGAATTAACACCAGGAATCATCACTACTTGGGAGGAGATGAGGCAAGCTTTTGTGAGCCGATTCTTTCCACCTGCAATGTTTGATCGACTCATGGGAGAAATTCGTGCTTTCACACAAAATCCTAACGAATCACTCGTCGAAGCCTGGCTTCGTATGAAGGATTTACTTCGAAGTTGTCATGGACATAGTTTAGGACGAGGAACCATTATCCAAATCTTTTACCATGGACTTGATGAAACATCTCAAGGAATTCTTGATGCTGGAGGAATTTTTCTTTATAAGACTCCTAACCAGGCATATCAATTGCTTGAAGACCGAGTTCTTCTCAAACTCGACTGGTCAAAAGATGCCAAGACAAAACCATTAAGAAAAACCGTTGCTTTTGCCGAAAGTTCTGATTCATCTAAACTCATGGAGAAAATGGAAACCTTGGTTTCCAAAATCGATTCGCAATACAAAGATCTTAGAGGAGAGATGAAAGAAATGCGAGATGGTTGTAACAACTGTGGAGGTAACCACCCATCATCAGAATGCGATGATCAACCTATGGATCAACCAAAAGAAGGAGAAGCTAATTATATCCAAGGAGGATACCGAGGAGGAGGATATCGAGGAAATTATTACGGACGAAACTCTGCTAGTTGGCAAGATCGCCGACAAAGGGATAACAACCATGATTCCCAACCAAAAGTAGAGAACCAAACCTCACAAAATTCCGACAAGAAACCTGAAGAAACCGATTTTGAAAAAATGATGAGAGAATTTGTCACTGCCCAAAAATCAACCAACGAGTTCGTCAAGAATCAATTTTTCAATCTCAAGACCAAAGTTGAGCAAGGTCAGAAAAATCATCAAGCATCTATCCAAGATCTTGAAAACAAATTTGGGAGACTCTCTGATCAAATTTCTTCACGACCATCAGGTTCGTTGCCTAGTAACACCCAAACCAACCCAAAACCATCATCATCATCGAATGATAAGACTTATCGTCCACCACAAACCAGAAATGAGCATATCAATGCTGTATTCACAAGAAGTGGCTTGTCTTATGATCCACCACCCAACCCAAACAACACCACAACTATCGATTTCGATAGTGAGGATGAAGATGAAGAATCCAAGAAGGAGAATACACCAAAAACACCACCCAAACCCAAACCCAAACCACCAGTTAAGGCTTACACTCCAAAAATTCCATATCCACAGAGCCTTAAGAAAGAAAGAATGGAGGAGCGTTATAAGAAGTTTATTGAAATAATCAAAGAAGTTAGACTCAATGTACCTCTCATTGATGTTTTAGCTGGAATGCCCAATTACGGGAAATTTTTGAAAGAACTTCTTAACAACAAAAACAAGTTGGAGCAAATATCCGCTACCTTTCTCAATGAAGAATGTTCAGCTATTGTTCAAAACAAAATTCCACAAAAACTCGGAGATCCCGGAAGTTTTCTGATTCCATGCATATTAGGAAACAACATCACATGCGATGCTTTAGCCGACTTAGGTGCGAGTATCAATTTGATGCCTTATTCGCTGTATACGAAACTTTCAATCAATACTTTGAAACCCACAAGGATGAGTATCCGATTAGCTAATCATACTTACCAATATCCTGTTGGTATTGCTGAGAATATGCTTGTCCAAGTAGGTAAATTCATTTTTCCCGTGGATTTTGTAATTTTAGAAATGGAGGAAGATAGTAGAGTACCACTTATTTTAGGAAGACCTTTTCTAAACACCGCTGATGCGATCATCAGAGTAAAAGGAAGAGAACTCAACCTTGGAGTTGGAGAGGATAGAATCACTTTTTTAATCGATAAAGCAATGAAATATCCACATTCCAGTGATGACACTTGCTTTAACATTGATGTAATCGATGAAGTCACTGAGGAAGAATTGGATGCATTACTTGAAGATTCTGATCCATTCATGACTATTTCAGAGAAGATTAGTGAAACAACTTTTGATAAAGAATTCGCTGATTTTATGGAAGTTAAGATTGAAGAAGAAGAAGAAGAAGAAGAAGAAGGAGAGATAATAGAAGAAGATTTTGAGGAAATCAGTTTTAATGATCAAATGAGGATCAAAACATCAGTTCAAGAACCACCGACTGATCTTGAGTTGAAACCACTGCCAGAAAATCTTGAGTATGCTTACTTGGAAGACAATTCGCTACTTCCAGTAGTCATATCTTCGTTGCTCAATGATTTTGAGAAAGAATGTCTGATTTCAGTTCTTAAGAAGCATAAAGAAGCTTTTGCGTGGAAAACTTCTGACATCCCAGGAATCAGTCCTGATTTTTGCAAACACAAAATCAATTTCGAAGAAGATGCCAAACCAGTTGTAGAAAGACAACGTCGACTCAACCCCAACATGAAAGAAGTTGTTAAAAAAGAAATTATCAAACTTCTTGATGCAGGTATCATTTACCCCATCGAGGATAGTCCTTGGGTGAGTCCTGTTCACTGTGTTCCGAAAAAAGGAGGAATGACTGTTGTGACCAACGAACGGAATGAACTAGTTCCTACTAGAACTGTCACCGGATGGCGAGTATGTATTGATTACAGAAAATTAAATAAAGCCACCAGAAAAGATCATTTTCCTTTGCCTTTCATGGATCAAATGCTTGAGAGATTAGCAGGAAACAAATACTTTTGTTTTCTTGATGGTTTTTCAGGATATTTTCAAATTCCTATTTGATCCAGCTGATCAAGAAAAGACCACATTCACATGTCCCTTTGGAACTTACGCTTATCGGCGTATGCCTTTTGGATTATGTAATGCCCCCGCGACTTTTCAAAGATGTATGATTGCCATATTCCAAGATATGCTTGAAACGTCTATGGAAGTTTTCATGGATGACTTTTCAGTTTTCGGAAGCTCATTCGAAGCTTGCCTTTCTAACCTCGATAAAATGCTTGAAAGATGTAAAGCTGCACATCTTGTTCTCAATTGGGAGAAGTGTCATTTCATGGTAACTGAAGGAATTGTGTTAGGACACAAAATTTCTAGCGCAGGAATGGAGGTTGACAAAGCAAAGATCGATGTCATTACCAAATTACCACCCCCAACTAACGTCAAAGCCGTTAGAAGTTTCCTAGGACATGCAGGATTTTACCGTCGTTTCATTAAGGATTTTTCCAAAACATCTCGTCCAATGACGAAACTTCTTGAAAAAGATGTTGTTTTCGATTTTAATGCAGATTGTATGAAAGCATTCGAAGCATTGAAAACACAACTGACTAGTGCACCCATTATGGTTTCACCTGATTGGTCACTACCATTCGAGCTTATGTGCGATGCAAGCGATTTTGCTGTTGGAGCTGTATTAGGACAGCGAGAAGAGAAACATTTTCGTCCTATATATTTTGCCAGCAAAACACTCAACAATGCTCAACAGAATTACACAGTTACAGAGAAAGAATTGTTAGCCGTTGTTTTCGCTTTTGATAAATTCAGATCATACCTTGTACTTTCGAAAACAATCGTGTTCACCGATCATTCAGCGTTAAAATATCTGTTTAAAAAGCAAGATGCTAAACCGCGTCTCATCCGATGGATTTTACTACTCCAAGAATTCGATATCGAAATCAAAGATAAGAAAGGAGCAGAAAATCTAGCCGCTGATCATCTATCTCGTTTAGAAAATCCAAATCTTGAGGAGTTAAAAGAAGATGAGATTGACGATTATTTTCCGGATGAAACACTCATGACTGTTGATACAGATGATGAGAACGAAATTCCATGGTTTGCCAATTATGCAAATTATCTCGTTGGAGGAATTCTAAAGAAAGGATTAACTCATGCCCAACGAAGTAAATTCTTTTCGGATCTTAAACATTATTATTGGGAAGAACCTTATCTTTTCAAAATGTGTCCCGATGGGATGATTAGAAGATGTGTTTATGGTTCTGAAACAAGAAAAATTCTCGATGAATGTCATCATGGCCCAACTGGGGGACATTATGGTCCTTCCACCACCGCTAAAAAAGTCTTTGATGCTGGATTCTATTGGCCGACTATTTTTAAAGAAGCTCATACTCTTGTTAAGAATTGTGATGCTTGCCAAAAATCCGGTAGTCTTTCTCGAAGAGATGCAATGCCTCAGAAGAGCATTCAAGTCTGTGAATTATTCGATATTTGGGGAATTGATTTCATGGGACCGTTTCCTAAATCACACAAATACGAATACATTCTCGTTGCTATTGATTACGTTTCCAAATGAGCTGAAGCAGAAGCTCTACCCACAAATGATGCACGAGTAGTTGTTAATTTTCTCAAAAAGCTTTTCGCTCGTTATGGAATTCCTAAAGCTTTGATAAGATGATCGTGGAACCCATTTCTGTAACAAACAAATGGAGAAAATTATGAAGCGATATGGAGTTCATCATCGTTTCGCTACTGCTTATCACCCACAGACCAGTGGTCAAGTCGAAAATACCAACAGAGCCTTAAAAAGGATACTCAAAAAAATGGTTAAAGACAATCCCGCCGTTTGGTCGAGAAAACTAGATGATGCTCTGTAGGCATTTCGCACGTCTTACAAAACACCAATTGGTACAACACCATACAGATTGCTGTATGGAAAAACTTGTCATTTGCCGTTCGAAATCGAACATCACGCTTACTGGGCATTGAGAAACTGTAACCCAGACCTCAAAGTAGCTGGAGAAAAGAGATTTTTGCAATTGCATGAACTCGATGAGCTTAGACTACAAGCTTATGAGAACTCCAAACTTTACAAAGCAAGAACAAAAGCTTATCATGACAGAAAGCTAAGAATCAGAAAAGAATTCAAGGCTGGAGACAAAGTTCTGCTTTTTAACATGAAGTATAAGTTCAAAGCTCCCAAGCTGAAACTGAAATGGTTCGGACCGTATACAGTGAAACATGGATTTCCATCCGGATATGTTGAATTGCATGACAAACATGGTGGAAGTTTCATTGTTAATGGGCACCGAATTAAGTTATACTATGACAAGGAGCAAATGAATGAAGTTTCTATTCAAGAGATTCCTCCTGAATCAGAATATGAAGCTATAACCTTTATGTCACCCTTTCCGGCCGATTTCAAGAAAAACACTCCATGGGCCGAAGATTCTGGTTATATCTATGATGTTCTACCAAGACCGTGGGAGAAAGTTAAGTTGGAATACATAGATGAAACTGGGGAAGGAATAGTGATTGGAAATGTGCTGTACGTTCCAAAATTTCCAAAGAAGAAGTCAGCACCAACATGAAGAAAGAGAAGTTCGAGTCCGGCTGATGACTCGTTAATAAAACAAGCGCTTCTCGGGAGGCAACCCGTGTGTTTGCTATGTTTATTTTTCATTTTTATTTTCTAGTGATTAAACCCCAGAGTTTTTTCTAAATTGCTTAGTTGAACTTAAGTGTGGGGGTGTATCACTGCCTTTTGAATAAAGCGAAGAAATATTTCGTATGTGTGTTTTTAGATTACTGCAGATAATGATTTCGAAGCTTGGACGCTAGGATCAAGACTCCTCTTGAGAAGAAAATACGGTTTATTCTCTTATTTCCCTATTTCATTCTTTGTCGTTTATCACATTGAGGACAATGCTTAACTTAAGTGTGGGGGGGTGAATAGGAAAATAAGAATAGATTGTAGTTTTGAGCTGAATTTTAAAATTTTGTTTGCCCTTGTAATCTAGCCTTTTGTCATTTTAAAGATTATATTCTAGAATAACTGGATTTATCCACTGGTGAAATCTGTAATTTTGAAAATTCGAGATGTGTCCCGATTAATATTGCAATCCATTCTGGGATCGATAACATTTGCTAGCACAAATTATAGCCCTTTCCACTAAAGTGTGAGAATTTGAGCCTGTTCTATATATACAGCATACATCTTTTATGCTTAGATCTTTTGCTATGAGTGTGCCGGTGATTTTATTTATTCTAGAACTTGTACTTGTAAATCATTACGAGACCGTTGTGAGATCACATTTCGTTTGTGATATAAGTGTATATGCGTGATAAGAGGCAATCTTAGGTTTTATCCCAAATGGCCTTCCATTTTCATATAATGCTATATTAGCTAGCTACATTGGCTAGTTAACCACTCATATGGACCCATTTGTTAGCATTTATCTTTAATGCTAGATACCCCTAGTTACACCCGCCGAGCCTATCTTTTCTTTTGATACAATCCAGAAAAATTCAAAAAGATTTTACACCTTTTTTTAAGCCTAGCCTTATTTTTAGTCAAGTCTTGGTTGGTTGCTAGCTATTTGGAAAGATAGATGTTATGTGGAAATCATGAAAGTTCTAAGAAAGCGTAAACTCCGAAAGTTGTTATCCGAGAAAAGTCATTGCAACTATAAGATTACATTAAAAAAAAAAAAAAAAAAAAAAAAAAAGGGAAAAAAAGAGAAAAAGAAGAAAAGTCATTGCAACTATAAGGTGACAAGAATAAGCCAACGGGCTAAGTGAATCAAGTATGAATAAAGGAAGTATGGAGTTTTTCGAACAAAATGGCATGATATTGGTTTGTAATAGCTAGTAACATTTGGTTCGTAGACTTTGACTATTTTTTTTTTTTTTTTTTTTTTTTTTTTTTTTTTTTTTTTTTTTTTTTTTTATGTTCAACCAATTTCATAAATATATCCCATGCCTTATCCTACCCTTTTTGACTTTGTGAAATTATTAAGTGTATGGACATGTAGTAACCATCCGATTTCTTGAGGAATTGACTAACGTTGTTAGCGATCTAGGGAGTATTTTGGCGACCATCTGTTATGCAAGTAACGTCGTTAGCGAACCAAGGTACAATCTAGTGACCATCCGTTATTTGGTGATGCAAGAATTCGTTGTTAGGGAGCTATTATGTTTTGCATGAGATAGTGGCACATTAGTCTTTTATATCCCTTTAAGCCTCAAACCCGAATAAAAGCCCTCTTTGATATGTATACTTGGCGCTCACACCATTTCGGTGTAGTTTTGTTTCTTGTACAAGCCTATGGTAATATTTAGATCATGACTGAGCAAATGAGTGTCATTCCGCTTATATACTCCACATACAAATGAGTGTTTGAGTGAATTATATTTCATTTCCCTTTCGTGAGGTGTTTAGTAATGTGTTTCATGCAAGAAAATCATTTGGGTATTGTCAAACATCTTGATGATTCAACCATAAAAGCTTAAAACGATGAGTCTAGCTTGTACTAGTGCTTGATAGATTTGCATCACATTTTCCTAATCATTTGTGTATACCATGTGGATAATTGTTTTTATTTCTAGATTTGCTTGAGGGCAAGCAAAGTTCAAGTGTGGGGGATTTGATAACGCCTAAATCTAACATGTTTTTGATAGCGTTATTGGTAGTTTTATATATGTTTTGTGGTTATATTTATATGCTTTTGTTACTAAATCGTATCAAAGTGTGTTTGCAAAGCATTTGTAGCCAAAGACAGGAAAATGGATGGAAAAGATACAAAAATGAGGAAAAAGGAAGTATTTGAGATTTCATGTGAATCTTGTGTCAAGTTCCGCTCCGTAAGGTACTTCAATGAGTTAAAGTCCAAGTAGTCAAGTTCATAAGCTTTAGGATAAAGAGAAAGATCAAAGAATCAAGAACTACGACCGAGAAACAAGTCATACGCAAAAGCCCAAGAAAAAGGTTCAGCAGCCATCGCCATCCGATCGGTCGCCGCCCGCAACCGATTCGGATGGAGTGAATGTGGATTTATCGAGAAGACCAACCGATCGGTAGACCATTCCATCCGATCGGTTGGAAGTCGCTGTTTGACCCAAGACTTCTTTATTAAGGATTGTGACTTTATAACTCCGGTTCTAGGTCCTTCTTGTCATTATTCTAACCATTCAATACTACTTGGAGAGCAAGAGAAGCATTTATGCACTTAGACCCTTGGTGAGAGCAACTTATGGAACCATTTGTTGAGTATTTATATACCAATCAATCTAGAGAGAAAGGGAGAGATACACAAGTGCTAGAAGAGAACCATTCACAGAAATATACTCAGAAATTCGTCCATAAGTCCAGGAGAAGGGAGAAAGTCGAATATACCATTTTCATTGCTTGTGGAATCATTGTCTTTCACTTGTAATCTTATTTCCAAATCATTGTAAGACTTTCAATCATGGTTTCTAATGTTCAAATTATGGAGTTTACATTTATGTGTGCTATGAGTGGCTAGTGCCTTTGTGCACTTGCTTAGATGATGTGTGTTATTCATTGATTTGCATATGATTGTGATAACATGTTTTAATTCAATTTCAAGTCAATTCTAAGAACCAATTGTGATAAAGTTTCATAGTGACATTTGGGTAATTAAGTTTAACTAGTGCTAGTAATCTTGAGGGTTGAAAGAACTATTGTTATTCCACTAGTTATAATCATTTGTCTATGAATGATTGTTGTCTTCCACTATTCTTGATTAACCAAAGGAACTTAATTGTGATTGTAATGAAAAAGCTTTTGTCTATCAAAACGGATTGATTGTAAACCACTTTAAAGGTCGAGAGATTAATAGTTTGCTTTCAATTGTGACCTTTTGTCTATAATTGGTTACCTTTTGTATTGACCATTTCCTAAGCTTGTTTGATTAGACAAAAGAATGTTTTTGTGTTGAGGAACACCAACTCATGAACCTTGAATTGATCTTGAATTGATTGGTTAAACGTAATGCTTGTTTTTATAAACCAAAATCTTGACGAAGGTTTAATTTGTAGAAACAATAGATTAGTGTCAAAACTAATTATCACAACCAACATGTTTTCTAAAAGTTATCACAATCATATTAGTCAATTGTAGTACACTAGTCTAAGCAAGTGTAGTTTTTAATCATTTGAATTTTCATTATATCATTACTACTTATTTGAGATAGTTGCTTTTAACTTACAATTCGATTCACTACACAAATCCCTGCGAACGATCCCGACTTACCATCAAAATCTTGCTACAACGGACGAGTATACTTGCTCGTATGTGTTGTTATTAGATTCGGTAATTCACCCCCTTATAAATTTAAAACTTGCACCGAACCGGGCACATCAGGGTCTCAACCCGAAATAACATATTCGACTGAGCAACGGCACTCTTGCCCAACAACATCCAAGCACGCTGGCAAGCATCCTCATCATCCAATCTTTCTAAATATTGCTCTTCCCGAGGAGTGGGAAGATGAACCATCAAGTCGCGGCAAACGGAGGAGCTATTCAGACGAGCATTCCTCCTCACTGACCATTCCGGCATAAACAACCCTCCGGAAACAGACTCAACCTTGTCGTCATCATCATCAGTGATCTTCCCTTTGCCACGACCGGAGGAGGCAACCAAAGGACTCCCTGAAAGGTAAACAACAAACGTGACTCTCACAGCCAATATTAAAAAAGGAGAGGGGAAGAGGAGAAGTACACATATAAATACATCTCGATAACTTACCAGCATCAGCAACCCCGAACTGATTACTCGCACCCTCCTCACCTTCCGGCAGTTTTCCCGCCTCGTTCGGATGCAAGGATTGGATGGGAATGGGGGCAGCGACATGCTTCGCAGAATCCAGATCCACCACAAGGACAACACTTGTGGATTTCCCCCTCTTGGACGGACGGGTGGAACCACCTTCTCCACCGGCACGTTAGCCGCAAAGTTTGGTTTGTTTGCTACCTCCCACGCCCCCTGTTTCGCTTTAAGAGCTAGCCGAGCGGCTGCTTGCTCCTGTTTCTTCTGCTTCGCCTCCAACACCTTTTCATCCGCCACTTCGACCCTCTTCAGCTAATCGGTCTTCTCTGGAATATCAGCATTCGATTGGGCTAGTTCGGTCACATGCAACTCGTGAGACTGACCCTCTCGGTATTTATCGCCTTTGGTCATAGTCGCCCCCTTTCGGAATTTAGGTTTAATCAAGTAATTAGACATTGTCAAAGCTGCAAACAAATAAGTCACAAATATAAATTATTCGGAAATAAACACACATATGCACATCAACACGCAAGAAAATCAAAGCAAAGGCTATACCCTTTCCCTCGGCATCTCTAAGCGCCGCCCGATAACCGGGATATTCCCAGTGAGAAGTTAGTCCAACGGCATAAAGGAAACCCGGAGGAATTTGAATCAGATCGATTAGATTCTCTGACAATCTTGCAGCATCTTCGACGCTAAATTCTCCCTTCGGAAAAGGATCCGAGATATCATAATCGTGATGCCTCCAAGGCATCGCAAAAGGAATGGCCCGTCTGTAACACCCCCAAAATATCGCAGCGGAAGATTGTGTCACTGGGGTGCTACTTCATAATACAAAGTACAAGTTATAGAAAATGACCTCTAAATGAGACGTTTTGAAAAGTTACCATTCGATTAATAAATTTCGAGTTACAAACATAAGTTCCATAGTACAATACATAAGTGTTTTAAAACATATCGAATGGTAATGATAAAAGCACAAGTCTTCAAAACATGCCAAGCGACTCTATGCTCCATGCAACAGCTGTCACCTTACAGACCTGAGATAAACATACTAAAAAGTGTCAACACAATGGTTGGTGAGTTCATAGAGTTTGTTTTAAATAAGTTGAAAAGCCTTTAGAGAATGTTCCCACAGCAAAGGCATTGTAAATCCATTCAGTTCCAAGTTCCGCCCATACAAAACTTGCAACCTATGTGTTCACAACCCACTGCTAAATATAGTATGAGTATGACATATGTGTATACGATATATGTAAGTACTTAATGTAAAATGTATCAGTCAACTGAACCTCACGACTTGCTTTCATATGCTTACACCCTATGATAGATTATATTCACCCAAGGTCAAGAATAGACACAAGGGCGGGGGCATCTTCCCAAATAGTATTGCGTCACCCAAGGTCATGAATCTAGGACACAAGGGTAGGGGCATATTCCCATGAGTACTATCAATACCTCTCCATGACTATAATCAAGAGTTAAACAGTTGCTAAAGAATAATGCAATCAAAAATAATGCATTCATGTATTCACACAAGTAGATATGTAAATGTAAATCACGTATTTATGTAAGTAGTGATGTAAATGTAAGTCATGTATTTTGATAAATGAGTAAAATATGTAAAGGAAACGAGTATGTATCTCCCCCAATGAGTTAAAACAGTATTAAAATAGTAGGGGCTATGAAACTCACCTTGAGCTAATGATATCACGATGTATAACGGGATTGATGGATTAAGCCAGGAAGTCTCTACGCGTAACAACTTTTGGCTTTCTAACGAAAGGAAATCAAATATTAAGAACTAGGACAAGAACTAGGAACCCTAGCTTCCAACTTCTTCAACCTCTTGACACCAACTTAGGATTACTTGAGAAAGCACTTGAAGTTTTCTACTAGAGCACTTCTTGTATGGCTTGGTGATCACCAATGGAAGGAAGAAAACTAGAACGTGGATCACTCAAAGCTTAACAAGAGCTTTGGAATTGATAAAGGACTTGTGTTTCTTGAATAACTCTTGAAGTATACTAGCAAATGGAGAGAGTATGTGTGTGTGTGTGGTGATGGATGTTGGAAATGAAGAAGAAATGAAGAAGGAATGAGTGCCTATTTATACTAAAATGAGGAGGTGCAAGTATTAGATATTTTGGAAGCTTAGTGAAGAAGTTTGGTAAGTGAACAAGGCTTATCACAAGCCAACAAGGCTTGTGACACACCATAATACACGTTCAAATGGGATAAGGGGTGACTAGGTGGATAAACTTGCATTATCTTGTTTACGGAGTGAGTTTTGGTCCCGTTAATCGCTAACTGTAAGTCGTTAAGTCACGAAACGTAAAACCAGGTATCTTAAAAATATGAAACTTGTAGAAACGATTAAACTTATCAATATACTCATTATTATCTTATAAAAATGAGTGATAAGTTTAATGGGTCGCAAAAACGCTGCTAACGCTGGAGACGTAGGTTTAAAACGCGTAAAAAATGTAAAATTCCAAAATTCTCGAGAATGTCATGGAAGGTGAAAAACATATATTTATCTTGTTTGTACTGTTGTGTGGACATATCGGGATGCCTAAATGATGTTTAAACCTTAAAGTAAATCTCAGACACGGTTTCGTGAAATTTGCAAAAATGAGCCGACGAGTGTCAAACTCTTAGGTTATCATGAAAATGGGTTAACTTACGAGAATGTGAAATAAAAATTTCGGGAGTGAATAGTGAAAATGAATAGTAACCCAAAAATGCGAATTGTTACACCGTCTGTCTATCAGAAAAAAATTATACTTCCAACCCTTCAAACAAGTCAAGATCTCATTAAAGCAAACCTTCCTATCCTTACCACCTCGTTTCTCGAAGGAAAACCAGTGACCCTGCTTGCTCAGTTTGTAAAACGCTCGGAAGATAGAAGTAGTGGGTGTGATATGCAAGCTCCGACTGTACATGATGAAGCGAAAAGTGTACCGCTTTTAAGGGGTCATTTAAGCCCTAAATCGTATTTATTTGATCAAATATTGCCCTAAATCGTTCCTTTTGTCATTTTAAGTACTTTTGAGGAGAAATCTGGAAAAGGAGGCATTTTGGACGTTTTTGGAGCATTAAAGTGAAGAAAACGGCAAAGTCTCAAAAATCGGCTAAAAGTTACTCTTGACGGCGTCAAGATTTACTCTAGACGGCGTCATGCTTTGGCAAGAAAAGTTGGACGTGAAATTTACTCATGATAAGCCAGTGAAAATAGCATGTGAATTCTGACGGCGTCACGCTTTAACTTGATCAAGGGCGTCACGGCTTAAATCATAAGGGGACGGCGTCACGTTCATGGTTCGACGGCGTCAAGCCTTGATAAGCCAGAATGGATTTTTGAAGAGCTAAAGAGGGACGGCGTCAAGAAGGTCATCCGGGAACCCTAGAAGCGGCGAGGTGACGGCGTCACACTCCATAAGGTGACGCCGTCAGATCCAAAAATCTATATATAGTTTTCTAATCTTTTGTCATTAAGGAGAGCTTAGTGTGTGGAATTTTGGGAGAAAACCCTAAGACGATTTTAGCTACTTTTTCAGGGCTTTTTGCCTTGAGATCTTCCATGTTTCATTGATAGATAAGTTATCAATTAATCATTCAATATGTCTATGTGTTGTTTGATTCTATCTTATTCTTGTCTTTTGTTTAACATGTTAGGCTAAATTTATCTTGTGTTTGCTTAGATCTAATGAAACTTAGCTATTGATTATTGGTTGTTAGTGTGTTGTTAGTTGTATTGGATGATTGTTTATCTATGTTAGGCTTAAGAAAACTGGCTAACTTCCTATTCGGTAACTTGCTTGAACGTCTTAAGAAACATGAACCAAACGCGTACTAAAGGTTTTTATGGTTGTATTTAATGCACAAGCGAATTCTAGTGATCCCATGTTAGGAGCTTCCTAGCCGGCTCGACATAGGAGTGAAGTAGGAGCTTGTAGAGTTGGGGAAGTAAGTACGCCACCCCACGAATGGTATTAAGGAATACACCCGTCATCCACGCGACTAATACACACTAATTAACCGGTAAAAGATAGTTAGGGAGTAAGGAAATCTAAGTAAACACATTTCTCTACACATAAGTTTCTCACCACATTTCATTTTTGTTATTTTATTTTATTTGCATTCGTAGTAATTTGGGTTAGTTGACTAGCAACTAATTCCGCCCACTCCTTCAAACCCGAGATTTTACTTGCTTTCATAAAAACTATAAAAACATAAAAAAGAATCTTCCTCAACCCTTAGACCTAATTAGAGTAGCCTTTCATACCTAACGAACACTATTCCCTGTGGAGAACGATCAATCCCCCGTACTTACCACTACACTATACTACATCGGTCAGGTACACTGCCTGGTGGGGTTGTAAGCCTCTTGAGATCCCTCGAGAGGTAAAACCTGTTGTAAGGTTACAAAACCACGCAATCAGTACACCTCAAAAAGAGTAGCACGATGCAGACCCAACGGAACTAATTGAGAAATATGGACTTTATAATATCTAATTACATCTAACAAGAAGGTAAAAAAAGGCACACTAAGGTCGCCTTCATAAAAGTACTCCAAATATAAACCTATCGCGTCATCTGGCAATTCGTCCATGGTCATATTCTCCGGAGGTGGCCTCGGATGTAAATCCTCCGGTATACCAAACTCCATAGCCACCAAAGTCACAGCCCCTTCATCCATACGAGAAGTATATTTCTGAATGTCGAACTTGGGCAAAAATCCCTCAACCTCCGGAGCATCCTCCTCATGAATCGAAATGGGTGAACCCGACATAGCTTAGCCGAAGGAAGAGAGGGTATAGCCGAACAGCAAAAATAACACAAGATATTGGTAATACGAAACGTACCTCTTTGGATGAACGAGTTACGCAGAAACCACTCGGACTAATCAAAAAATTCGTTCGGAAAAGTACTAGCGGAAAGTGTGTCAGAGGAGTGTGTAAAATTACGGTGGTAAAAATGAAACAAATGGTGCTATTTATAGGCAAAAGTGAGGAGTGCGAAATGTCGTGTCATGTCAGACGCCGACGTGGCCCTCTCTACTCCATACGATGAGACACGCGAACACGTGTCTAAATCCTACGGATACTGTAAGAATGACGGCGATCCTTAAACACGAACAATAATGATTTTTGGCATGATATACATAAAATCCAACTCGCAGAACCACACGGACCAAGCACTTCGGAAAAATCAAAACGGAATTTTTTACAAATTATCACACTATCGGCATAACCAATACTATGATACTGGGGGGGACATGTTGGCGTATATGTCCGAACGACCCGCTCCGAATGGACCTCAGTTTCGGACGAACCTCATTAGGTCGGTCGGACTAACGGTAACTTCCGGACCTAAAGTCAAACCTGATACAAAGAGTAAGTGACAAACGTTCAGAAGCAATGACAGAACTGAATAGATACCCAAAAAGAGTAAGACCACAGTTGCCGCTCAAAAGTGTCACTGTCTCGTTTGGAGTCATCCGATAGAGACAAAAACAGGTCTCCTATATAAGGAGGAGGAATTCTCACTCCATGGTAACATCTCTTGACACACTCTCAACTATTTTATTGTACGTACCATTACTTATCCTCACGCCGGAACTTGGTCCTGGGGTCACACTCGGGGCTTGACGATACAAAGACCGGAGGAAACACAAAGAACTCAACCACCCCACAAATAAATACTTAAACATGTATCTTCTTCTCCTATGAATGATCTATTAAGTTCTGTGGAAGCTAAATTTTTAGGTTTAGCCACTCTCGTAATAAATATCCAATAGGTTTTGTATTTTTGTGGTATGATTAATTTAGATTTTGGGTAGGTATAAGCTAAATTTGTAGGCAGTATCTTCCGTTCATACTAGTATGATTTTGTGGTTTTTCCATATTATTTTGTTGAATACCAATCGAGTTTTGTGACTTTGTTGTTCATGTCCTTTCAATTTAAAAGGGTATTGGCAATACTTTTCAAAAAAGATTATATGTTTTGGGGGTATCTATCAAAGCATCAAACATTCAAAGTTTCAAACCACATTATTTAACTCTTTGTAAGGGTTTGTTTGGTGTGTTATTGAGATTAACTGTGAATATTTGTTTGATAATGGGGTAGAACAGAAATCGGATTAAGCAAAAGAGTGAACATTAGATAGCGAAGTAGTTGTCAAATTGTTTTTTAACTGACAAAAAAGAAAAAGAAATTGCAATTTGTCTTTAACTTGACACAAATTGGAGCATATGAAGAAAACCCGTTTTTTAGTAACAGTGAGCATTAGATAGCGAAGTGATTGAACAAATAATTGCACAACCAAGCCTTCGATGGTGATCCAAGGAATAATGGGGTGTTGAGATTGCGCCAAGCTTGTTCTTAACCTGAAATAAGAAATACGAAGACACTACGTTAAGTGATTGCGCAGGGGTTGGACCCTGCGAACCACCTCCGGCGTGCGAGTAAGTATGTGTAATGGTAATGTAGGTCGTAAATTGAGAGAGTGAAGTTAACTTACTTTGTTCATGCCCGACTAAGCTATTTATAGGGGAGAAATAGGCCTTAGTGGGCGGTTTGCACATGTTTCGGAGATCATGGGGGCGTCCCATGAAATATGGTAACCGCTAGGGCTTTGTAGCCCATGATCTCTGTTTTGGCGGGAAAGCCAAGGGAAGAGGAGACGTGGGTTTGACCAGGTCAGGATAGCTCTCCGTGCTAGTTCCTTCGAGAGGAATACCCCGAAGGGCTTAAGGCTTCGATTGGCGGATTCCCACATGGTAACCAGTTTGCAGGCGAATGGTTTTACGCCAATGAAACATGTTAAGGAGATTAACCTGGGCCTCCGAAGAGAGGGCTTTCTACAGGCTCGAAGGGGAGTCCTTCGACCCGTTCGAGGGTACATCATCAAGCCCCCCAGTCGAAAGTGATATATACGTACGAGTATAAATTGCATTCGACTCAAAAAACAACATGCATTACACCTATTAAATTACACTCCCATGCGAAAATAAATGACTAACCAAACCGCGCATTTAATGCGGGCTAATGATTATCTTCCCACTTGGGCTGTAAACTCAAACGGCTTATTTAATCGGTACTAGCAAACATCACTTCAAAATTTAAATGCCCATTTAAGATCCGTAAGATCTTCAAAGTTAGGTGTACACGTGTGCGCTTGGGATCAAAATCGTCTGGGTACATAAACCCAAAATAATTAAACCCTAGCTCATTTTACCTCCGCCCAAAATATACACATTGCTCTGCAATCTTGTGCTTCCGTTGGAACCAAAAGGTAAAATTCCAATAAACCTTCCTTGATCTTTTATTCTTTTAATATGAGCATGGCCGCTAAGCGAATTATTAGGCAACAGACCTGTACCTTGTCGAAACAAGCCTTATCTGAGTTCCTGCTTGATTACCCTATACCCTCGGAGTACAAAATTATGCTCCCTAGTAAGAAACAAAATATTTTCGATGCTCCCGAAGGGTTTGTGGGTTTGTATGTGCATGCATTCACTCAATCGAATCTTAGGATACCCATTCATCCCTTGATTTTAGAGTTTCTACAATACTATCAGGTGCATATTTCTAGGTTAAACCCTTTTGGTCTTGCTAAGTTGACTACTTACATCGTAATGTGTAAAGCGTACAGATATGAACCCACATTGGAGGTGCTTAGGGGTTTTGTGAGTCTCTATCTTGGTGGAGATTGGGTAACTATTGCTAAAAGGGGTGAACATGACGTGCCTATTCTTGTGACGAAACCCTTTTCAAATATTAGAAACTGGAAAGGACAGTTTTTCTATGTTGAAAGTACCATCATACCTCCTGAGTATCCAGCATTGTTGGATGAAGCAAACATGTATGATGAGAAGAAGTACAATGACCCTCTTCCCTATGAGATAATGATCGACCCCTTGTACCAGCGTCTTGCACGCCACCCTGCTAACGTCCAAACATTTTCGGAGCCTATATTGTACATGGCTGGTTTAAGTGACAGCTGGGACGGGTCTCCGTCATCACCTGAAATAATTTGTGAAGGACAAAGTATGTATATATCTTATTTAACTAATTTAAATAACTTATCTGCTGATTTTCATCTCTTTTTCGTTTGTTTTTGCGGAGATGGATTTCAGAAATTTTGTTGTTGCCGGAGGTGCCAAGGAAGTTAGCTTCATTCCAAGGGAGCCTCAAGATGCAAGCTACGGAGTTGGATCTCCATCTAGATCCGTTAACAATAATGATGTCGATGCTTCTGTGGTGAAACCTCTTTCAATACTTCCTCCTACTAAGCCAATGAGTGTTGAGGAAACCCCTCTTGTTGTGGAGGACATTGCTGATTCCGATGACCCACCTTCCGATTCTGATCAACTGAAGATCATGGGCTCCTCTGGTATTGCAGACAGGGTGAGGACTAGGAAAGGTACTAGTGCCAAAGCTATCAAGGCTGCCCCAAAGAGGAAATCCAATGCTCCTACTCCCACATCGAGGAATATCAAGCAAAAAGTAGAGAAATCACGTGGGAAAACCCTGATGTATTCGACTGAAGAAATTGGTGATGATGACATTCATGGTGAGCAAGCCACTCTTTACTTTTCCTTTATTAAAATGCTCTGTATCTTACGTTCTTCTTGCTTTTGCTCTTTATTTAGGGCTGCCCAACACCAAGGAGCTGCCTGATGCCCTTTCCTGCCGCTTGCTTGTTGAAAATGTCACTCCCGCTTCTTGGAGGAAAACGATGACTGAGATGTCCATTGAAAAGCTGTGTGATCTTTATGACAAAAGTTACACCCGGCAGGCCATGTTGGATAACCATTTTAGTTTTCGTACAAGGGCATTGATTAACAAGGTTAGGGAGGCTAAATAGGAGGTTGCTGTCATTGTAGCTAGGGAGAAAGAGAGGGAGGAGAACTATGCTAAGTTGGAGTCCAGGTGTGATGAAGCAATGGCAGATTTTGAGAAGCATCCAAGATACGAGGCCCTTCGAGCAAAGATGGAAGATCTTGAAGAGCAGTTGAAGAAGTCACAGGCTGAGTGTGGTAGACTAAAGGTGGAGGAGGCTAAAGTTGTTGGTTATAAGGCCCAGGTGAGTGCCCTGGAGTCTAAATGTGCTGGCTTGGACACTGAGAGGGTCAGATTGGTGAAGCAGGATGTCAAGCACTGTCAAGAGTTAGATGAGTTGAAATTTGAATGCCAAGGTTTGAGGAGGGATAGGGCTGAGGTTGTATCGAAAGTTGTCCCCTACATTGCTATGGAGCTATACCATAGCGACGAGGTAGGAGAGGTTGTGGGGAAGCTAGTAAATGCGGCTATATTTCATGGAAAGTGCACAACTTTGGAGGAGATTGCTGAGACCAAAAAACCAATTGTGCTGTCGGAGGTACCATACTACCGTCCGAATTCTGTGCGAGAATATGATGAGGCCGACAACGCATTTACCACATCAGAGTAACCCTTCCTTGTCGAAGCAACCAAAGATCCTTCAGCCTCCATCGAAGATCTTCTCTCTAAAAAACCAAAGAAGATACAAACTTCGTCCTCCACCAAGAGGACCTTATCTGTGAAGCCTATGTCTCCAGTTCACCAAGAGGATCCACACTCTTCTAAAAATGCTTGAAGGTTGCCGTGTGGGCATTAATTCAGTCTCTGGGGGTGGCATGTACCCCTTTTTAAATAATTTATCATGGTTGAAGGCATGTGCCTTTGTGTTTAACAATTTATGGTGCTTTTGTCAGGCGCGTGCCTGCTTGAACAATTTATCTTTCGTATGTCTGGGCTTCGGCCCGAAACTTAGACAATTATTCTTATGTTTATGTTGGATATGGCCTTATAAATGCCAATCTTAGGGATTGCGTCCCGTTTTTGATGTCATGCTTGTCTTCTCATACGTTTTCTTTTTTTTAAAAACGTGAACATAAATCCTGAGCTTATATCCTCGTTGTGTGTATTTTGGACCAAGATTTTGGCAATCGTATAATTTGACTGCGACAGAGGGTCGCGACCCACTCCGTATTTATCCTTAAGTTGCAGAGGGCTTTTATTACCCTAAGACTTTATAGGAAAGTTAATGTGAATTGTAATGGATGCTATTTGTATACAAGACATGTGTCTTGCTTCATCCTTCGACATTGAAACTTGTAAAGTACTTGGCTGAACAAATCTTTGTTGTATGAAACGAAACAAGAGATTTTGAGGGAAATGCGTTATATCATTAAGTGGGTAGGGAGGATTACATCATTTGTAGAAATGAACACTAGGACACCTACCATTAATGCTTCTTTCCCATGTGAGAAGAATGCGTTACATGAAATTGAAAAACAACTAAGTGCTTCAAAAGAAATGATAAGTCTTATATGTAAAAACTTACGAAAGCTAGTATCCAGTTTTTCGGGCTCGCGTGTTTTGTTTTCGCAGCATCTTTCTTTGCCGCTGGACCCTTCGACCTGGCTTTGCTTGTGTTTATTTGAAGGACATATTCTTATATGCCCTCAGGATTTTGGGTTGCTTATCAACCCACTCATGCTGATACTGTCCCAACTTTGTCTCAATTTCAATGACAATTTCTTTGTCGACACAAGTGAATATTTGTTTCACATTCAGGCTTTCGTAGAAAGGAGGGAACACCCCTTCGGCAAAGTGTTTTCCTTTATAAGAAATGTTGACTTGTGGGACTCCAAACCTGCAGATTATGTGTTCCCACACAAATTTCTCCACATGTTTTCCTGTTATTAATGCCAAAGGCTGAGCTTCCACCCATTTGCTGAAGTGGTCTATGGCTATGACCAAGAATTGTGCCCCTCCGGGGGCTGCTGCTAGGGGTCCGATTATGCTGACTCCCCATTAGCCGAAAGGCCTTGCTGATGCGGTAGAAGACGTGTCATACTTTGACGGGTTTCGAGCTCTTGAGTACGTCTGACATGTTGCGCATGCTTTGATTACTTCTATTGCATCTTCTAATATAGATGGCCAAAAGTACCCCCATCTTGCTACTTCTGAGGCTATGGATCTATGGCTTACGTACCTTCCACAAGATTCTCTATAAATATTATAGAGGATGCTTGAAGCTTGCTGCAGTCCCACACAACGAAGCCATGGGGACGAGCAAGACCTTTTGTAAAGGTTTTCCCCTATAAGCCTGTATTGAGGGGCTTTAGCTTTGACCTTTCGTGCTATTTTTGGATTATCGGGCAGAACCCCCCTTATCAAGTAGGTCCTCATTGGAGCCATCCAGCCAGAGCCTTCAGAGGCTTCATCTTGTGCGATTGACCTATGGACCAATATTTCTACTAAAACCTCTTCGGGCAGGCGAGCCATAGCCGTTGAAGATAGCTTGCTCAGGTCGCCTGCTTTCTTGTTCTGGCTTCTACGAACATGCGTTACCTCGTATGGTTTAAATTCCTGAAGAAGCTCCTTGGTCACGTCCAAATACTTCTTGATTGTAGGTTGTTCTACCGCGTGGGAGCCTTTGATTTGGTTGGTAACTAGTTGCGAGCTTACGAAGGCGGAGAGGCCATCAACTTCCATGCCTTTTGCGAGCCGGAGGCCAGCTAGTAGAGCTTCATACTCTGCTTCGTTGTTCGTAGCCTTGAACTCGAATCGTAATGCGTAAGCGTACTCTTTTCCTTTTGGGTTGATTAGTATTAGACTCGCTCCCGAACCATCGGAATTCGAGGTCCCGTCTATGTATAATTTCCACTTCTCTTTCGTCCTTGGTGATTGTTTTTTGTCCTGGCTGTGTTCGGAAGGTGCTTTAGTGAGAGGACTTGCGAATATCTTATTTCTGACAGGGTCCGACCCCCTGTGCCTTTTTGATGTTTTCGAAGCTTGCAGATTATCGGTAGCCTGGACTTTTGAAGTATTAACCTTGACCCCATGCTTAATTGGTGTGACGCGTTTGGACTTATCAAGCTTGTGTTCTGCGTCGGAGGACTTGCCCTCGGTCCTTAGTGCTCGAGGGGCTTTAGCTATGTCAGAACATGTCCGCGCGAGGGTTTCCTTGTTGGCCTTGCGCAGCTTTTCCAAATTTGTCTTGGGATCAGTAAGGTGTTGCTCTTTGGTGACCATCGCCTGTTCTGGATGGTACTCATTTATCGCAATTTGCTTTTTGGTACTCGCATGGCTTGGAATAGCTTTCGAAGGCTCCTGAGGGCTTTCCTTGATTCTTCTATCCATTTCTCTTTCCCTTCTATGTCGATGATTAGAGAGTACGGTTCCTATCCCATGAGGTGTGTGGAATTTTACCGCTGCATGTATAGTGGAAACTACGATACCCATCTTTTGCATGACAGTTCTTCCTATTAGCAAGTTGTAAGGAGAGTTGGACCTTATAATAGCGAACATGTGGGTTTCTGTCCTTGCGAGCTTGCCTTCTCCAATTGTTATTTCCAGCGGAACTTCTCCCAGAGGCCACGGATGCTCTCCAGAAAATCCCACCAAAGGTATCTTCGAGTCAACCCTTTGAGACTTGATCGAAGGCTCGAGCTTTCGAAAGCAATGCTCATATATAATTTCACAAGGGCTTCCGCAGTCCATACAAGCTCCCTTCATTTTCGGGTTAGAAATGAGGACTTCGATGATCACTGGGTCATTTGAAGAGACCTTGCCTGCGATAGGGGGAAACGTTATCTCCCTTATCTCGTTAGTCTCCGGCTCCGGCACCTTTCTCTTCAAACTGGTTTCGCCCCAATGAACCATGAGTATTGGGGCTTCGAGAGGAGTAGTATCTTTAGCCAGTTGAGTGTCGGTCATCTTTTCCTTTCCCTTCTTTATACCCTTCACCAAGTGTGCCAATTGCCCAGACTTCACAGCTTCTTCTATCTGTTTCTTTAACTCTCTACAACTGTTCGTATCGTGACCATAATCTTCGTGAAAGTGACAATACTTGCTGGTATCCCTGTTTTTGCCCTTACTTGTCATACGAGGGGGTGCTTCGAAAGCCTTAGCAGCCCTCTCCGTAGCAAGTATTTCCTTTGGAGACTTGGTTAGACTGTTTAACAAACCATGGTTGGGACCTTTGTTGTACGGAGAAAACCTGTCTCTGTTCTTGTTCTTGTTCTTTGACCCTTCCCACAAAGAATGCTTCAAAAACTTGTTGCTGTTGTCTCTGTCTATCGGAGCCCCGTTAGTGGATACCTTTTTCGCTTCGATCCAAGTATACATCTTTTCCATTAACCCTTTGTAGGTTGTCGGAAGGTCGGTGGACAAGAATTCCACCAAACTTCGATTCCGAAGACCGTGTACGAAACCCGAAATACGCTGATCTTCATGAAGACCCAAAATCTGCAAAGTCTCATCGGTGTACCTAGTAACGAAGGCCCTTGTGCTTTCATTTTCCTTTTGTTTGATGTTGTGCACCGTTAAATGAGTCCTTGTGAACTTCTTTTGCTTACTGAAGTGTGACCGGAACTTAACCTTAAGATCATCAAGATTGACGATGCTTCCAGGCTTTTGCCCATTCCACCAAATACGAGCAGAATCCCGTAAGGTGTATGTAAACATATGACAGGCCACCGGCATAACCCATTTTTGCATTTTGATAGCCCCTTCAAACAAGTGTAAGAAATTGTCTGGATCCCCCTTCCCATCATAAGTCCCAATGTGTGAAGGCATTTTCAACCCATCAGGCAATGGGTAATCTTCTATCCACCTAACGAATGGTGTAGCTGAACCCATAGGGTCTGAGTATAGATAATTATAAGGTGGTGCGTACATGGGAGCAGGATTATAGGGATTGTTGCTTTGGGACATTCCCATAGGAGTTTGACTTGGGTAGGACTGATAAGGTGTATTCATGGCAAACGGATAACCGTTTCCCATGGCATACGGAGGGTACGCCACAGGATGCCCGAAGGGTATGCTCCCATAAGTTTGAGGGAGGTTTGGGTTATTAGGCTGTCCATTTACTGGAGGATATAAATTCTGAGGATAAGACTGAGTTTGGAACGAGGGGTACATACCATTGGGAGGAACATTTCCTCCCATATTAATCGTAGGCGGATTGCCTTCTACGCCAGATACGTGAGAAGGCTGCAACGGAACCCCAGCTTCAGTCCTTCCAAGATGAGCTGCTAGCAATTGAGGCAAAGTCACCCCCAATTCTTCCCTTCGTTGGCTCCTACCGTTAGAGCCTTCGGTAACCGCCCCTTCTCTTCTTGTCGGAGCCCTCTCGGGAACTCCTTCAAAACCAACGGACCTTCTGCTTAGCCTTCAACTGACTGGAGACCCAATCCTTAAGGCCAATAGAGTTACTCCTTGGTTCGGAGGCCTAGGTTCCATCTCCATTTCTTCATCATACTCATCACTTGAGTATTCCAACTCCCTTCGCATCTCAGCATTCCTGACTTGCCTCTTACGAGCCCTTAGGAGGGATTCCAACACTTCATGGTTGGCTTCGACAAAGGCTGGGTTAATAATGGGCTCCGGATTGGCTGATGTCGAAGCATGATGGTTGGGTGTTGTTTCTGGGTGAGAACGTGTGGTGAACGTGGAGGCGGTTATTGGGGGAAGGTTGCTAGAGTCATTGATTGGTATTGGTGCTAAGGTAGAGAAACCCGGTGGGGGAGTATCTTCTCTCCCTTGATCCATGCCGGAATAATAGTGAAAGTAGTTGGTTGGTTATAAGCTTGGAAATAACGAGACCAATTGTAGCGGTCCCACGGATGGCGCCACTGATTGAACAAATAATTGCACAACCAAGCCTTCGATGGTGATCCAAGGAATAATGGGGTGTTGAGATTGCGCCAAGCTTGTTCTTAACCTGAAATAAGAAATACGAAGTGTAGGATATAACCATCTTGATTGTGTGGATCTATTCGGGTGGTCTTGGTTCATGGAAGATTAGATCCATGGTTGAGTTAGAGAGATGAGATGAACTAGAGAGAGAGGGAACCTTGAGAGAAAATATGGAATGTTAGATTACTATGTGAAAATTGTGACAAGAGTTCCACCCTTCCCAAGTGTGGGAAGGGCTTTATATAGTTACTAATATTTTGCCCCTAGTGGGCTGTGGAGTGAGCTGACAGTGGGAAAAGCCCCGAACCACTCCACAAATATAAATATTACTAAGCTATTAATACTAAAACTAATAATGCTAAGCTAATATAAATAAGCCTACGAGCTAAGTGAATGCTAAATAGATGCTCGGGGTGACCGAGCCTTCATCTGAATATTTATATTCCTAACAATCTCCCCCTAAGGGAGGTCACCCCGGAAATAATAATTTGACTTCTAGCATTCCGTCTTCAGAACTTGTCTTCACAGCTCGTAGTCTTTGATTCTTCAACGTCTTTGATCATTGTGCTTTCAGCAGTACTCTTTCGATGACTGATCGGTTTTCTTGGATGATCTTTGAGAATTCTTCGAGTTTATCATCCAACATTTGTCTTCAAGTCATCTTTCAGCTGTATGTTTCCATGTGATGTGTAAATCTTTGAGCCGACATGCTCACACTATTCTGGTGTCATGATCTTCATCATCAGAGTTTGCAGAAGCTGTGTTGAAGGTCTTTTGGTTGATCATGACTTTGTTGAATAACAATGATGATGTAGTGTGAACATGTGGTAGAGGATTGACATCTTTTCTGCAACCAGCTACAACTGCAACCAGCTACAACATCCAACAGCTACAACCGCCAGAAGTTCCTGCATACGACAGTTAGCAATAAAACGTCCGGTACTTACAGGTTCGGACTTCGAGATTGTTAACAGCATAGTGTGAAAACTCTCTCTAATCCTTACCAAGACCGTTCCTAAATCGAAAACCCACAGAGGGTTTTTTAAGATCTTACCGTAGTAAATCAACGATTAGGTGAGTCGCTGGAGATCACTCCACGACTGTAGACCGTTTGGAACCGTCGTGATCACTAAGCGTAATCCACAGGGAATTACCGAAGTGACCTGCTTTCAGGGCTGTTTGATGTTGACCCTGGCAGGAATTTCCATTCAATCATTGCGAATTACATTCGTAAATTCTCTCATAAATGTTCTGGCAGATTGCTAAGATCTGCGTAGGACTCTTAAGTTTACAACTGGTGTCATTAATGTTGACCAACCAGTGTAGAAGTAGCATGTGTTCCTATGAGATCTTATTATGCATCTCGTGGCTCTAGACTCAATAGTGCGTTTTGATTTAGTGAGCGGAGGCTGGAGAGGACTGCCACCTTTTCAATATCATCTAACTCGGAGTGAGAGAGACGATAGAAATGTATTGAACTCCGTGACAATTGAAACAAGAGTCCTTTGAGGGACCTTGAGTGGCTAGGGAGGGTTGTGCAGCTTATCACTGGGTCCATGATACTTTGTCTTCAATGCCAGCAATCAACTAAGTGATTCTGACAGCATATGTATTGACCCGGTTTCTGCCTAAGTTGTAAGGAGGGCTTCTTTCTTTTCACCCTTTATCTTTACAATTCTTTTTCATTCTTCAACCCCTTCAGTGCTTACCGAGACTTCATTACTAGAACTTTGTTGGGTTTGTTCCAGTACTAGCTCCATCTCAGTCGGCACTTTTCCCTTATCCACTTTTCTCCTTTTTTAATCATACCTAAGGACTTCTACACTAACTAGTGGATTGTCCCTGGGTAGATCCCTCCGGCTCTGGCGGGATCGTGGGAACTTGTACCTAACCTTACCATCCTTATAACTCCATACATTAAGTAAAATGGTCGGTCTTTGATGTTCTTCCACAATTGCCATTGACCAAATCTTTGAAAAATCTCTCAAAGTGTTCATGATTCTGAAACACATTTTTGCAAACACTTGAGAGTTTTATATTTTTCAAATGCTCCCCCTCAACATGTGCTCGAATAATTGTTTTATAAATTTGCACATGTCAGGTGAAGCTCGCACTTTTTGAATTGATTGATTTTCCAAGAACATGATCATCGCGAGACACGCTTACATCACTAGTGAACTAGCTTGAAATTATTACCCGTCCAGATCACATTCAAGGAAAATCGCTCGAAATCGGTACATTCTACTCAGACACGTCCTTTGCGAGACACGCTTACATCACCAGATAAACTGGCTTGAAATTATTACCCGTCCAGGACATGTCCTTTCGACTACTGACTTTAGCTATCGTCAATTCATTGGTGAAGTCTGAGCCTTGCTCACATAAGATGCATGCCAAATCCTTTTTGTCAATTCGCTCCCCCTCAATATGTGCATCGATATACGAAAGAGTTTAGCACATATGGGAGAGCTTACATTTACGTCCAAACATAACATTTTATCAGATTTCATATTTAAATCACATTCTCTCCCCCGATCAAAAATTTCAAACCAATTGAGATTTGTGATCCCAATTGATTTAAATAAGTTAGAAAATATGGGAGAAAATGTGTCCGATTTAATGTAGTCTGATGATGGGACATACTATGCTCCCCCTTAATCTAGGAGGGAGATTCACTGCTTATTTTGCACAAATTGATTATTATGACACATATGATTTTGACCTTTTTGCGCAGACGATGTAATCAGCCGCTTTTCTGAGTGAGTCAGTGGTCAACATCAATCATCCATCCACCAACAAATCTTTCGCAAATGTAGTTGATCCCCACTTGGCGAGACCAAAATAGATGAATGGTGGTGGTGGTGGTGAAAGTGTTGTTGTTGTTGTTGCCGACGTTGTTGCTGTGGTGAATTCCGAGCCAATCAATAGAGTTTGAACGTCTGATCAAATGGTTAGAATGGGAACTGGCACATTCATTTTGGCTATGGAATCTGCATAAGAATATCAACACAGATATACATACATACAGATACACTATTCCTTAATAGCTACCCTTCAGCAGCTTGCCACATTATAATACCAAGTTCATTTAATCAAACCACAGTCAGGAAATACGTCAAACTACTATCTAGCATGAAGAGCAATCAGCAATCATGAACATGGCAATTCACTCATATTTCATCATTCAATTCAGGATCTTAGGAACAAGATTCTAACACGATAGATATATACCTAAGGATATCCTGAGAACATATGCACTATTTCAACAACAATTAAGCAGCAATCGACTGACAGAAGTCAGACAACATTTGAAACTCATTCATTCAGATCATACAAATGTCAGTGGAGTATTCAAGAACATCAAACACAATGGGTTTTCTAACTTCTTTTAGATTTTGAGTTTTAAAGTATTTGGGGATTAAACGAGGATTCCAAAGTAACACAAATGAACCTTCTAGATATATAAAGCTAGGAAACTATAAGCACATTGCACATAATGTCCTAAACTTTCTAGCAATTAACACATTTGGCCATTTGATATAAATTTTAGCAATCTCCTCTTCAACTAATACCCCATTAACTACAAAACCTTTTCTAAGAGTTATGAATATATCAAGAAACCCGTTTGATGATATAAAATTTGAATTCACTCTCCCCCTCAATCAATGACTCGTATTCTAGTTAAAGATTTGTAGTCGTTGATTGAGTGACAAATTTTATGCATAATCCAAGTTTAAACAAATTTCATACAACATATATTCACCAAGTGTCTCACAAATAATTTTCAGAAGAATCATAGAATGAAAACTATTTGCATGCAAAGAAAATTTCTCTTCTTTTTCAAGAAATGACGCACTGAGTTTTACATCAGATCGAATAAACATGGATATAAAGTAATCCATGCCCAGGTGAACATCACCCAGTTGGAGGAACAACCGTCTTTTTGGCGACGTGCTTTCCCCAGTTTGAAGCGCGGGTTGCTATCTAAAGTAATAGCAAGCCATTTAGACATGTTTTAACCATCCATTTTAACTTCTGCTCGAGCTTCATTTAAAGACCCGTGCCATTATTGAATGACATTTCTAAGTCCGTAAATGTTATCGATAAACAGAAGACATGCCTAGGTGAAACTATTTTTGGTATTTTCTATTTTTCAGTTTTTATGGCTTTTCTGGTTTTACGTATCTCTATTTACAATTAGCAGGTTTTCTAAGTATCTATATACGAAATGATATAAGATATGAACAAGAATGTATGAAGCAAATATATACAAGGATACGAACCAAAAACATTACTCCTCAGCTTCTTGGATCATTTCCGCTGCCATTCCTTTACTTGCTGAAGAGCAATGTGAGCACATTTAATCAGGGATTAATTCAGACTTTTCACACTCCCCAAATTAGTGCTCTCCCCCAATCTGACAACCTTTCTGATGAACACCCATAATAGAAAGAAGACTTTGGATGAACGCCCATAATATGAAGAAGTCTTTAGATAACCAAATGCATGCCGTCTTTAGTCTTCTAACACATAGCGGAGAGTGTAGAGAAGACTGTAGACTCGACCTTCTTCAAGATTGCCCAATATGGAGGAACAGAATACCAACCATCTTCATCTCACCAAATGCCTTCCAGTAACCTTACATATAACCCATCAGCCCGCAGCATACACATGAGATGATAACACCCAACAGAGAATGTAGAATAGACTGACGACTCGACCTTCTTCAGTCTTTAGTATAACACCAAAGTAACAAGTTGAACCACTGATCATCTATAGTATGTATCCATCCTTGGATATTAAGCCCTGATCACGTGAACCTGTTGTGCGTCCTTGATGTACACATTCTCTCTCCCCTGGTGGTTACGATTAATCAGCCCATGACGTAACAGTGAAACGTTAATACCAAGGTAACAAGCTGAACCACTGATCATCTCGGCGGTTATCAACACCGGAATAAAGGATTAAGCCCGATCACGTGAACCTGTTGTGCGTCCTTGGTGTACACATTTCTCTCCCCAATGATGGTTACGATTAATCGGAATCATCATCATGATGTGTACATGCAGCGTAATGACGTGTACATGAAGCATTGACTAGAAACCCTTTGTTGCTGATTGTACCAGCCCGTGAGACAATGTCGATTAGCATTCCATGACCATGTTCTTCAACACCTTGATAGACGGAGGAAGATGTAGTGTTGGAGAACCATGGTTTGCACGACTCCTGAACTGACGTATTCAGGAGTCGTATGACCATTTCTCAATCATCAATCAACATGTAGAATAATATTCACCATTTCCCCCCCTCAAAAATTGCATATGCCTGCTAACTGCAATTTTTGATGATTGAACTAGTGAATATGAATACCATCAACGGTAAGTAGCTCCACTTGACGGTTCTTGAAGACTGACATGTTGTTTATTCACCCTTTCCCCCCCCCCCCCGAAAAATTGCATATGCTTGTCAACTGCAATTTTTGGTTGAATACGTGAATAGAAATATACTCCAATATGCGCCGATCCACTTGAAAACTGAATAAGCACGAAAAGAGCATAAAACTTGTTGATGAGAATGGCCATAAATAAGAAGATTCCTCTTCTTTTGAAGATAAAGTGCACTCAAGCGTACACTTTTCTTTTCTTTGAAGAACGAGGCCTGAACTGATGTATTCAGACGTCATTATCGTTGAAGAGCGAGGCCTGCACTGATGTGTACAGACGTCATTATGATGAGGAGCGAGGCCTGCACTGATGTGTACAGACGTCATATCTCTTTCTTTACTTCATCTCTCATCTAACTCGTTACCAACCCCATTATCATTCTGTCGGCTTGATGTCGTGACCGCTGATGGAGAAAACCCAATATGATGAACTTGATACTGAAGTAATATAACCCGAACTTGTGACTTAAACTTGTACTAATGCGTGGCAACGAGCGGTGTAGAGACTTCGTGTAACATCAAATCCCTAAGTACTCTATACTCTTCAACCAACCAACCATCAAGTATAAGACGTACATCACCTCTTGGATATCCACAACTTCGTGTGACACTAAGCACTACAACGTGACTCCTTAAAGTGATAGTTATTTTGCAATAGAGAGAAAGAAAAAATAACTAGATATCCAAGTCTTCGTCATTGTAAAGTTTAAATGCTCGAACAAGGATCTCGAAGAATCTTCATCCAACCACCCCGATATCTTCAGATACTAAGTACACGCACCCATGAAATTTCACTTCAGCCTCAAATAAATAATACTGAATTAACGCCGTAGTCACATCTCATCTTTTAAATGCCCCGATCAAGCCCTTCATGATGTTTTAACTGAACTTTGATAATGGTTTTAACCCGATCATGTTCAAGAGCGCATACCCATCATCACGGGATTTTACAAATCTATGATTTAAACCGAGAAATAAGTTCTTTCGCGGGATTTTACAAAACCAAGAAGAAACCGTGAGACAGTAATAGATTGAATGTGGCATGAATGATTTGATTTTGGTGAACATCAGTTTGGGTTAAAACCTTTGTCCAACTAACCAACCTCGTACACAAATAACAATTTGTGACCACTTGATGAAGGAAACCCGATATACCAATACTGAAAACTGAAGTAGAAGTCCCCAAATTTGTTACTTAAGCTTGCACTAATGTTGGAAGAACGGTGTAGAGAATTAATGCTCCAAGCAAATCTCTAAGTGCTCAATACCCAACCAAAGTATGAGACATTAACACCTCTTGCGATTATCGACATCGTCATTGACGTGTGACACTGAGTACTCCAATAACTCTTAAGTGATAGTTACCTCGACTGCTGGTAACTAGATAACCCAAGTCTTCAACTTATATTTTAAGCACGAGCAAGTTATCATTGAAATCATGCATCCAACCATCCCCGATTTCAAGATAAAATAGGTAGACTCTTTCGTGAAATCCAACTTCACTCTCAAGCAAGGAATACCAAATTAACTTCGTGATCATTTTGTGCGGTTGAATAGTCAAAGGGAGGAGAAACATGCGCTAATTCTTAGCAGTGCCCATGACTCATAGTCAGTCCTATCAAACAAAGCTATCTGACCCAGCTACTTGGATGTTATCAGGTGCAGTGCATGGAATAGTTGTCGTACTGTGTACAGGATTTTACAGTTCTTGAGATTTAACCGAGAAATAAATTCAAGAACAAACTGCACAACAGTAAGAATCAAACTACTGAAATCTTAGGCAATTTGCTAAGACCCAAACCACTAAAAGCTAAACCACTGAAACTGGAACCGCTAATATTCAAACTGCTGGAGACTGAACCACTGAATCCTGAATCGCTACGATCTGACCTGCTGAAACCGGAGCCGCTAAAATTCACATCGCTGGAGACGGAACTGCTAGGAAACACACACTAATTCTCCCCCTCAAAAAGGGCATGAAATGACCTTTTTGCCAAAGCTAAGAGTCTGTGATGATTGTGAATTTGACAGGCACAAAACATGGAAAGAGACAAATGAAACTACTGCAACAAAGATGGTGATTAAGACTCTCTAGTAGTAACCCCTTGCTTGTCTCCTCATCAACGGTTTAGTAGATTAACAAAATCACCGAAGCTCGTAAGATGCCAAAACCGCTTGATGAAATATGTTTAACTTAAGAGTGAGTAAAAGGTTAAAACACGACTTTAAACAAATCACCTTCAGTCTTTAAGTCTGACCACCTTTTGAGAAGATCTTGTACTACAATCCCATTAGAAGCTTGAGAAACAACAATCACTTGATGAAGCTTGATAAAGAACAAGTCCGCGACTTATACTTGCACTAAATTGTGATTTAGAACCTATATTGAGCACAACAACGTAACTCCTTTAAATATAGGTAGTGATATATACCCAACTTTCCATCATTTATTGTATATATCCACTTTTTGAACATCCAAGTCTAATCACCTTAAATACGCTCGAGCAAGGGTCATCAAACATCGTGCATCCATCCACCCCGAGATGTTTGTGACACTAAGTACACCAACCCGTGAATTAACAAACCAACCGAGTCACCATAATTTCCCAATTCCTGCCGATCTCGAAGCACAACCTTATCCCGAAAAATTGGTCAAACCCCGTAAGTTTTATTATGTCTAAATTCAAGTCCCGCCTACATGTCCAAAATTAATCTCACGGGATTTTACAGCTCTTGAGATTTAAAACGAGAAATCGAATCTTTCGCGGGATTTTATAAAATCTACAAGAGAAACCGTGAAATCACCCAGAATACCCAAGAGTGAAGTGCTATGCTAACCTTTGAAATTCAAGTCACAAAAATCAAGTCACAACTTGATCAAATCGCAACAAGTCAAGTCACAGTTTGTCAAGGTGCCACAAGACAAATCGCAATCAACCATATCACAATAAGTCGAATCGCAAGTGTTAACTCGCAACGTCAAATCGCAACTGGTAGCATCGCAATCAGTCGAGTTGCATCAAGTCAAATAACAACTTGTCAATTTGCAATTAATCAAATTGTAATTAGTCAACTGTAACTCAAAATGCAAATATCAAATCGCAGGCTCACTCAAATCGTAGGCATCACTAGGACTATGCTTCTAAATCCACAACTCTGTAATCCCATTGACATTCATAAACCCAAATACTATCCGTGATGTATGTATCCCCGTGAAGATTTATAATACCAAGATACCAATAATAATACCAAACATTAATATAAATTACCACCAGTTAGCTAAACCCATTATAGTTCAAATTTTTGTTTGGCAGCTTTACCACTAATCTGGTATTAAATCCATTTAGCTCATCCAGCCCAAAATCAATATACCAACTAACTCGGCCCAATCCGGATAGAAGCAACCAAATCACCCAATCCGGATACGGCCCATGTCATGAAATAATAATACCCGATCCAAATCACCCATTTACCCTAATAGTTCGGGTATTTATAAGCCACTTAACTTAATCCAACCCTAATCTTCATCTCAAACAATCCGCCCCCTCCTCAATATTTCACACAGCCACACCACACAACCCTAATCCCACTTACAATCCGCCCCCATCTAACTCACACCTCTCCATTTGCATCTTGGTTGCTTATGCTTCTCGATAACTAAACACCAAACGAAGTTGTTAATTGTCCACGGCATCAAGATCCTAGGATGGGTCACAGGTAGGGTCATCCTCTCTTGTACTTGTTTGTGTTTGAATCGAATGAAAGAAACGGATATAACAAAAAATTGTTATATTTCGTTCTTGAAGCATTCGTATATTTAGAAGGTGTTATGACATTCACAGATCTATGATGAGTTGTGCGTATAGATCTTTTAAGGTCAAGTATTCTCTTATGAGATGCGAAATACAACAAACACGACACTGAGGTCTTGTTCTATTGTTTACGTTTATGTTTTGAGTCTTGTCCTTGTGTAGAGATGGGAATAGATTAGGTACGGTAGTGGTTTTGAGGACGGTGAGACTAGTATTGGTTATGGATTTGATTTAGGCAGTGTGTTCGAAAGAGATTTGTCTTAGGCTGGTGTCGAGAGATATGTTGTTGACTGAAGTCATCATGATTATATGCTGTTGGTTCGAAGTTGCTTCCCATTCCATTATCATTTTCTTTTAACTGTAACTAGACCAAGGAAGATTGGTAAGATCTGAGGTCAAATGAGTTTGGTTTGATTAATGGTTTGTGGTCAACGTGGTCTTTATCTTCATCATCTCATTCTTTAATGGACAAATCGCTAGTCCATTTGAAATTTTGGCAGCATTTGGTTTAGGTAAGGCCAGACAAATCGCTACATCTTAGACAAATCGCCATGTAGACAAATCGCCACTTGGACAAATCGCCACTTGGACAAATCGCCACTTAGACAAAACGCCACATAGACAAATCGCCACTTAGACAAATCGCCACATAGACAAATCGCCACATAGACAAATCGCTAGTACCACAAAACGCCAGTCTGTCACTATCATAATAGTACAACTGTCCCTTTCCCAGATTTGTCATTATGCTCGGTTTTGGCTAAAATCCAAACTGCAAACTCATATTGGACAAAACGCCACTTAGAACACACAAATCTCTACTTAGAACACCTTATCTCCTTCATCAAACTGCTGCTAAAAAATCCATCTCAAACGGCAATCAAGAACAAGTATTTTCGAGACCAGCAGTTTTAATGAATCTTATACCCCAAACGGATGTTCGAACCAGTACGCACAAACAATTGATACGGACAAAGCAGTACCAAAAATACAACCAAATATTTAGGCATTCTTGACCATGAAAATGTTACACCACATAACAATATTCTGACATATTGACCACACCACATCAATAAGCAAACTGTTACACCACAACTCATCCATGTTTTATTCACTCTTGACTTTAACAACATTTATTCACTCTTGAAACTATGCATTCGAACATATGGACCAACAAGAAAAAAATGTCAGCGAGACATCTTGAAACTTTTGAGGCCATAAATCAAGGCCCACTCAATGATTCAAATCAAAAGGTGAGTAGAGCAGTTAGTACAAGATGAGAACCAAAAAAAATGAGTAAAACAATTTGTATAAAAGGATTCGAACCAAAAGTAAAGAGACCAACACACAATCAAACCGAACCTAACCATGGCTCTTGATACCAATTGTAGGATATAACCATCTTGATTGTGTGGATCTATTCGGGTGGTCTTGGTTCATGGAAGATTAGATCCATGGTTGAGTTAGAGAGATGAGATGAACTAGAGAGAGAGGGAACCTTGAGAGAAAATATGGAATGTTAGATTACTATGTGAAAATTGTGACAAGAGTTCCACCCTTCCCAAGTGTGGGAAGGGCTTTATATAGTTACTAATATTTTGCCCCTAGTGGGCTGTGGAGTGAGCTGACAGTGGGGAAAGCCCCGACCCACTCCACAAATATAAATATTACTAAGCTATTAATACTAAAACTAATAATGCTAAGCTAATATAAATAAACCTACGAGCTAAGTGAATGCTAAATAGATGCTCGGGGTGATCGAGCCTTCATCTGAATATTTATATTCCTAACACGAAGACACTACGTTAAGTGATTGCGCAGGGGTTGGACCCTGCGAACCACCTCCGGCGTGCGAGTAAGTATGTGTAATGGTAATGTAGATCATAAATTGAGAGAGTGAAGTTAACTTACTTTGTTCATGCCCGACTAAGCTATTTATAGGGGAGAAATAGGCCTTAGTGGGCGGTTTGCACATGTTTCGGAGATCATGGGGGCGTCCCATGAAATATGGTAACCGCTAGGGCTTTGTAGCCCACGATCTCTGTTTTGGCGAGAAAGCCAAGGGAAGAGGACACGTGGGTTTGACCAGGTCAGGATAGCTCTCCGTGCTAGTTTCTTCGAGAGGAATACCCCGAAGGGCTTAAGGCTTCGATTGGCGGATTCCCATATGGTAACCATTCGGTTTTACGCCAATGAAACGTGTTAAGGAGATTAACCTGAGCCTCCGAAGAGAGGGCTTTCTACAGGCTCGAAGGGGAGTCCTTCGACCCGTTCGGAGGGTACATCATCACGAAGTATTTGTCACTGTCATTTCACATGTTATGTTTTCATTGTGGAAAGAATAGAAATACTGTACGTTGATTTCCTTGCTCGTGATTATTACGACGATATGTTGCTATGTTTACGATACTAATTTCATTTTTAGTGATAGATGGATTTTTTATGAAATTTATAAAATAATTATATAGTTTACAATATGAATAACTCTCCACTAAATACCAAGTATTATGACTGGTTGTTAAGTGTTGTATCATTCTCATTTTGCATATTTGTTACAACGTTCTAAATTATTGTTGTTTTTTTTTTTTTTTTTAAATGGTCATTAAGCTACGCCGCATTGTTTAGCCCATCAACTAATAGTTTGTATAATAGTTGGATCAATGTTTTGGGCTTTTGGCTGCTAGAAGCAAAAGTTAATACTTCCCGTGAGATAGTGTGAATCTGTAAAGAAAATTATAATGGTACATAGAATTGCAAAACAAAAATGTATCACGATTTAACGTTATGTCCATTTAGTTGTGATTCACAAAATTACTAGTAAAATGATAGGGGTGTTCAAAAAACCCGAGAGACCGAGCTGAACCGCTCAATCCGAAACCGAAAAAACCCGCTTATCACCGTTGGTTTCAGTTTTTATTTTTAGATATCCGAGGTGAACCGAATTGAACCGTGTATAATATAAATGAAGATTGTTAACTAAATATTCAAATAATTGTAAAAGATTTGATTATATTATTGCACTACTTTTATTGTATAACTAATTTTTGTTCATAATGTAAACATTCGCTAAACATCTACGCGTGAAAATTGTTTAATGTGGTCATAACTTATAAATGTCAAACAAATATTTTGTGTTAATATGTTATGTACGCTTATTTGAAAGTAATTATTGTGACCGAATAACTTTAACATGACTCTAACATATTCAATGTTATTTAATTTTTACTAAAATTGCATTTTAGGTTCTAGAGCATGTTATAGTTCATACATTAAACGTCTAAAATGGTTGACCGTGACCTGAACCGTGGGTAACCGCTCATTTCGGGTACCCGCCTAGTACAGTTCGGTTTCGGGTAGTAAAATAAATTACCCGACCCGCGATGGATAGTATAAAGCTTTCAACTAATCAAACCGAATCGCCCTGTGAACACCCCTGTAAAATGATAAAGAGAATGCTAAGCTAATTGTATTTATTTAAAGCAAGTTAATAACATGAATTGTAAAAACTATAAATATTCTATCTATATTACATATAATGGATGTATCCAAAATTCAATAATATTGAAAACTATTTTTTTTTTTTTTTTTAATTGAAACACACGGTTTAAGGAAACACATAAAAATATAAAAGTTGACTTGAAAATACATTAATGTAAAACTTGATTTGAGAATACATGAAACTGAAACACGGTTTATTAATATTAGACGAGTACACGTGCATAGCAACGAGATTTTTAAACGGCATATGTTATTGTTATGCTTAACGGACTTTGAATATTGTCAATCTACACCCCCTAACATGTTTGTAACTTGTTTGACGGGTCAAAAAGGGTAATTTGATCGTTTCATTATTATTCATCTTTCTTTTTTCTAACTCTAGCCGAACACCATTTTTTTTCAAGCAGCACCATTTTTCAAATAACTTTGGTGCACTACAATGCCCTGTCATTTTTAAAAATTTGTGGACATATAAACCCATTTAGTCATTACATGATTCTCAAAAGTATTATTATTTTATCCTTCATGTCAAAACTTTTAAAGTCAACAACCATATCTTTTACTATATAATAAAACAAAAACACAAGTAGTGATTTTTGCATTTCAAAAAAATCAAATCATTACATATTTTATGTTGGTAAAAACTAAATATACACAGGTACTTAATAGTAAAATTAAAAAAAGCTGAACACAAATTCTTCGTAAAAAGAAAAGAAACCCCGCTAATCATAAAAACCTCAATTTCCTTCATAACATAAAACACTATTCAAATCTTGAAGTCATTGATTGTGTGTTCAACAATCATGGTACCGTTTATCTTTATGTGATACATCGGACCGAATTTTAATAAAAACCCTAATTCGATTTGCTAGTATCTTTTTTCTCTTAATCAATTGAATCACTGCTAATTCGATTTGCTTATTGTTGCTTCTTTTTCAGTTAATTGATAAATCTGAGTTTGTTAATACGATCATTCGAACTTGAGGTTTGTCTTTATACATTTGTTAATAAAGAGATAGGGCTACATGGATGTTGTTATAATATTATTGCAATAAATAAGTTGAAAGATGAAGGTTTTTGTGAAGGGAACTCACTTTGAGATTGATGTCAAACCACAAGACATTTCGTTTTTAATTTATTTTAATGTTTAATTGAACATGAATAATGGGTTTTGTATCGTTCCACAAAACAGCTAATGAAGATATTGGTAGAGGTGGAAATTTACTTACATGGGTCAAATCAAAATCGGCTTTATTAAGTTCGATTGTGTTTTTGTTAAAACATTAACAACACTTTGATTACTTAAGATTCATTATTAAATATGTTGGACAAACCACAACAAACCTAAAGATGTGAAACACGGAACCTAGAACCTTGAAAAGCTATTCTAAATCAACCCTTAAGCACTTCTAAGGTTTTGGATTGAGGTGTGAGAAGTTAGTTTATGAGACGGCATAATGATTTAGGTGTAGTTTTTTCTTTTAATAATTTGTGTAACTTTTTGTTGGGTCATGAAAAACTCAAGAATACGTAAAACATGATTTGGACACAAATTAACTAAGTGTTAAACTTAAACCGAGAACAATTCAAGTCACTGAGAGAACAGCCTCTCAGTGAGTCATCTTCAAGATGCTTAAGACGAATTCAAGAAGAAGGATTCACTTCTCAGGAAGGCGGTACTCCCTGAGTCGGACTTAAGCCAAAGAAGAAGATGATGGTTCAGTGAGTTTTAGACAAGAACTCACTGAACCTCAGTCTCCTCAACCAACAAAGTGATTGAAGGACTGAGGAACCAACGCCTGAAGAAAAGGCGGGAACAATAGGGAAAAGATCTGAGAAGATAATAGTGTCAGCCCAACACTCTTCTCTTGTCAGATCCAACCTTCCCTATTGCGGCTAAAAGTCATGGAGTGTCAGCCAACAACTCCCAAAGTCTTATTAGCCCTTTCCTATTGGTTCTTGGAAATGACAATTACTATTTGTAATTGTCAGACACGCAACCTCAACAACTTGTATTATATTTAATCACTTATACTTAGATTATTTGTGTATAAATAGATCAGATGGGAGAGAAGTTTAAGTGTGCTTTGTATATTTAAAGTCTTGAACTTTTGCAAAGGAACTTCTCTCCTACAAAGAGTATACAACTCACTGAGATAGCTCAGTGGGTATATTGTTACCACTCAAGCAAAACTTGAGTTTCGATAGGAGACACCCCATACCCTTGTCTATTCAATCCCAAGTGTTTGTTCCGCAAAACACTTGGGTATAGATTCTTGGAATTATTTCTAATAAGAATTTAAACGTTGAAAAATATTGTTGTTTTTATACTCACATTTTATAACTGTTAGAATTAATCATAAACATTGTATTAGTCATAACACGAAATAGATTAACTTTCTAGTTAACTCTAATAGTGTAAAGGGAACAACAAGTGGTATCAGAGCCTCTGGTTTATAAAATCTTTTAAACTAACCAAGAGTGCTCTAGGTTTTTAAAACCAAGATCCTACTATGGCTGATATCAATGTACCCCAGCTAGTCGACAAAAAGGGTGGCAGCTACTCAGCTGTTGCACCCAGACTTGAAGCTGGGAAATTTAGCAAATGGAAGAAGCGTATGATTTGCTATCTTACTGGTATGGAACCCTACTACATCACCTGTATCAGGGATGGCCCATTTGTCCCAAAGACTGCCACAGGGCTAAACAAGCCTGAGGCCCAATGGACCATTGATGAGAGGAGGGTGGTCAATCAAGACCAACGCCTGAAAAGCATCCTTATATCATGTCTTCCTGACGATGTAATGGAATCAGTCATCAACTGTCTAACAGCCAAGCAAACTTGGGATGACTTGGTAAACAGCTTTGAGGGTCCCTCAGATACCAAGGAAAATAGGGTCATGGACCTTAAACTTGAGTATAATACTTTCAGGGCAAAAGACTCTGAAAGTCTCTCACAGACCTACACCAGATACAAGACTTTGATAAATGAATTATCAAATGATGGTGTTGTACTGACCAAACATGAGACAAATGTTGGCTTTGTCAACAGTCTCCCTGAGAAGTGGCTCAACTTCTCACAAGGCCTGAGGAATGCTAACCACATTCAGACCCTTGAGCTCCCTGAAATTTATGGGAAGTTTGTCTATGAAGACAACTTGATCTCAAGGAGATACCCTGACTCAAAAGCTTTTGAGTCCAAAAAGGCCTTAACCTCCACACCCATATCAACTGCTTTCTATTCTAATGGTGTTGTGCAGGATATTCAAGAGGATTCTGAAGAAGAAATTGATGAAAGGACTGATGAGGAATACCTGAATGACCTAAACTTGGAATTCCAAGAAAGGGCACTCCTTGCTAGTTCAAAACGTTTCATCAAAAGAAATCAGTCCAACTTTACAAAATCAAAAGCAAATGAGACCACTGAATGCTTTAAATGTGGTAAAAAGGGTCATTTTGCTAGGGACTGTTATTCTAAAACTATCTCAGAACCCTCTTACAAATTTTCAGGAACTAGCAAGTTTCAACCTAAAATGTTTCAGTCCACCCAACAATTCCAAAACAAGGGTCAAAAGGATTTTGAAACAAAATATAGGAATATCAAAGCTAAACTTGCACTTCTTGAAACTAACCCCATATTGTCTCAGGCTGCTCAAACATCTAAACCTATTCAGACAAAGAACAAGGTTTTAATAGCTGAAGCATATGATTGGGATGATGAAGAGGTTTCCTCAGATGAGGAAATAAGAGTTAGTGCACTGATGGCACTTTCAGAAGAGGATCAGGTGGCTGTGGGAAAAGGCCATGCTAGAAATGGAGAGTGGGTCAACATCACCATGAAGAAGGTAAATACTTTACTTTCTATGGATGATGATTCTGATTGGCAGTCTTACATGAATTATATTTGTGTTGATTTAAAGTTTGTTGAAGAACAAAGGCTTAACTTGCTTTCAAAATATAACAATATTGTGTCAGAATTGAACAAATGTAGAGATGAACTGCTTATACTTAAGCAAGCCAAACTAGAAAAAATAACTCTACAAATTCAAAACACTGAGATTTTGAAACAAAACCAAGTCCTTCAAACTGAACATAACAAAGAAAAGGCTATCATTCAAAGCTGGACCAAGAAAAACCCTAAGGTTTTTGACACTGTGGGATTAATCTCTCAGAAAACCATTGGTATTGACCCTCTTATGGTTGATCCTACTGTGTGTCAAAATGAAATAAACTTTGTTCCAGCTGGCATATCTTTTGAGCAAGAATTACTTCCCAAGTCAAATGACTGGATTGTCAGGGACAACCCAGTCAGTAAGTTACCAAACTTTGAGACTGGAAAGATCTTGCTTCCTGAAAGTCAGGCTTTGAAAAATATGCTTGGACTCACTGAAAAACTCAGTAAGCTTGAACTCACTGAAGCATCCACTGAGTCCTTGGATGAGTCTGAATCAGAATCATACCCTCCACTTCCTCCACTGAATACCCTTCAGGGTGCTACACCTAACTTAGGCCTCCCACCTATGGTCTTCTCACCACACTCTCCAAAGGAGAGATCAGGAAGGGGAACAACCATCCTGAAGAGAGCAAACCTTGATGTCTCAGTAAATACTGATGACTCATCAACTTCAGTCCCTTCTGAAGTATCAACCCAAAGCCCTGACTCAAAATTTGATCAGTTGGCTGAAATGGTCAGGAAGCTAGGAGAGAAGATTGCATCTTCTGAGAAATCTTCTCAATCCAAGAAGGAACAAAAACCAACTTCCTCAAAGACCAAACCCAAACCCACAAAACCCCTGAAAAGATGTGAGCTATGCAACTATACAAATCATCTCACTGATGATTGCTATAGAGTCCTTTATTGCATGATTTGCAAAAAGGAAGATCACAGGACTTCTGATCATAAACAATGCTCAGTCATGTCAAACTTTTCAGGACTTAAGGCTCAGTGCCTGAACTACCCTTCTGATTCTAAGCAGAAATAGAAGCAAAAGGCCAAGCCTTTTCCACCCTGCCCTTTGTGTGGATTCAATGACCACCACCCTGAGGATTGTCAATATGACAAACATTGTGAATCTAGTGGAAGTTCCACTCAGAAATCCTCAGGAAAAGAGAAGGTCATTCAGTCAAGAAGAGGAATGAAACAATCCTCTCAGACTACTGAGGCTACCCCTACAACCAAATGCAAAACATGTGGTAGCTCAGTCCACTCAACCTCTGACCATGAATCAATTAATACTTTCATAAAGACCTACAATACCAAACCCTCCATGAAATGGAGTCCTAGAAAGAACTGACCTAGTTTACTATTTGTGCAGAAGCATGTCAGGGATCCTGTTTGGCATCTAGATAGTGGATGTTCAAGGAGCAAGACTGGTGTTAAGGAGTGTCTGCACAAATATGTGGAAGAACCAGGACCCAAAGTGATATTTGCTGATAATTCATCATGTCTCACTGAAGGTTATGGTTCAGTAAACTGCAATGGTATTGTCTTTACTAGGATAGCATATGTAAATGGTCTTAAGTATAATCTGATCAGTGTCAGTCAACTATGTGATGCAAAATACATAGTTCAGTTTGATGATAAGCAAGGAACCATCTTCAATGCAAATAAGGAAATTGTCCTCATTGCACCAAGAAGACAAGATGTTTATGTATTAGACATGTCTAGTCTAACTCAGGATGGAACTTGTCTCTTTGCTAAAGCCACTGATACACTCAACTGGCTTTGGCATAAGAGACTTACCCACCTGAACTTTAAGAACATTAACAATCTTGTAAAACAAAACAAAGTCCTTGGCTTACCAACTCTTGTGTTTTCTAAGGATAAACCATGCTCAGCTTGTGAAAAAGGTAAACATCAGAGAGCATCCTTTAAAACCAAAACCAACTTTTCCATCAGGAACTGCCTACATCTTCTCCATATGGATCTATTTGGACCTGTCAGTCCAAGGTCTATTAACCATGAGAAGTATACTCTGGTCATAGTGGATGAATACTCTAGATACACCTGGGTATTCTTCCTGATCAAAAAGAGTCAGGCAGCTGAAACAATCATGTCCTTTGTCAGGAACATTGAAAATCAAAATGACATTAAGGTCAAACAAATTAGAACTGACAATGGGACTGAGTTCAAAAATAATGAACTTGAATGTTTCTGTGATGAGAAAGGTATTTCCCAAAAATTTTCCTCTCCATACACACCTGAACAAAATGGTGTTGCTGAAAGGAAAAACAGAACACTCATTGAAGCTGCTAGGACAATGCTATGTGGATCAGTCCTTTCCAACCATTTTTGGACTGATGCAGTCAAAACTGCCTGTTATACACAAAACAGATCCATAATTGTCAAGAGACATGGGAAAACCCCATATGAGTTATTCAAAGGAAGAATCCCTGACATCAGCTACTTTCATGTCTTTGGGTGCCCTGTGTTTATTCATAATCACAAGGATCACCTAGGGAAATTTAAAGCAAAAGCTGATGATGGATACTTCCTGGGATACTCACTTGTCTCAAAAGCCTTCAGAGTGTTCAACACAAGGAGACAGCAGACTGAGGAAACATTTCATGTTACCTTTGATGAGAGCACTGATGCTATCAGGTTCTCAACTGCCTCAGTAGAAGAGATAGGAATTGATAATTCTTCAAGATATCCTCCTGATGAATATCTGTCTGGAAACAATCCTTCTACTCAGTATCAAGATGATGCTAATCTCTCCTATTACATAATCCCCCACAACCTACCTAACCCAACCATCACTGAGTTTATTGAGTCACATACACACATTGATGATATCAATCAGCCTGTTCAAAATACTCAAGATCCAAACAATCTCAGTGATCTGATAGACAATCAAGATCCAATCAATGATCATGTGTATACTCCAGAACCAAACCCTCTACCCAATCAGGCCTCCACAAGTTCAAATCATTATCCAGGACCTCAAGAAAGTTGGACTAGGTCTCAGGACATTGAACTTGTCAATATTATTGGAGAGCCTACTGAAGGCATGCTCACCAGGAGCATGGCTGCTAGTCTAAGAGCAGCCTCATCCAATGAATGCCTATTTGTGGACTTCATCTCCACAATTGAACCCAAAAGTGTTAAAGAAGCACTTAAACATCCAAGTTGGGTTCAGGCCATGCATGATGAACTGGAACAATTTGACAGAAACAAGGTAATGACCTTGGTCAAATGTCCTGAGAATGTCTCAGTCATTGGCATGAAGTAGGTATTCAAAAACAAAACTGATGAAAATGGCATAGTCATTAAAAACAAAGCCAGACTTGTAGCCAAAGGCTATAATCAACAAGAAGGCATTGACTATGAGGAAACATTTGCACCAGTAGCAAGGATGGAAGCCATCAGGATCTTCCTTGCTTTTGCTACATACATGAACTTCAGGGTGTACCAAATGGATGTTAAAAGTGCATTCTTAAATGGTTCACTGAAAGAAGAAGTTTATGTTGAGCAACCTCCTGGATTTGAAAGCCATGAGTCTCCTCATCATGTCTATAAGCTTAACAAAGCCCTTTATGGACTAAAGCAAGCTCCCAGGGCATGGTATGAGACTCTCTCAGCCTTCTTAATCCAAAACAAATTTGTCAGAGGCAAGATAGACAACACATTGTTTATCTATAAAACAAATAATGATGTCATACTAGTACAAGTGTATGTTGATGACATCATCTTTGGCTCAACAAGTTTCAAACTTTGCAAACAATTTGAAAAACTAATGGCAAAGAAGTTTGAAATGAGCATGATGGGAGAACTGACATACTTTCTTGGTCTTCAGATCAAGCAGACTGATAGAGGAACCACTATCAGTCAAGAGAAGTACGTAAAGAATCTACTGAAGAAGTATGATCTCAGTGACTGTGCCTCAGTCAAAACTCCCATGGTTCCCCCAAACAACCTTGGTCCTGATCTAACTGGTAAACCAGTAAATCAAACTCTCTTTAGAGGAATGATAGGATCACTGATGTATCTTCTTGCATCAAGGCCTGATATCCAATTCTCAGTATGTCTATGTGCCAGATATCAATCTGACCCAAGAGAATCTCATGTCACTGCTGTGAAAAGGATATTCAGGTACCTAAAGGGCACTCCTAACCTTGGATTATACTATCCAAAGTGCTCAGGACTTGATCTCAAAGGATACTCAGACTCTGACTATGCTGGATGCAACATGGACAGAAAAAGCACCTCAGGCTCTTGCCAAATACTTGGTGGGAAATTAGTCTGTTGGAGTGCCAAGAAGCAACAATCAGTTGCCTTGTCCTCAGCTGAGGCTGAATATGTTGCAGCAGCTAGTTGTTGTGCAAATGTACTCTGGATGAAAAGTCAACTCAGTGACTATGGAATTCAGTACAAGATGGTACCCATCTTTTGTAATAACACAAGTGCAATTGCAATCTCAAACAACCCTGTTCTTCATCAGAGAACAAAACACATTGATATCATATATCACTTCATCAGGGACCATGTCATGAATGGTGACATTGAATTACACTTCATTCCTACTGAATATCAGTTGGCTGATATCTTCACCAAACCTTTGGATGAACCAACTTTCACAAGACTGAAAGCTGAATTAGGAATGTTGGATATAGAGAATCAGTCCACTGATTGATTCCTACCAACTGAAGTGTAAATTCTTAAAATCTCAGGTCCCTGACTCAATGTGTTCGTCAGTGAATTAATTCACTGAATCCTCAACCTCAGAAACTAAACCCAAGTTATTGAAATCTTTAGGGTTCATGAACTAAACCCAAGTTCATGAATCCTTTTTGCTCAGGAATTTTTTTTCATATTCCTGAATCATCAGTGACTAGTCCCAAGTCTCTAAAATACAATCACTGAATGAAAAGTCATTCAGGGCCCTGAAAAGAGACATTAAATACTAACTTAAATGCTCTAAGTATCTAGTTAGTAAATGTCCGAGGTTGGTAACTGAACTCATATTTAATTCAAGATTATTTGTTCTTTTTGACTTTCTGGCATACACCTAATGGGCCCCCACTTCCCAACTTGACATTCAATGCCCTCTCTCACACAAAACACTGTGTGATGATGGAAACTCTGCAACTTCTCCTTTTGCAGAAACTGCTCAACTGTTCACTCTGCCAATTGAGAAAAAAGAGGAAAAGTGGAGTGGTGGCATTTAATGCGGATCTCAAACATTTTATTCAAAATAACTTCCAAAAATTATATTTTGATTAAATAAGATCACTCAAATGCCAAAAATACCCCCATCTCCACTATCCTATAAATACCCATCCAAAAGAATACACACACACGTTTTTAGAAATTTATAAGCAAACTCTGCCCTTTTTATTTCTCAAACAAATTGTGTGTGTGTTCTTAGCATTAAGAAATATCCGACCATTTTCCGACCTAAACCCGATCATAAAATAGCTTCCTCTAATGCTATTACCACCGCCCCAAATGTGAGCTTCACAATGGAGGGCGTGGACCTGACCAAAAACAATGTGGTTGGAAATTTCCATTACCCGCAGCAATATGCGGGTTACAAGGATGTAGTTAAGTATTTACAAAACTGCTTCCTTGCCACAGCTTTTACAAGCACCCCAGAAGTCATCTATAATGACTATCTCAGGGAGTTTTGGTATACCGCAACGGCTACTAGCCCTAAGGACACCAAAGAGTCTATCATCACTTTCACTGTGATGAATGGGACTAGGACTCTCTCCCTGAACTACAAGACCTTCATCATGGCCACTGGTCTTAACTTTGTTGAGAACTTTGAGGCTAACCCTACTGATCAGGAAATAAAAGCTGAAATGCTTTTCCTAGGGCCTCATGATGTTAGGCGTCCTGGCGAGTCTCCTGAAGCCTTGTTGGCAAAGGCTCCAATAGTGAAGACATGGTTTCACCCTGTCTGGAGACTTATGATGACATTCATCATTCAGGTACTCGGAGGAAACAAATCCTCCACTGAGCAGTTGAACTCATCACAACAATTGATGATGTTCAGTCTCTTGGAGGGTAGAAAAATAGATATCGGAGGAATAATCTTCCGAGACCTCGTGTCAAAGCTCTCAGGGAAACATAGGCAAAGACACATGTCTTATCCTAGGTTCATTTCCTGTATGCTTCAGGATCTTCTTGGTTCTGACTACTTAAGGTCTGAGGATGAAGGTACAAAACCTGACATCTTGCATAAGACCAACTTTAGTAGTGACATTACTGAGGTACAACCGGTCGCCCTGACCACCTACATGTTAATGGTGATTCAGGGTGAAAATGTATGCTCACCAGTTCCTTCACCAACCAAGAAGGTGAAGAAGAAGAAAGGGAAAGGGGGACAATCCAGTAAGGTGGTTAGACCCAAACCACTCGTCACTGAGACTGTTGCCTCAGGCACCAAGAAAGTTGTTGTGACCTTGACCTCTCAGACTCCCATACAAGAGACCACATTGGCCACAAAACAAACGCCACTGGAGGGTGCTGAGCAATCATCCTCAGTATCCTCGGGCAAACCCTTTCCTAATGTCCCTACTGACAAAAACAAGTCAGAAGGGTCAGGAGCATCCACCCACTCACATCCTAATGAAGGCACTGATAAATCACAATCAGAGCCTGAGGGAGTTCAGGGTTCTATATCCTCGGTGGAGCAGTACTACTCCACTGAGACGGGGACCCATACCCACTCACATCCTGCTAACGGCCCTGAGCAATCACACTCAGGGTCTCAGGGAGTTCAGGACCCTAAATCCCCAAAAGGACAGACCAATCCTGATGGGAAGGGGGGTCCATACATCTTCACAAGGAGTGCCTCATGATTCCACTGAAAAACACCCATCAGTGGATGAAGGCGCTCAGGGGGACAAAGACTCGGAGGGATTTAAACCACCTGCCGATACGGAACCCAAACCCAACTCAGGTATTTTTGTTCTCTCAGGAACTGATTCTAAAAGTCAGGCTGGGCAAACCCCCCAGTTATTATGACTAGTCAGGCTGGTCAAACCCCACCAGTTATTATGACAAAAGAATCAGGACCTGGCCACAACGAAGGTGAGCCCTCTTCTGAGGGGGAGCCGGATTTACTGAAGGCTCCTTCTCTGGCTGACTATAAAAATTTGTTGGCTGATGAGTCAGAGGAGGAGATTGATTTTGGTGATGATGAGATCCCTGATGCTGAGGAGGAAATGGAAACACAAGTAAGCCCTCCTCAGCCCTCTGAGAAACAACATTCCTCACCTCATCCTGAGGATCAACCACCCAGTTCTCCATCAACCTCATCATCATCATCAGGTGCTTCAACCACTCCTAAGTGGTTGCAAAAGTATGACGATGCTCATCCGGCTTCTGAAAGACAAATGGCAAAAGTCCTTCGCAAAGCCAACGAAGGTCTTTACAACTCTGTTACGGATGAGCTATGGGATAAGCACACTGAAGTGGCATCCTCCTATGCTGACTTCAGGGCTTCAGTGGAAGAATCTCAGGCAAAGATTCTTCAGGCCGCCACCCTCACTGATAAACAACTTGGCGACCTGAACAAATCTGTAGATGACATAGCCACTGGACAGCATCAGGAACTGTCCAACATCCTCAAGGCTATAGAATCAGTACAAGAACATCTTACAGATGATCCCACTTTTGTCACCAGATTGGATGCATACTTGGCCTCTCAGGCTAACACCTCCACCAGCATTACTGAGCTTCTAAAGCTCCTTCAGGGGTAGATCTTCAAGGTTTAAGGACACAGCAAGAGTCCATTTATCAGGCTGTAAATGCATCCAAGGAGCACCTGATCAGAATCTCCTCAGCCTTTGAGCAGCTCTCAACAACACATAATGAGCTGGTCAACCACTACACCACCCAAGTAACTGAACTCACCACCCACCAGAAGGAAATGGCTACCGAATTAAGTGCCGTGAAGAATGAGACTTCTGAAACAAAGTCTATGGTCTCCAACATCTTATCCATTCTTCAGGCCTCTCATACACCTCCACCTCCTCAGTCAGCAGGTGTCTCCACTGAAGCTCCGCCATCTGCTGAGGGGGAGATAAAAGATGATCCTCCAATCCCTGACCCTAATTCGGCTTTGGTAACAGTCCCTGAGACATCCACCAGTCAACCTCCTCCCATTAACAAAGGGAAGGAAATCATGGTGACTGAAACAAACCCTCCTCCTGAATCACTCTTAGTCAAGGCTTCATCTGAAAGACGTGCAGATCCTGATGCACCATTCTATGTTGATTTAGAGGATGGGAGAAGGGTCTATGGGACTCCTGATCAACTTGCTGAAATTTTACACCAAGAAGAGCTCAGGAAGGAAAGAGAGAAAGAGTTGGTACTCAACAGGTCTGAAATTTCTAAGGTTGCCAAAGAAGTAATCAAGGAGTCTGAGAAGAAGGACATCAAAGGGGATGAGTTTCTCAAGCTTCAGGCTGAAATCCTTAAGGAACATAACAAACAGGCCAAACTTAAGGAAGAAAAGAGGCAGAGGATTTATGAGAGGTATGTATGGCACATGACCAAAACCAAAGATGAAGGCAAAATCACTGATATCACTATTCATCCCACCAGACCTCTGAGCTTAACAATCCATAGAGGTCCAAGGAAGTCTGAACATCTTCCTACAATCAAGTTTTCAGACTATGGGTTAAGAGAATGGGATATGATGATGCCCATCATAAGGAAGAAAACCGCAAGCAAAAATGCCCCAATCATCATCAAGTCACTGAGTGCTAAGTATGAGGAACTTGCAAGAGTGGCAAAGAGTCTGGGCATTAACCATGATGAGGAACTTGCTTCTCAGGGACTAACTATCCCTGAATTTACTCAAAAGGTTGGGAGGAAAAGAAAAGCTGTGGATATTGAACCTGAACAATACATAGCTGCACTTCATTGCAACAGGACTACTCCTCAGGGAGTCAAGTTCCGTCCCAACCTGGTCATCAAAGAACCTGAGTATGGTATCTTTTTTGTGGACGAATTTGGTCAGGAAGCCTTTCAAAGAGTCTCTGGCATCGACAAAGTGGAAACGACAACACTCCTTGCTTACAAACTGATGGCGCTTAATATCAGGAGACCTGAAAATGAGGAGTTTGTAAGGTTGATGGATCAAATGATGAAGGATCGACCTGATAAAGAGGTGTTGATGTCAAAGAAGGCGAAGCTTGAACTCATGGGTCTTGTTGAGGAACCATGAGTATTTTGTACTTAGAATAATAGGACTTGTAATGATATGAATAAATTGATGAATGTTTTGCTATATCAATATCCTTATTTATTTTATAGTACATTCAGTATGAGCAGAAGACTTTAGCTCACTCATACTGATCAAAACACTTAGGAATAATTTATATCCAAATAGGGGGAGATTGTTGGGTCATGAAAAACCCAAGAATACGTAAAACATGATTTGGACACAAATTAACTAAGTGTTAAACTTAAACCGAGAACAATTCAAGTCACTGAGAGAACAGCCTCTCAGTGAGTCATCTTCAAGATGCTTAAGATGAATTCAAGAAGAAGGATTCACTTCTCAGGAAGGCGGTACTCCCTGATTCGGACTTAAGCCAAAGAAGAAGATGATGGTTCAGTGAGTTTTAGACAAGAACTCACTGAACCCCAGTCTCCTCAACCAACAAAGTGATTGAAGGACTGAGGAACCAACGCCTGAAGAAAAGGCGGGAACAATAGGGAAAAGATCTGAGAAGATAATAGTGTCAGCCCAACACTCTTCTCTTGTCAGATCCAACCTTCCCTATTGCGGCTAAAAGTCATGGAGTGTCAGCCAACAACTCCCAAAGTCTTATTAGCCCTTTCCTATTGGTTCTTGGAAATGACAATTACTATTTGTAATTGTCAGACACGCAACCTCAACAACTTGTATTATATTTAATCACTTATACTTAGATTATTTGTGTATAAATAGATCAGATGGGAGATAAGTTTAAGTGTGCTTTGTATATTTAAAGTCTTGAACTTTTGCAAAGGAACTTCTCTCCTACAAAGAGTATACAACTCACTGAGATAGCTCAGTGGGTATATTGTTACCACTCAAGCAAAACTTGAGTTTCGATAGGAGACACCCCATACCCTTGTCTATCCAATCCCAAGTGTTTGTTCCGCAAAACACTTGGGTATAGATTCTTGGAATTATTTCTAATAAGAATTTAAACGTTGAAAAATATTGTTGTTTTTATACTCACGTTTTATAACTGTTAGAATTAATCCTAAACATTGTATTAGTCATAACACGAAATAGATTAACTTTCTAGTTAACTCTAATAGTGTAAAGGGAACGACACTTTTATATAGAATTGATGTGTTTGCTGCTTAGTGAAATTGAAAAGTTACGTATTACTATAGTTTAGGATATATCAGTAGCTTTTGTCTAGAGTGGATTTGATTAATTATTTGGTATATGAATAACAACGACCTTGTTGATATACTAGAGAAAGAATTAGCCCAAGCTCCGGTGGAAAATCTGTCACCTCCTGATGGAATTGCCAATGGGTTCTGGTCAGTGGTGCAATGAAAGAGCCCATGGGTTTACGAAAGCTTTCAGGTTAGTTCAAACATTGATTTATGCCATGTTATTCAATATCCCTATGCTAAGAATCTTGTGATGCTAAATACGACAAAATAGGAGGGGAAATAGGTAGTTTTTTGTGCGGGTCAGGATGGGTATAACTTTCTGTCTAAATTTGTATTCCCTTTTTAATAATATGTAGTGTGGCAAGTGTTGTTACAATAGTTGTTATATCGAGATTTTTTTAACCAAGTGATTTAGGTAGTTTTTTACATTAAAATTAAACTTTGGGTCGCTTTCTACGTGTTTCTCCTTAAACCAAGTACCTACGCGCTAACCTATGAGTAAATTTTGTTGGAATTCCCAGCTCTACTTATTCATAATGTACATTTGTATAATAGCGACTTTGATAATGTGTGTTGGTAGTTAATTCTGTGCATGGTTAAATATGCAGGGTATACTTACAAACGAGACAAGGTGTTTATAGCAGAATCTGAGCCTCGATATAGAGCAGAATAGTTCAATTATGAGTTGTTTAAAAAACTTCAATTCCACTGAGATGTTGAATGCAGATGATAAGTTTTTCTGTGATAAATGTTCCAGGTTGGTACTTTTTGCAAGTTTACTTCTTTGGTTCAACCGTTCAAGTCCCCCATACGTTCTCATTATTTACATTTTAGTTTTGTATGTCCTAACATAAACACACTATTTGCTTCTAAAAAAAGTTAAACATTTAGATAAATGTGATATGAAATATGGGACGAAAGTTTATGGTGACATTTGACTGCTGGTTGATATTGATTTGTTTATTTCAATGCTTGCAGTTTGCAGGAAGCACGAAAGAGGACTATGTAAACCATGAATAAGAAGTTACGGTCGATAATATGAATCTATAGTTTCTCTTTCATTCAGCGTTTGCTAACTGTTAATTTAAATATTTAATTACTTTCCCGTGGTGCAGGTAAAAGGGCTAATGATATATACTGCTGCGGCAGAAGAGGAGATCACAAGATGGGAAGTGGCGACACAGCAAGAAGCTGCAACGCAAAGGCGTGGAACAAGAGTATGTAGTGCAGGTAATGTCACACTCATATCTTCTTTTTTATGTGATCAGTGGTTTGTTCATAAGATTATGAGATGTACACAGTTGATTATGCACCCGATCCTAAAAGTTATTGTCCACAACTCCAAATGTAGCTTCACACATGTTCTTGAAACTCTCAAATTTAGTCCTTTTCCTATCAGTCCTTTGTTAGCCCATTGGTATGTGAGTGGCCCATCAACCATGAGGTTGTGGGTTCAAGGTTCGTTGGAGACATATGTGAGATAGTATTTGTGCGATAGATGGTGTAGGTTGTAAAAATTCGCCGTTACACAAGTCATCAAAATGACAAATTATCGGTAAGAGATAGCGCCCCAAACACTCGAACACAACATTTTAGAGAATGATTTCACTGTCAATACAAACAAAATAAGCCATCATTGGATCACACGTAACACTTTATATCATTGCAAAAATACGTACGAAATAGCAGTAATTGTTAAAATAAATGTAAAAGACACTCTGATGTTAATCAATTGATTACAGTTAAAAGCAAGTAGGCATCTCTTACATTTATCTCAACCAACGCTTTAATACGACAAGTAACCACAAACCAGATTCGATTATTAACTATTATATAAATATTGAAGCCACAATTATAGGTCCAATATTACTTCTTTTCTAAAACAATAAGTTATAGACAAAATAGTAGAATCTTGAGGTGTTTGAGCAGTTGCTAATAAGACTAAGACCATGTACCCATTAGAAAAACTCTATACTATATAGGTTTTGATATTTTAAATCAAGGAAAAATTAATTAATGTTTATGTTGCAATAGTTAAATTTTGTGCTTGACACCTCATCAAGTTTATTTAAAGGGCGTAACTATGGTTTTTTGTGTGGTTCCTCAGGGTCAATGGTATTGAATCCACGCCTTCACGGAGACTAAGAAGTGATTTATATATCAAAATCTTCGTATTCTTTGTTAGCTTTGTTTTAAATATTAGTTAGATGACTAACAAACTGATTACATTGTTAAATTGGTTAAAAGGAAATCTGTTCAGCAAGCCATAAAAGTAGTTGAGTGAGTTTTCCACTATTTTTACACATATTTTTGTATCTATAGTTATACAATGTATTACATTGTGGTATTCATATCCAAATGTTCAAATTAAAGTTGGAAACCTATTAAAAGTAGTTTTGAGTCCATTATGATAGAAACTTAAGCTTATTAACTTGCGGGTCAGAATTGGTCAAATGGGTCGAAAGTGATAATTTTTTTAACAACATGAGTTTGATACAAAGTCATTAATTTTGAGATAATTATGATTATAATTACTAAATGGATCATTTTGAATGTGTATATAGGTTCTGGATAACATTCTATGGCCGAGATCTTTATGCTTTGAGGGAGGATGTAGGATTGGATGTTTTTCACGAAAATGGGTAGAGAAGATCATGCATGGTGGTGTGATCTAGCTAAAGGCTCAGCAAGCTGTTGCACATCTTTACCATAGTATTTCCATTTGAGATGTGATCGGCATATTTTACAAGTCATCATGGGCAAGTTTGGAGAATCGGGTGAGGTATTCACATTGACTCTTCCACACAAATAGTTGCAAGTAGTTGATTTAAGGAAACATATGATATTTATATGTGGTGCATCATCTCTCTGCCTTAATGCCAAAACACAACATATGGCTAACAAGATCTACTTTCCAAGTTCTCCTATAATCTTCTATTCACTTGAAACATGCAGGTTTCACAATTTGAATAATGAATACATAAAAGACAGCATTGGGGATTTGGGACAAAACATCATCTCAGCCCTCATGGGTGGATTGAACCAAGGTGGTTATAATTTACTTATTTATTACTGTATGTTTTCAATAGAACAATTGTGTGTAACTTAAACATGTGGCGTTACATTAAATTACTCAATGTTGTTTACGTTTCAGAGGGGAGGGAGTGGTCACCAAGTCACCATAGTTTGCCAAATTTCCACATCATCAATACCTAATAAAAACCTTCCAACTCACACTTCACTAATTCACCCCAATTTTCACCAAATTGGTTGCGGCGGTTTCACCAATTTGCCACATCACCTTTTTTTATTTTTTTAATACATAAAATCCAACAAAAACTATATAAAATTAAAACATAACATTTTATTAATAACAAAAAAAGGGTGTTAGAGTTTTTGTGATTTTTAGTAAAAAATGGTGATATTTGAAGGTATATGTTGTTGGAATGTTGTATATATAGTGGGAATGAAAAAATAAAGGGATTTTTTTTTTTTTTTTTTTTTTTTTTTTTTTTTTTTTTTTAATTAAAGCGGCCAACGGCCTTTTTTTTCAAAATTTGACCGTTATCCCCACATTGCTCTCACACAAAACAATCGGTAATAGTTACCGAAATCCAACTTTGCCGAAGATCACCGAATGGTCGCGGCGGAACAAAAGCTCAAATCATTTCTCTTTTATGTTTTCACTCTTTCAGATAAAACCTCAAATCATTTCACGGAACAAAAGCTGGATTGTTGCGGAAAACAAGACTAATATCTATATATATAACAAACCAAACTTTTTTTGAAACTCGCCACGTCATTAAAGCCAGCATGGCAAAAAGAAAGCCACCTCATAAAATCCAGCTCATCACCTCCTATTATATTCAACCCTTCAACAGACTTTGACTTGAAACTTTATAACCGACTGAAACTTTAATGCCGCCTTCAATGGCACTTTCCCAAAACCAAAACCCAAAACCCCCTTCAATGGCAACGGAAACTCAATCAAGATCAAGAAATTGACACTTTCCCAAAACCCCCTTCAATGGCAACCGAAAATCAAGGAAGATCAACAAATCAATGACTACCGAAAATCTTTGCAGTAACTCTACAAGGTATATTTTATGCATAAAAAGGATATTGTTTTTTCAATTCAAGATAGTAACTATCTTTATCTTTTGTATGATTTGTGTGAAGATTATAATTCAGTTGGAGTTTTCAGGCTTAGACTGATATGAAGTTTTTGTTTTTGTTTTTGTCGACGCTTAATACAGTGGGTAAATTGAGTTCAAACCTTCAATAATCTGGTAATTGTTTCAATTGGTTTTTATATTGTCATCTATTTGTTGATTGAATTGCTTTTATCTTTGACTTATGGTGAAATTCTGAACTATATTAGTAACTAATTAAAGATTAATTTTATGCATATCAAATGTTTGATAAAATGTCTATGAAGCTAAATTCTTAATGAATTGATATTGGGATTGTATTCACAAGAATATGAAGTTTGTTGTTGGGGTGTTATGATTTCTCTTTATAGCAGCTCTAAGCCAATAATTTCTTCTATTTTTGTGATTCCCTCTATGATCAAAGTATATGTGTGTTTTGCAAGTTCTTAATATTGAATTATCAGTTTGCGGTTTGCTTTGTAAAGGTTAGTTAATTTTTTGAATACAATAAAATGGGATATGTTTTGTGAAGATGATGGAATCTAATCCGGAAATGTCATCACCGGAAATGATGGATATCAATGGAAATGATGGATATCAATGGGAAGCAGTGTCAGCTCCAAGATTTAAATTATGTTGTTTACAATTGATTTATGGTATGATTCATGATATTTAACAAATCGGTTATGGTTTTACTAAATTGGTTTTTCCTCAACATTTCAGCGCCGGCGATGGCTGTCCTGCACACTCTGCTGCTGATATCTTCATTAGCTTTGGCAGTAATAACAGACAAAGTTGTCTTACAAATTGGGTCAGTTAATTATTTTATTGTTTACTGATTGTTTACTGCTTGAAGCGTAATAAAATTTACCTGAATGTTAATATTTCGGGGACCGCTACTGGTTTTGGCATTGACTTGAAAAGTAAGTTTGTGAAATACTCCAACCTATGCCCAGCTTCCTGGGTTTCTAGGGATGTATTGTTTAAAGTTCAAAAGCGATTGTATCCTTCTGATTTGTGACATCTTTAGACAATCCGAATATTTTTTCAGCCCTGCACAACAAATCAATAGGTAAAAGCTAATCATTTAACTGCAATAACACAGCAAAAGTATCAATGCTTAAAGTAGAGGTTGCCGATTTTAACCCAATGTACATTGACCCGTAATAAAAATTACTTTCAACCCGTTAACAACTGGCCCAATTTGCTACCGCTATTTGAAGTAAGTAACAATATAAAGTCTGCACAATGTTGTGTATCTTTTGCGTTTCTGGAATCTATGGATTTAGGTAGTAATATGTTGTCGGCGTGCTGGAAAGTTGCAGGCCTGTGTTAAGTCAGTTGTGCGCTAAAAAGAAATATACAGCAAAGGTATTAATGAAGCACTCTTTAAATATGCTCCGAATCGCGCATATCTAATTATTTTATCTATTTTATTGTTTACTGATTGAAGTTTTGAATTTGTGCAGTATTTTCACTCCGTATTATAAACAGACGGCCCTTTATAGTACGGCCCTTTACCGTATTTTCACTCCGTATCAGATCTAGAGCAGATGAGAAGTTAGTGGGAAAAGTGCTTATTGAGATACGTGTAAAAGTGAATGCATGTCCCTATCTTTAATCAACTGATCAGCTGAATCTGATTGTTTTATCACTTTTAAACGCACATCCAAACACCCTGTTATATTTTTTTTATTGATACACTTGGTGTCTTTCTTTATCCAGGTGATGGAAAGCTGTTAAATGATGCCCGGGTTTTTGTCGACGATGAAGCTGAGTAAGTCCATGCTTCTCTTAATTCTTAAGGCTGTTAATTTCCATTGGCCCAAGGAAAAGGATACAGTTACAAATGGAATAGGTCGAATTGGCGAAGGGATGAAACTTGTCCAGAGTCTATATGTTAAATACATAATTCCTACATTATTATATTAACAGATGTTATAGATTATCATTATGAGAATATTGTTTCGGTAATCGTAAGTAACACATTAACTATCTGTAAGAAGCTCTAAACAAATAAACAAAAAATGTTTTCATGTCAACCCAACGTTTTGACCCGTCAATGACCTAACTTTGTGATGGCATTACTTTTATCTGTTGTTTAAATAAAAGTTGTTTATTATTCTCAGGGTGTCTTCAGAAGCCTCAGGTGATGAGGAAATTGACAACGCTCAAGACTGCTATGGTGGTAGTTTCATAGATGACAGGATAAATCCAACAATGGCAAATACACAGACGGAAACTTCTCAAGTTGATATGATGGCCATTTATAGGTTTGTTCTCTTAATTTTGAATCATTTTATCCTAATTCATTATTTTCTGTATGAAAGATACACAACCCTTGAAGAAGTTAAAATAAATGACAACCTGGATGGAATTTCCTGCTTTTTCTTATTAGTTCTTGTTCATAACCTTTGTTCATGTATATTACATGGCAGGCGGTCTTTACCCACTCAGTCACCAATAGTAGATTTTAGTCCCGACAGCATTGTCTTCGTTGACCAAAAGACTGACAGTGGAAGTGCTGAAGCGACAACAAATCCACATCTTCATACTAATGGGAACTCGTCATCCGTCCATTTGAATACCGATAATTGTGTTATTCATATCAACACCAACTCCTCGGAAGCCAATGAAAACCGAAAAAGAAAGTTGAGTTTTTTGCATGGTGATCCGCTTCCTATCCGTAACTTAGAGGCAGAAGTTTTCAACAATCCTGAAGCTGCTGCTAAAGAACCGACATGGCAAATGGATGCATTTGACGATGATGCGTTCTATGAAGGGATTGATTTTGATGGATCGGAGGAACAAGCTGCCACAGAATTGAGATTGAAATCAGAGTTGTTGAACGCAAAACCCAAGAACCAAGATTTGGAGTTTTTTTATGCTCCTTCCTTTGACTTGGGATTTTGATAGTAAGTTACTTAACTTGATATTGATTTTAGGTACGTGTTGTAAATATGATTAAAGTTGATGTGTATAATTATTATAGAGGAACAATTGTGGTAGTGGTCATACAAGATGTATATTGTTTTGAACAATTTAACATGGGATTAAATCAATAGTTACACTATGAAGCATTGTTTGACAATCTTTTCTTTTAGATACATCCTACTTACTTTATGCAGATGAAAGAACTAAAGAATTTTGTAAAGTCATTTTAAGTTGAAAGAGACAGATTTGTTTGAGGAAATTGTTGTTCAATACTCATTAGTCTTATATTGTAGTTATATCTCATGTCTATGGGATGTTACTGTAAATAATCAGTGGTGAAATTAGTAATCAATGCTTAAGATCCCGAATGTTTATGGAACATTGCAGTAAAGTGTGAATTTCACAACACTGGTGTATAACAATGCAAACAATACAAGACAATACATGCACGTTCTGTATTTTAATAGTTATAAATCATTTTTTTTATTGCCTCATCCAAATATTAAACTTATCATTCTCTTCACGAAAGACGAAACCTTTTTATGTTCGTTGTTGTTTCTTACTTTATTCGAGCACGTAACTACCTAATGAATAATTTATTTGAAAATCCCGTCAATTTGACGGGTCTATAAGCTATACATGCTCATCCATCATCATAATAGTTGATCAAATGTAACTATTGAACAAAAAGTCATTTTGTAGATTACTGGTGTAATATTGTAATGCTACGTATTTATTTGTCTTGAATAAAAAGGGTTGCCAATGATGTACTACTACTACATTTTGTGTCTATGTTGTTCACTTATCTATGAATGGATTGAGCTTTTAGATTTTGTTAATTATTTTTCCTATTCATGTGTTGTTGCTACGTCATAAACTTTTGAATTAAGCACTAAAAAATATAATAATTTTTTTTGCATGTTGATATTTCAATCACAAGTTAAAGCTTTATTTTGTACACTTTTATAAGCCACCCATGATTTATCACAGGTTTATAGGCTAGTTAGTCTTTATTATCATATTTAGCAATTTGGAATATAAAGTGCTTGTGGGCGAATGTAGCAATTTTTTTTCCAGTATTTTTTTTAAAGTATAGTTAATTGAAAAGGATAAATATTTTTTTATTTATCAGTAATGTTTATAATTTTCATTTTTATTGAAACCCGCTTGAAAAGTCAAATACACGCATGCACTCAAACGCTTTTTTTATCATAATTATGGTTAAATTGAACTCACTCCGTCCCAAAATTATTGTCCCACTTTGATTTTTTTGGTTCTTTTTTTTCTCAACTTTGACGATAAATATTTTTGTTTGTGTTATACAATACTTGATGAAAATTATAGCAATGAAAATACATTTAAAACTCAATCCGTTCATATATTTTGCATCAAGTATTATGTAATATAAATAAAAATATTTAAGGTCAAAATGGAAAAATAAAAACCGAAAAATTCAAAAGGGGACAATAATTTTGCGACGGAGCGAGTAATATTTGTTGAAAAAAAAAGAGAATCGAAGTTCCCCCTTTCTTCTCTTGATTCTCACATGACAAGAACCAACACAAAATGATAATAACCCATCGAAATATTCCTCCTTCACATTAATGAAATGCAGCCTCTTTATATCAATATATTCATTACCCAACGGTCTCCGTACGCCGGGCTTGCCGGTCCGCTCTGAAGAATTCATGGGTCAGCAGCCGAGCGAGACAGATTTATATCTTATTTTAATTCAAGTCGAACCTATGAATCAAAGTAGAGTATTAAACAACTAACCCAATACGAAAAGGATGAGGGAGTGATAACTGCAACCACAAAACGATCATAACACACAATCGATATTGATTGATAAACTAACATAACACAAAACATAATTATAAACCAAAATTATAAACCATAATTAAAAACCTTAATAACATATATATATTTTTTAATAAATAAATTGAAAATTTTAGAAAAAACCCCGTGAGCGGTGAGCAATGAGCATTTTGGTTTTTAGTAGTCGTTTGGCAAAGGAGCGGTGAACTTTGCTATTTTTTAAGAATGCTCATTTCTCCAATGCTTCTTTAAAAAGCAGTGAGCGGTAAGCTATGGCTACTGCTCACAGCTACTACTCACAGCTCACTACTACTTTTAACAAACACACCCAAAATGTTGCTTTCTTGAAGTAGGTTACTTTAGTTCTTGCTAATAAACCCTTCTAAAAGCTATTTTTTTGCATCAAGATTAAAATTTTAAGCTCATATTTTTATCAACTATGTTTTAGTACTTTTTGAGAATTAGTTTAAATTGATGATATTGAACTCTTTTGGTTTAAATTGTTGATATTGAAGGTATGTTTTGTAATGATCAATAAACACATTCAGGAGGTCGGGGGAACTCAAAATAAAGATTAAACATGGTATTATTAGATTAATGAATGGGGGAGGTGTGTGTGTATTCTAGAGAGAGAAAGTAAAGAAACCACACACACCTCCAAGGTTACAATGAGAATCCCACCCTCCTAGTTGAGACTAGGAGTGTATTTATACTATTTTACAAGACTAACTTTACTCTAATGGCAAAACTAGACCTTGTACTTAAATACTATGCAATTCCCGAGTATAACATAACTTTAAAGGCTAACAATCTCTCCCCAAAGTGATGTTATACGGGAATTGCTTACAACGTTCCCTACAAGTAAAATACAAAACATAAGCGCAGCAGCTCTGAGAATGGTCTTCAAACTTCATTACATTGTTCAGCTTGCAGAATCTTCTCAGCTGTCATTTCTTTACTTGCAGAAGAACAATGTGAGCAAATCTAATTAGGGTAAGGATATTGGTGATTAAATCTAGCTTTTCACTCTCCCCTAATTAGTGCTCTCCCCCAAACTGACAACCTTTCTGATGAATGCCCTGAATTCTGAAGAATTCTTTTGATAAATGAATGCCCTGAATTCTGAAGAAGTCTTTTGTTAATTAAATGCATTCCGTCTTTAGTCTTCTAACACGCAGCGGATACCGTCTTTAATTTTCTAACACGCAGCGTAAAATGTAGAATAGACTGTAGACTCGACCTTCTTCAAGATTGTCTATTCGGGGAAATAGCGTATCAACATCTTCATCTCACCAAATGCATCCCAGTTATATTTCATATGAAAAATCAGCCCGTAACGTACACATGAAATGATAATCTCCAAAGTAACAAGTTGACCCATATCGTTGGTCACGGGTAACTTGTTGAACGATTTCTCTCCCCCGAAGTTGAAACCGTAGCACCAGAATCAATTAAGATCCAGAAATGCACTTTTCTTTCTCCAGGATAGTTCCATCATCACGGGATATTACACATTTCTCTCCCCTGCTGGTTACGATTTATCGGAATCAGCATAATGGTGTGTACGTGGAGTATTAACTGGAAGCATCTTTATCATTAACCATATAGCCCGTGAGAAGATGTAGATAAACCCAATCTACTAATAATACCATTTAAAGTGTCTAACTCTTTATCAACCCCCTGTATCAAATACAACGGCTTTTTGTAGTAACCACATATGAAGATAACCCAATATGACGAACTTGAGAATGAAGTAAAATCACCCAGATTTGTAACTTAAGCTTGTACTGTCCTTGTGACTAAGAACGGTGTACCCTATACCCTTAACAGAAGTATTAGTACAAAACCTCTTGACATATCCTCAACTACGTGAGACACTGAGCACTACAACGTAACTCCTTAAAGTGATAGTTACTTTGTGTGTAGAGGAAGAATCACAAAAGTAACTAGATATCCAAGTCTTCGTCATCATTAATATATGCCCAAACAAGTCATCTTCGCGGGAGGGTAGAAAGAAAGAAGATGAAATAAGTACACGCATCCGTAAAACCTTACTTCAAACCCAAATAAATAATAACGAATCATCCCCGTAGTCACAGTTCATTGCAAACTTTAGCCATTGTCATTTGATTGTGATTCTTGATCAGGATCTTTTAAGCTATACGTGGTAGTTTTGAAGGTGTAGACCGATAATTTCATTTGTGATTTTGGTGTGGTGAGTTTCAAATATGCCATAAAATGCAATTCAAATGATACTGGGAAAATTTGAGTTTTAGAAATTTTTACGCAAAATTTTATCGAAAAAATTCAAATTTTGGCCTAAAAATTTGAATTTTGGGCCAAAATTTTCATCGTTACACCATAATTTGAATTTAGCGTAAAAATTGACCGTTTAGTCATTTTGGGAATTATCACAAGACATGAGAAGACTTAATGGAAGAACAGAATTAAGTCTGGTGGACTACGTAATTAAGTCTGTTAGTGTTATTAGTTAAGTCTTGTAATAGTTAAGTCTGGTTGTTCATTATTAAGTCTGGTAGAGTATGTTAAGTCTGTTTGACTTTAGTTGTTAAGTCTGGTCATGAAAGTTAGGAAAGTTTGTTAGATATAAGTTAGGAAAGGATACGTAGTTATCTTTAGAGAAGATACGTATATCCTTAAATAAGTTTTGTATCTAGGGTTTTCTTAGTGTATAAAAAGAACCTTAGTTATTAGTTTTTGATAACGACGAAGATTGCAATCACTTAGATTAAACAAATCAATATACGAAGTTAGTTATTATTATTGTGTTCTTCATTGTTTGTTGTTAAGATTCCGCATTAACAATAAGCAAGGTGTTAGAGTTTCTTACTTAGATTGATTTGGTTTATACAAGTCGTCTAACAAGTAACAAGGCTACTTGGATTCATAACTCGTGTGGACCAACAAGTGGTATCAGAGCCTGTAAAGAGACTCTGAGTTTGAAGAAACACAACCACCAAACCCTAAATTCATTCACCTAAACCCTGCAACATGTCTGACGTTGAAAATCCCAATAAGAATGATGGTTTCTCAGTTCCCAACAGTGATGATGAAAAATCAATCCATGATGAAGAAAAACCTGAAGCAAGCACATCTAGACAACAACAACCCATCTCTGCAACAACAACCATATCCAACATAAAACTTCCAATCCTTAAAAGAGAAAAATATGACATCTGGGCTATGGAGATGGAACATTATCTGGAGTATATTGACAGCGAAGTCTGGAAGGTCATACAGAATGGAAATTCGAAGAAAATGATTTCACAAGGAACAGATGGAGTGATTAGGATATTACCACCAGTATCTGCTAAAGAGATACGGGCTGTTGAAAAGGAGAAGAAGGCCAAGACTATGCTGCTAATGGAAATTCCCAAAGAGCATTTGAGAAGGTTTCATGGCATGAATGATGCCAAAGAAATTTGGGAGGCTATCAAGAAAAGATTTGGAGGGAATGCTAACTCCAAGAAAATGCAAAAGGCTGTTCTTAAACAGCAATTTGAAGCTTTCAGTGTATCCAGTTCAGAGGGATTGGAAAAAGGTTATGATAGGTTTCAACATATTCTATCACAATTGGAGGTTCATGGTACAGCTGTGTCAGAAGAAGATGCAAACCAAAAGTTTATTAGAGCACTACCAAAAGAATGGTCAAGTGTGACATTGACCATAAGGATGAATGGTGAGATTGACACCATGACTACTGATGACCTGTACAATAACCTCAAGGTGTTTGAACAGAAAATCCAAGGAAAAGCATCTTCAAGTTCTACAAATGTTGCTTTTGTTTCTCAAGGCAAGAGCAGCACTAACAAGGTTAAGTCTGGCAACATTAATTCTGGTGGTTATGGAACATCTTCTAGCAACATGAGAAAAGAAAGAGATGTTCCAGCAGGCTTTGCTGATGAAGTAATTTACTCACTCCTTGCTAAGGAACCAGAAGATCAAGACTTCATCAGTGAGGATCTTGAACAGATCAATGATGTTGAAGTTGAAGAAATGGATTTTAAATGGCTAATTGCCATGATTGCTTTCAGGGTTAAGAAGTTTTACAAGCAGACTGGGAGGAACATTAAGCTTGATGGGAAGTCACCAGTGGGATACAATAGGAGGACTATTGAGTGCTACAATTGTCACAAGCATGGTCACTTTGCCAGAGATTGCAAGGAAAAGGTGACTACTGATTGGAAAAAGAAGAAGGGTTCTGACTCTCAAGATGATGATAAGATGGGGAAGAATCAGACGAGCTTGATGACATTGGAAGCTGGAGCTGTGAATTGGGATGAACACACACCTGAGGATGAAGAGCCAAATCATGCACTTATGGCTATTGGTTCCAGTAATGAGGTATCTTTGTGTTCAAAATTATGCATTGATTCATATAATCATGTTAAAGCTTTGTGTGATGAACAATTAACACAAATAGGTGATCAGGAAGCAAAAATTCTTGCTTATACTAAAGCTGTTAAAACTTTAGAAGCACAAATAGTTAACTATCAAAACAAACAAGCTTCCTTAAATGAAAAACTCACCTTTCAAGCTAATGAGATATATGAAAAAGATGAAAAACTTAAGAGATATAGAAGAGCAGGCTTGAAAGCTGTTAAGGAAAGAGATGAATTGCAAAAGAAAGTAGATAAATGGACTCATTCTGCTAAGTGTCAGGATAAGATAATAGCATCTAGTATGAGCTCTACAAGTAAGATTGGCTTAGGTTATGGGATACAGTCAGATAGTGAAGTTCTAAGCTATGAGGAAGAGATGGACAGATCTGTGTTCAAATGTAGAAAAGAGGATTCTATTGGTAAGCCAGTGTACAATAGGTTCAAAAAAACTGATAATTTTAAAGGGGTGCCACCTCCATTAAGTGGAGATTACACTCCTCTACAAAAGAAAGACCTAGATGACTCCTTGTTTGTATATGGTAAAAAGGGTCCTATCTATCCTGAGACAGGCAACTCAGATGATAAATCTAGTGAATACTCCACTTGTCAAACCAATGACAGTGAAGGATCTACTAGAGATATCTCTGAGCAGTCTGATTCAGAATCAGAGAGTGCACCTAAAGATGTTTCTGAGTCAAGATCAGTCAAAAAGAGTGAACCAGTTGTGTCTACACCCAAACCTCATACAGATAAACCTAGTTGTGATACTCACATAAAATCTCCTAGGAAGTCTGTCAGAAATCAAGAGTCACCAAAACCTGATAGAATGAGAAAAGAATACAAGAGAAACCACAATTTTGGTCCTAAAAGATGCTTTGTGTGTGGTAGTTTAAGTCATTTGATTAGGGACTGTGATTTTCATGAGGTTAGGATGAAAAGAGAGGCTGAACTTAGAAAGGATAAAAGTGTTAATGCTAGCCATATGAATAATAGACCAGTTTGGAATAATGCTAACAAGATTAATCATGCTAATAAGTTTGTGACTAGACCAGCACAATTTAATTCTGGTATGCCTAATGTTAATTCTGCTTGGTCATCTGTTAGAACTGGTAGACCAAATTTTAATTCTGGTAGGCCAAATTTTAATTCTGGTTGACCAAATGTTAGTTCTGTTGGTCAAAATGTTAATTATGTGAGGCCAAGTGTTAATTCTGGGTGGTTTAATCATTCTGGGCCCAGGCAACCAATAAATAGACCACAGGTGAACTCATATAATCAAAGAAATTTTTTTTACAAACCTCATTCACCTGTGAGGAGTCCTTTTGCTAATAGTACAACACAAGCTTCAAGCTCAAGTGCTGTAAGGGAAAATGGGGATTCTGCTGTTAAGACCCCATCATGTTGGTCTTGGGATCCTTTTAGGAACATACTTACCTATGAATCCAAGAACAACAATGGATCAAGCTCATACAAGACCTATAAATTTGTTAATCCACAGGGCAGACCCAAGTCTTCAGAGGCTTGGGTCCTAAAGAGAAACTAATTTCTCTACTTTTGTGCAGGAACATCCACTGAAGAACATGAAAGATAAAGGTATATTTGATAGTGGGTGCTCTGGGCACATGACTGGTAACAAGAATCATCTAAAGGATTTTATAGAATTCCAAGGAGGTTCTGTTACCTTTGGAGGAAGTAAAGGTCAGATAACTGGTAAAGGTAGAATTGTTGTAGGCAATTTAGAATTTGACAATGTATCTTTTGTAAAAGAACTAGGGCAGTTTAACCTTTTCTCAATATCACAAATTTGTGATAAGCAGCATAAGGTGCTTTTTGGTGAAACTGAATGTTTTGTATTGACTTCGGACTTTAAGATGCTTGATGAAAGTCAGATACTTCTTAAAGTTCCTAGACAACACAACATGTACAGTTTTGATATGAAAGCACCTGAGGTTGCAAAAGGTTCTACTTGTTTGCTTGCAAAAGCTAATTTGGATGAATCTAAATTGTGGCATAAAAGGTTAGGTCATGTTAATTTCAAGAATATGAACAAACTTGTGAAGGGTAATTTAGTTAGAGGCTTACCTTCCAAGGTTTTTAGGAATGACCATGCCTGTGTAGCTTGTAATAAGGGCAAACAACATAGAGCTTCTTGTAAGGCTAAGTTAGATAGGATTGTTACTAAGCCTTTGCATACCTTACACATGGATCTGTTTGGCCCTACATCTGTTAGAAGTATCAACCATGCTAGTTATTGCCTTGTCATTACTGATGACTGCACCAGGTATTGCTGGGTATTCTTTATGTCTACTAAAGATGAAACCTCTGATTTAATTCAAAGGTTCATTAGGCAAATAGAAAACCTACTAAATCACAAGGTTAAGATCATTAGGACTGACAATGGCACATAATTTAAGAATAGGAGCATGATTGAGTTTTGTGGTGAAAAAGGAATTAAGCAACAATATAGCAATGCTAGAACTCCACAGCAAAATGGAGTTGCTGAGAGAATGAACAGGACCCTGATTGAGGCAGCTAGAACTATGCTAGCAGACTCATTCTTACCCACAACCTTTTAGGCTGAAGCAGTTGCAACTGCTTGCTATATATTCAATAGGGTTAGAGTGACCAAGCCTCAGAATAAAACACCTTATGAGCTTATTTTTGGCCATAAACCAGTTGTTAGCTATATAAGGCCTTTTGGGTGCCATGTGACCATTCTTGATACCTTGAGTGTGCTTGGCAAATTTGAAGGAAAATCAGATGAGGGGTTTCTAGTTGGGTATTCACTAAATAGTAAGGCCTTTAGGGTTTATAATTTAGTGACCAAGAAAGTAGAGGAAAATCTTCATGTTAATTTTCTTGAGGAAAAACCCAATGTGAAGGGATTAGGTCATAGATGGATGTTTGATCTTGATTATTTAACTGATTCTATGAACTATATTCCTGTCTCCAAGGAGAATCAAGCTAACCCTGATGCAGGTTCCATAGAAGTGCCTAACAATGCAGGTACTCAAGATGCAAGCACTGCTAATCAAGGCAAAGAAATTGAGGAGCTTATTGTGATTCCTACCACAGAAGTCAACCATGTTGCTGCAAATGAAGGAACAAAGAAATCTTCTACAAATAGGAAGGAGACTGTGAACAAGCCTCAAGAAAAAGAGAGTTCTCCTACAAAAGTTTCAGAAGAAATCTTATCCTTCAGAGAAGAAATGAATGCTTTGGCTGACAAACATCTTGGGAAGAAGGCTACCAACACTAATCTGGTTAATCCTGGTAGTATTGTTATTAATTCTGGTGGAGATAAGCCTACCAGCATTAACTCAGTTAAGTCTGGTAGAGATGCTGTTAATTCTGCTCAACCTGAGTCTACTCCAAATTCTGATTTTGATGATTCTGAGATGCCTGAACTTGAGGTCTTTGATAAGCCAGATGAAGGCATTTTTGATGGGCTTCTTATGATGAAGAAGGGGTAGTTACTGACTTCAACAACCTACCCACTAAAGTAGATGTAAATCCAGCTCCAACACTTAGAATTCACAAAGTTCATCCCAAAAGTCAGATAATTGGTGATCCTCAATCAGTTATTAAAACCAGAAGTAAAGTGCAAAAGATTCCTACATCTCATGCACTTATCAGTCTTATTAAGAAGCAGCAAAGGGTCAACCACAAGGACCAACAACATTGCTTGTTTGCTTGTTTCCTTTCTCAAAAGGAACCCACGAAAGTCTCTGAAGCACTTGAAGATGAGAGTTGAGTGGAAGCAATGCAAGAGGAGTTATTGCAATTCAAATTGCAGAAAGTTTGGGTTCTTGTAGATCTACCAAGTGGAGCTAAGGTGATTGGCACAAGGTGGGTCTTCAGGAACAAAAGGGATGAAAGAGGAGTAGTTGTAAGGAATAAGGCACGATTAGTAGCACAAGGGTATAGACAAGAGGAGGGGATAGATTATGATGAGGTTTTTGCTCCGGTATCCAGGATTGAGGCTATTAGGTTATTTTTAGCCTATGCATCATATATGGGGTTCATAGTCTATCAGATGGATGTGAAGAGTGCCTTTTTGTATGGCACTATAGAAGAAGAGGTATATGTTCATCAACCTCCTGGATTTGTTGATCCAGCAGAACCCATGAAAGTGTACAAAGTCATCAAAGCTTTATATGGTCTCCATCAAGCTCCCAGAGCTTGGTATGCAACTCTCTCCAACTTCCTTGAAGAGCATGGGTACAAAAGAGGTGTGATTGACAAGACCTTGTTCATCAAGAGAAACAAGAAGGATATCATTCTAGTCCAGGTTTATGTGGATGATATCATATTTGGTTCTACTAAAAGGTCTTGGTGTGAGGAATTTGAAGCATTAATGAAGGGGAGGTTTCAGATGAGTTCTATGGGTGAACTCACATTTTTCTTAGGACTGCAAGTGAAACAACAAGCAGATGGACTCTTTATCTCTCAAGACAAGTATGTAGCAGAGATCTTGACGAAGTTTGCCTTTTCAAATGTGAAGACTGCAGTCACTCCCATGGAGAACAAGGTGCCTTTAACAAAGGATGAAGATGCTGCTGATGTAGATGTGCATCTTTACAGATCAATGATAGGTTCTCTAATGTATCTTACTGCTTCTAGACCTGACATTATGTATGCAGTCTGTGTTTGTTCACGTTTTCAGGTTAACCCCAAGACTTCACATCTTCATGCTGTGAAGAGGATCTTTAGATACCTAAAGGGCAAACCCAATTTGGGCCTTTGGTATCCTAGAGAGTCATCTTTTGACCTGGAAGCCTATTCAGATAGTGATTATGCAGGTGCAAGCCTTGATAGGAAATCCACAACTGGAGGTTGTCAATTCCTTGGAAGAAGATTAATCTCTTGACAATGCAAGAAACAGACCATTGTAGCTACATCAACATTTGAAGCTGAATATGTAGCAGCTGCCAATTGCTGTGGACAAGTCTTGTGGATTCAGAACCAAATGCTGGATTATGGTTTGAACTTTATGAACACTATAATTCACATAGATAATGAGAGCACTATCTGTATAGTTAAGAACCCTGTGTACCACTCTAAAACCAAACATATAGAAATCCGGCATCATTTTATTAGGGATTGCTATGAAAAGAAATTAATTAGAGTGGATAAAATACACACAGACTTCAATGTTGCAGACCTCTTAACTAAAGCCTTTGATGGCCCTAGGTTTAATTACTTAGTGGTTAGCATTGGTATGATAAACCCATAGCTGGACTTAAGGGGAGGTTAGTCTTAAGGGGAGGTTAAACTTAAGGGGAGGTTAAAATGTAAAGTTTGTATAATAACCAGTACTTAGGATTTTCTTTAATTCTGGTAGTATAAGAAGTTAATTCTTGTAGTTATTTTTAATTCTGGTAATATTAGAAGTTAATCCTTGTAGTAGATTTAATTCTAGTTAAAAAAAAAAAAAAAAAAAAAAAAAAAAAAAAAAGAAAAAAAAAGAAAAGAAAAAGAAAATTGTCATTTTTTTTTAAATCTTGAATTTGTGTGCTTTTCTTGTTTTTCTCTTGGTGTTGGGACTAACTTTTGCAGAACAATATGGATTGGTGATATGAAGTCTTGTTATTGCTTGCTCAGTATGTAAGTCTGATTCTTTAGTTAAGTCTGGTGAGTCATTGTTTAAGTCTGGTTGACCAATTTTAAGTCTGGTAGTGTCAAGGGTAATTAATTTCTAACCGTTAGGTCTGGTCAGTCAAATATAAATTTTTTATCTTATTTAAATATGACCGTTGATATTTTTGGGGAAAGAGGTATATATGGATAAGATTTAATTCATTTTTCATCTTTATCCATTATTTACTTCTAATTTCTAAAATCTTTATTCACGGCCAAGATTTACTCTGTTTTTCTACTATCAGTAAAAACCCTAATTTAAATTCTCAACCAGCACTTAGTCATTCTCTCATCAATGGCTTCACTAAAGTTTGTTGACAAGCACAATCAAGTTGGTTTCTTGAAGAAACCAAACCAAAGTGACGGCTTTGAGCAGATAGTAGATTTCTTGAAAGGCTCTAACCTTCGGTACGCTTTAACTGCAAATCCTACTATTTATGCATCTCTTGTTAAACAATTTTGGGGGTCTGTAACCTATGACACCCTAGCTGATGGTACACCACAGCTACGGGCAACAATTGACACCCATGACTTCACCATTACTGAAGCCTCCATTAGGAGTAGTCTCCAATTGGGTGATGCTTCAGGGGAATACATATTGTCTAATGATGACCTTTTTGAGGGTATGAGAACTATACGATATCCCACTGATGGTACTTTTACTTTTTGGAAAAGCTATTTTACACCCCAGTGGAGATTTTTACTTCATCATTTGCTCCATTGCCTAAGTCCCAAGAGTGGTGGATGAGATCAGTTTGGAAGCAACATTGCTTCTACATTGGTCTGTCTTGCACTTGGACGGCCTTTTAATTTTTCAAAATTGATTTTTGATGGCATGGTTGCAAATGTCAAAAATGCAAAACATAAATTTTTGATGTACCCAAGATTTTTGCAAATGATTTTAAATTTTGAACCTGAAGATAAAATGCAAATTTATGTGATTGTGGCTTTTACTACTAAAATCTTTACAAACATGAAAAGGGGATTCAATGGGGAACATTGGCCACTTTTGCCTGCTATGCTTCCTGGTTCTACTAACATTGCAGGTACATCTCATGTTGAACAACCAACCAATGTGGAGCAAGCTCAGGAACAACCAAGATCACCAACACCACAACCAAGTTCATCACCATCCCAACAAAGGGTACCTACACCTACACCATCTTCACCACCACAACAAACCAATATTCCAAGTCCTATTCAGGAGGAGGAATCCAACTCTATGACTGTGGAGGATCTTCTCACCTTGGTGCCTGCTTTGGTTAAGAGAATAGAATTCTTGGAGAAGGCAAACAATGCTAAGAGTGGGGCTATTCTAACTTTGGTCAAGAGGGTTAAAAAGTTGGAGAAAGTGATGAAGGAGAAAGGAGTTGCTTTTGATGATCAAGAAGGTGAGGATGAAAATTATTTCAAACAGGGGAGGAATTTAGAGGAAGAACAAGTTGAAAAGACACCAGCAAAGGATAAACCAGCTGTTGAAGCAGATATAAGCCCTGAAACAAAGGAAGCAGCAGAAACACTAGCTCAATCTCTGAGTAAAATTCAACAACAAAAGAAGAAAAGCAGATATCCAAAAAGAAAGTTGATAATTGATGAAGAATCTAATGAAGAATTGGATAAGTCTGCTGAAGGTATTAGGTCTGGTGAGATTAAGTCTGGTGAAGTTAATGCTGGTAAGGAAATTAAGTCTGGTGGTCAAGAAAAGTCTGGTGAGGTTGTTAGTTCTGCTCATGGAGATAAGTCTGGTAATGAGGAGCAGCCTAAAACTCAAAGGGAAGGAAAACAAATTATCATGGAAACTCCTAAATCCAAGAAATCAAAAAGACAAGAAAGAGAAGAGCAAGCTTCTTTAGCTGAGATTGCAAGAATACAAGCAATAGAAAAGGCTGAGATTGAAAAGGAGGAAGAGCAGAAAAGACAAGATGAAATGCTTGCAAGAAGGATATCAGAAGAATTTCATGATGATCCACTGAAGGAAATGATTGAAAAAGATGATGAGTTGAGGACAAAGTTTGAAGAACTTAAAGCTATTCCAGGTTTGACTGCTGAGGAGAGAGTTAAACAACTAGCAGAGTTCATAAATGCTAGAAGGAATGAAGAAACTTTGGGGGATTTCATGTCAGTGATACGACAAACTCAGAAGAAAACCAAGGTTCCCAAGAAGATGTCTAAAGCAGATCAAATGCATGGGATGAAGGTGTATCTAAAGAACATGCTGCACTCAACATGGGAAAAGATGAGAGGAAGATCATTTGAGGAAATTCAAGCTGAATATGTGAGTGCATATGAGAGAGATCATGGCTATAGGCCAGTGGATTATGAAGATTCTTTGAGAAGAAGTTTCAAGAGACAGAAAGTAGCAGAATCTGAGATCTGAGCCAACAATGGAAGCTGAGAAAATGGATGAAAAGGTAACTGAAGTTGAGAAAGCATCTAGTGAAATTGAAAAGGAGTCTAATGCTGAAAAAGTGTCTGATGTTGTGGAAGAAAAGAAAGAAGTCAAAAAGCCAGTTATAAAATTTACAAGGAGGAAAAGTATAGCAAGAAAGAGCAAGTCCAAAAAGGTAGTACATGAGGAGGAATCAGAAGAAGAACCTTCTTCTGAGGGTTGTACTATGGGCACAATTCCTGAGATTTCTAAGGAACCAGCCAAGATTGTCAGATATCAAATCATCAAGTCTGGGAAAAGAGCTGCTTATCAAATCATAAGGGAAGACAACATTGATGTTGTATACCTTAATTTTCCAGCAATTCTGAATGATGTGAGTAGGGAAGATCTTCAAGAACTTTATAAGTTGATAAACATCAAACATGGAGATAATACACCTGAAGAGGAGTTTGAAAGGGTGTTTTGGGGAGACTTAAAAGTGATGTTTGAGCCACCTTCAACAACAAATGAGATTTGGAGATTGTCAGATCAGCAAGAAGTTGTGACTTGGAGATATTTTCATAGATGTAGAGTACATTGCTTATCTCTACAGATAGTTCATATTTACATGCTTGCAGAGGTAGAATATCCTTTATCATCAAGGGTCTGCAAGGTAATGTTGGAAAAGAAGTTACATGCAGATGAGAAGGATGAAGTATATGAGCAGTTACTTGATTTGATTAAGGAAAAATCTTTAAAAGAACCATATTGGGGTGTTTAAGAGTGTTTGAAAGAATTTTCAAGTTGTAAGTGAGACTATAGGAACTTCTCACTTGGTGAAGGTGCATAGCACTAACACAACAAATGGTTATCAGTCCACCATGTTTAACCAACATAAGGACTGGCTAATCCAGTACAAACGGATCTGGTAAAGATATTTCAAATCCGTTAATGGTTGGCAATTTACCAAAAATTGTAAGGTATTCAACTCACCATATCTAAGATAGTGAAGAGTTGGCTAGCCCACAAGGTATGGCTTGTGGTAAAGGCTATGGAAAACCATACATGGTAATCAATTCACCAAGATGAGGTGCATTCCATCAAAAGAATTGGCTAGTCCAAAAGCAAACAGCTTTTGGTAAAGACAAAACAAATCCGTTGATAGTTGATGGTTTACTAAAAATCATATGGTTATTAATGTACCATGGTCTTACACACCAAAACATTGGCTACTCCAGTAGTGATGGCTATTGGTAAAGAGACATCAAATCCATTAATTTTCAATGATTCACCTCTCACAGGAGTTTACACACCTGGATGTGATGAGAATAGTATGAAACTTAAAAGAATTGATGTACAAGTAGTCATGGTTGCTGTGAAGATCAGATGGATTGCATATCAGATGGTGAAAAGATTATTCAAGTCAAGTTGCTGCATAAAGATTAGATTTGAAGTTTTGAAGTGTTAGAGATAATTCCAAAAGTTCAAGATTAAATCCTCAGAAGCTTATTCAGAAGAAACTTGAAGTTCATGAAGCATGAAGATCAAGTTAGGGGAGGATTGTTGGGAATTATCACAAGACATGAGAAGACTTAATGGAAGAACAGAATTAAGTCTGGTGGACTACGTAATTAAGTCTGTTAGTGTTATTAGTTAAGTCTTGTAATAGTTAAGTCTGGTTGTTCATTATTAAGTCTGGTAGAGTAAGTTAAGTCTGTTTGAATTTTGTTGTTAAGTCTGGTCATGAAAGTTAGGAAAGTTTGTTAGATATAAGTTAGGAATGGATATGTAGTTATCTTTAGAGAAGATACGTATATCCTTAAACAAGTTTTGTATCTAGGGTTTCCTTAGTGTATAAAAGGAACCTTAGTTATTAATTTTTGATAACGACGAAGATTGTAATCACTTAGATTAAACAAATCAATATACGAAGTTAGTTATTATTATTGTGTTCTTCATTGTTTGTTGTTAAGATTCCGCATTAACAATAAGTAAGGTGTTAGAGTTTCTTACTTAGATTGATTTGGTTTATACAAGTCGTCTAACAAGTAACAAGGCTACTTGGATCCATAACTCGTGTGGACCAACAAGTCACTCCTCAAAATTAAATTTTACTCAAATTTTCCCGCCAAAAAACCTTTTTTTTTTTTTTTTTTTGCATACTCGATAGATTGTGAGAAACTCGGTAGCACAAAGTCGATAACCCCAAACTCGATATGAGAAAAGTCGATAGGAGAAACTTGATAGTACAAAGTCGATATCCCCAAACTCGATATGAGAAACTCGAGAGGGGAAACTCGATAGGAGAAACTCGAGAGGGGAAACTCGAGAAAGCCAGTAGAAACTCGACAAATGCTTACAAACTCGAGAAGAACTTGTACAAACTCGATACGATTTACACAAACTCGGTAAGGTTGTGAGAAAGTCGATAGGTTCAAGAGAAACTCGATTGCTATGAGAAACTCGACAAAACTTTGTAGAGAAACTCGATAGATTATGTGAGAAACTCGACAACACTTAGAAACTCGAGAGAACTTGAGCAAAGTCGACAGAATCCAGAAAGTCGAGAGAACTTGTAACAAACTCGAGATAATCTGAAGAAACTCGACAGGTTTTTCTCACAAACTCGAGAGAACTGATGGAGAAACTCGAGAAAACTTTCAAAACTCGAGAGAATTGAATGAAACTCGAGAAGTCTTTCAGAAACTCGATAGGTTTGAAAGAAACTCGAGAGATTCTAGCCACCGACTTTCTAACTCGAAAGAGGTGACAGAAACTCGAAAAAATGTCCAGAAACTCGAGAAACCCCCTGATGAACAGTACCACCACCCCAAAATTCACGTTTTTTTCACCTCAAAACCCCACGATTCGCCCCTGGTTAGCTCTGATGCCAATTGTAATGATCAATAAACACATTCAGGAGGTCGGGGGAACTCAAAATAAAGATTAAACATGGTATTATTAGATTAATGAATGGGGGAGGTGTGTGTGTATTCAAGAGAGAGAAAGTAAAGAAACCACACACACCTCCAAGGTTACAATGAGAATCCCACCCTCCTAGTTGAGAATAGGAGGGTATTTATACTATTTTACAAGACTAACTTTACTCTAATGGCAAAACTAGACCTTGTACTTAAATACTATGCAATTCCCGAGTATAACATAACTTTAAAGGCTAACATGTTTTGTACTCATGATAGCACCAAATCGGGTGTATGCAACTTCTCAAACAATGGGAGATACGAATGTTGCTGATTTGAATATCGTAAACGAGTCATTTACTTCATATGTCTCCACTTTTATGATATTATAAAAACATTATTAGTTAATATAACATTATTGTAGATGAAAAACATAAATCAATCACACCGCATAAAGATTACCATGTCTATGCAAAAACTATACATGAACTTCCCATATACGTCAAACATATTATAAACTAAAATTAAAACCCATAATTAAAACAAAAAATAAACTATTTCTTTTTTAATAGTTAGAAATATATTATTTGAAAATTTTAGAAAAAACCTCGTGCGTGCACGGGCATTATAACTAGTTTATAACTAAAACACAAACAAAGTATATCTTTAGCAAGAGGGTTTAATCCCCGTGATCACCATCACCCAATCGTTTAATTTCAGAGATAGGACTTGACGGTGTGGCGGTGATGGACCATCGGAGATGGTGCGTCGTTGATGACCGTCAAAGATGCAACAGGATGATGAACAAAGTATATTACATGTTTTGATGTGTGTATTATGTGTGTATGAAATGAGAGGGAATGACGTAATGATGAACATTTTTTTTAGAACGCCTAGTTAGTAGTTAGTGATTCGAGTAGTATAGTGACATCCAAGCGGGCAGTATACCTTCCTCGAACCTTCGCCTTAGAAGAATAAACCCCACTCTTTTTTCCCCCTTCGCCTAGGAGGAAATCCCATTGGCAAGCCTCGAACTCCAAAGGAAACAACCCCCCAAGGTTACCCCCGGTGGCCACCCCCAAATATACAAACCTAGTGAGGTTTGAACGCTTGACCTATTGTTTGAAAGTCAAGGACCTTACCACTAGGGCATTTGGTGATGGTTACGTAATGATGGACACATGGACAGGGGATATATGTGTTTTAGTGTGTGTTCTATGTTTCTAGGAGAGGAAATTGGTATTTTGTCATTTTAAGAGTGCACGGTGCAGTGCACCGTTGGCACACCATAGGCCATTTTTTCCATTTATGGCGCCGCCAAACTGCAACACCACCGGCTCATAGCCGCTTTATGCGTGCCAAAGAAATCTCTCTACGTTTTTCAGTATTTTTTATTTTTAAACAAAGTGCTTGTATTTGTGGTGAGTGTTTGTGTGTGTTTTGTCGCATGTGCCTATATTTTAGTGTGTGTACAGGTATATATTCGAAGGAAGATGATGAAGTAAAATATTTAAATTATTTTCTCATTTTTAACCTTATTGTTATATTTCTTTTTCAGTTTTAGTCCCTTATGGTCTTTTATTCGCACCATTTTATTAGTCCGGGTTTGTTATATCATATTTTTTTACTTTCGTTGTAACTCTTAGTTTTAATACATTGTATTAAAATTTTATTTTAATGAAATGTGTTAAGTTTTAAGAAAATGAAAACGAAAATAAAATTCGAGTCGGCCCCGGCTTTCATCCGACCGTTACTCCAGCGAGAAAACTCGTGTGGAGACGGTACGGTTTCTGGGCGGACGCCGTTAAACAATCCCCACTACGCCAGCGTGGGTCCGGTTAAGACAACATAGTCTGGGTATGTGGTGGATGAGGGCCTGCCGATGTGGCGGGCGCGACTCCAATCCAAAAAATGAAAGTCGTCGTTCCAAAAAAAATATAACAATTATAGTTGAGGAGGGTGTTTATATTATAATGGTATTATAAGGTAGATGCTGAGGTGGCGGTGCATATAAAATTTATAAGGCACCAATGCACCCACCACTCTAAGTGTAAAAATGATTAACTATTTAATTTTCTTTTCTTTTAATTTATGGATAATTGGTCGATAATGTTGCAAGTCACCAAGTTATGCGTAATGACAATGGATTCAAAACATTATTAAGTAAAACGAGAATAAAAATAGTTGAGGAAGCACAATGAGCTAGGACGAATATGAAGAAAAAAAAAATCAAACATTAATTTGAATAACCACTTTCTATTATAACAACGAGCAATGCTATATGCCCATATCCTCCTACTAAGGGTGTGTTTGGCAAAAATTGTTGGTGCTGGTGCTGATGCTGTTGCTGGTGCTGGTGCTGATGCTGGTGCTGGCGCTGAAAAGGATTAAAAACGTAGCTTTTTTTTTTGTAGTAGTGTTTGGCAAACTAGCTGTAATTGTAGATTAAAAGTGTAAAATGACGTAACTGGACATACAAATAATAAATGTGGGTTTTTGAAGGTTAAAATGGTAATTATACAAAAAATAATCTCTAGTCCTTTCTAAAAAGCTGGTTGGATGAACTTTTAATTTTAGAGATTATTTTTCCTATAATCTTTCTTAATCTTGGCAGCCAAACGATACTACTTTTTGGACAATAGATTATTTTGTGAAAAAAAAGTTGTAGACTCCATAATCTCCCAATAATCTTGGTTATCAAACACAACCTAAATGTGACTAATTATCTTTCTACACGCGTCAAATTATAACATGTGTAATGCACTACTTATTTTCTTAGGGTCCGTTTGGTTTGTTCTCATAAATCACAATCGATATGATTTTCGGTATAATGTGAAATGGGAATAGATATGAGTTAAGTAATCAAATACAATATTGTTGTTTGGTTTGTTTATCATATTTGATTATCTACTATATTAATAAAACAGGGTTTTGAAAAGCAATCTCACTTTTAAAATTGCTTAAAACCTGCCACCTGAAAATTAATTCTAATCTAACGGCCCTGCTTGCATTCACATTCTAAACATTAAATTATCAAAAAAAATTGGGCGGCATTACTCGCTATTCTTCATTTGGTATCAAAACATTAAAAAAAACACACACAAATCCTCTCTAGATCCCCTTCTCAAACCCTAACCGAAAAATGCAAAATCAATAGCAGATAAAAAAAATATGATCAAAAAACACATACCAAATCACCATTTTTTGAGAACCCTAACTCAAAAATACAACATCAAAATCCTATCCATTTTTCAGATAAAATTGTTATCAATTACATCTTTTTTTTTTTTTTTTTTTATTATGTTATGATGATGATGATATTCCGGTCAATAATTGAAAACTGGATATCAATTACAATCAGGTGTTTCATGAAGTTGTCACCAAATGTTTGATGAAACGTTTAAGAGAAAACATATTAAGGAAGAGGTAAATGCATAATACCTTAATATATATGTATTTGTTTGTTTGTGTACGATTTCATTATAGGTGATATTGGTTTTTAATAATGAGTTAGAAGGTGTTCAGGATTGGTTAGCTAAAATAATCTGCTAAATTTAAACTCAAATCAGTAGTTTTGACTGTCTCACTTTTTTGTAAAATTAGTGTAAATAACGAGTTCAAATTTAACAGGTTGGTGCTTGCTAATATTTTCAAGCAGACAATTTGCTCAGATTGATAACAATGAAGAGGCAAACAATTTAAAGAACTTAACAAATTCATTATATTGTAGAAGCTTGTGATATGTAAGGATTTGAAAATGTAATAAGAGTAAGCTACTTTTTGATTTTTTAGGATGATGATGAAGTTGAACACGATGAAGACTGGAATTACGAATCACAATTATGAATTGGTAAGCCACTATCTGATTGATTTTTGTTCACATTTTGAATCATAATGTTTTTTACTCTTTACCCATCACCATCGAACGTTTAGCCAACTGCAAAGTTATAAGTATTATTTTGTTTGCCGATTTCATATAGCTAACTGCTGAATGTGGAAGATTTCAAAGAAGTTTTTAACGATATACTAAAGAGGTATCCTCAGAGCACAGACAAGAACAATATTGAAAAGTTCAAATCAGCACTTTCTGAAGTGGATACATATATGAAGAGTCTTCCTCCAACCTCGCAGGTAACTAACATTTGTAGAAATGGTATTTTGGAGCTAATATTAACATTGGATAATGCCGTTATTTTGATGTTTTTAGGTAGCGGCTCAACAAGGTAAATATTTGGCCAAATGCTTCAACAAGATAAATGGGTAGTGCAGATTGTACCTGATATAAGATGGGGAAATCGTACACGAGTTGTATTAGATGTTGGATGTGGGGTTGCTAGCTTTGGAGGCTTTATGTTCAATAAAGATGTGCTGACTATGTCTTTTGCTCCAAAAGATGAGCATGAAGCTCAGGTTCAGTTTGCACTTGAGAGAGGAATACCTGCTCTATCAGCAGTCACGGGTACACACAGGCTTTCTACACACATGCTTTCTTTTCCTGGAAGAGTGTTTGATATTGTCTATTGTGCAGGATTCAGAGTCCCGTGGCACATTGAAGGTGATTGCTGACTCAAGTTCCACAAGCTCACTTCTTCATGTTTTTTTTTTTTCTCATTTCTTAATTGTATATACTTTGTATTTGTTTCCAAAAATAATTATTTCATTTAAATTGACTGTTAGGTGGTAAACTACAGTTGGACCTGAATCGTCTATTACGACCTGGTGGGTTCTTTGTATGGTCAGCTACCCCTATCTACAAGAAAAACCCAGAAGACTCTCAGATCTGGGAACGTATGTTCTCAAAGCTGTTCTGTGAAGATAGTTGGTTGCTGATTCCTAACAGGTATTCTTACTTTCCCAAAATCTTAATGGCAGCAATGAAGAACTTAACCTAGTCAATTTGCTGGGAAGTGAAGTCAGTCGGTAAAAGGTAAATAAACCTTCCCTCTGCAAACAATCTGATGATCCAGATGATGCCTGGTACTTGGTTTAAATTTGCAGGTATATAATACCATAAATAATTCAATCCTGCTACTATTTTTACCTATTAGTTATAAAGTGGTATCACATTCTGTTTTAGAGGAATATAATTCTACTAGCCTATAAACCCGTGATAAATCACGGGTAGCTTATAATAAGTTACCTGTAAAAATATAAATTCAAACGAAAGAAATAAGTAAAAAAGTAAATTTATAAGTTATTTCTTATATTGTTTCATTAGAAACTCAAAGTAATCTAAATTAAAACAACGATTACAAATGGAAACTCATGATCTCCTATATACAATAACTTATTGGATTTAACAAAGATTTGACCTATCTTTGAAACTTAAATCATATGACTCCCTTTGAATTACATTGCTTTAAAGTTGTCCATCTACATTTCCAAGTGATGCAATGAAATCACATTTTGTATCAATTAGCCGACAATGATGAATGTGGAATTGTAATACCAACTATCTTTTTTAGATTCACCAGAAATTAAGTAATGTTGTAAGACTTACCAGTTGACACTCTTGGCATCTTTCTAACATGCAACACAAAGTACACAATTTGTTTCTTTTAAAGGAGATGGATTTGCTAACCTGACCATGTAAAGCATCATTCAACATCACTCTATATTCAAGCAATCAAGCTTTCGTATTTGCGATAAATGGTGTGGTCTTTTAGAAGTGAAGTTGGTTAACATTGCAATAAAAGGAAACGCATTAGTATACCCATATATATGTTGATGCTATACACAGCTTATACCCTATAATACGGAAACATCACCTTGATCAGTACATGCTCAACCCACAATTACTTGATACATTGATTATATTGGTTGGTCCATGTTCTTTCTATAATCTCGTACTTATATTTAGATATAAGTAATATCGTACTTGTATTTAGATATAAGTACAAGATTATATTGGTTGACAAGCTAAAATTTTATTAGGTGTCAACGCAACTCAACCCGTTGAAAAACAAATAAGTCATTTTGAATCAAATCCGTTTTAACCCGTAACCAACATGGTAAATTATAAGTGACAATTATCTCCACAAAGATATATATAAAATAATACCTTTGATAGATATTTTTTTGTGACATTTAATCAAACACCTTTAAGCACTTCATCAAGCACCATTTTTCTCACATATACCTGCAATTATAAACACATAAAGTATGATTAATCAAAGTTATAAAAGGAACCATCAAAACATCTGTATACAAGTAAATATCAACAGCAAACAAAAAAAACAAAAAACTGTTATGGGTTGTAAGGAGAGAGTCGAAATAAGCCGCAATCTCAAAATAAAATCAAACATATGATAGTGAATACAACAAATCACCATCTCAATTCTCAACAGAAAGAAAAATAGAAATGGAAGACATAATTAACTTTTTGAAATCATGAAGAAAAAAAAGAAAAGAAATAGCAATCAACCAAGTAAAATGAGAAATTGAGAATGAAGATACTTGAATACAAAATGTTTGGAGATTCAAGGCTTGTCGACCAATTTAAAATTTAAAACTTATGACACACATGGAAATTATTTGAGGTGATATAAGATTTGTTCATTTTCAATTACTGCATCAATAAATATAATTGACAAAATTAAGGAATGCGTTAAATTAAATTAAAAGAATACCAAAACAGATCTTGAATGCTAGTGCTTCAATTGACGTGGCTTTCTACAGCTGGAATTAATGATGTGGAAGTATAAATTGGTTTAAGAGAAAGAGCAAGACCTGAACTTCGGGCAGATCAGTTCGCATGAATGGATTAATCTCTAATTCTGTTTCGATGGTAGATGGAATAGTTGGCAGTCCTGATTGCCTCTGCTGCTGAGCCCATGATAACTTCTAAGATATCTTAGCATTGTCTAGTTCAACTATTTGAGCAAACTGCAGATTCTTCACTGTATACTGAAGTGAAAAAAAAAAATCATACAGTCACGAGATTGGAATGGAAGTAAAAGAATGAATAGAAAATGGATATTATTTAGGCATACTAAAACCACCTAGAAGACAGCCAGATTGTAAAATTTGATGTTTACACAAAATTACATGAAAGAAAAACAACCAGGAAGAAACAGGAGAATATTTGGCGTCTTATTGAATGCCTATGGCCTACTGCTAACAACCACGAAAAGGATATATCTTATAAGCAGATTCCAATTGATATACCATAATAAATTTACCTCATGGCCACAGTAAACTTGAGTTGGTTTTGGCAAAGAAGCCTAAGTAACACACAAAGACTCGTACATCTGCTCTGTTGTGCCTACGAAAAACTTGCCACAACCAGCAACAAACTACAAAAGATACCAAGGGTTATCATAATGAAAGATGCAGCATATAAATTGGGATGCATTAACAATCTATTATACTGAAATTGTCACTGTCTCAGTCGCTCGGACTATTATGGTGTCTAAAACAGTTACTTCAAGGATATGCAATTATGACAATCATAATGAACACAAATAAGATTGGCATGCACATATAAATTGGGTTTGTAAAGAATTTGATAAAGATACACACTCACCAGTGTATCACCCGAGAACATAGTCAAGTGAAGTTGTAGTTTTGTTCCCCAAGAAGAGGACAAGGTGTCCTTGATGAGCTCGCCACTCTGTTTGATACCAATCTGGAATAAGAATATTTAATCAAATAAACATAAATTATTGCAAGATATACTACTTGAGTATTTATTTAGACTTTAAATAAGAGTACCTGGACATAAGGGATCCTCGTATAGTTATCCGCTATCTTTAAGGCATAAGGTATGAAATCTTTCTGCAATATCTCCAAATGGCTTCATATTTTATAATGCAAGGTTAACTTACGACTCATGATACTCAAAACCAAAGAGGGAGAAATTAGTACCTTGACACCAGTTTCCTGCTCTCCAACAGGTGCAAGAGCTAATGCAGCGTCTTCACTAAGGCCTTCAAATTCAGAAACACCAGGAGGTCCTTCTATAGCCAGTGGGCTTAGAAGATCTCCAAGGATATCAGCTTCAGGAGCACGAGCTGCTGGTGCGTCTGATTGGACCTCTTGTTCTTGAGTTGCTGCAATATTTTGCTCAGTGTGCTGGTGCGTTTGATTGGAGGTCCTTCTATAGTCAAGAAAGTTAATCGGGATTGTATTCAGTGGTGGTTTGTCTCATTATGTTTGAGAGGATTTGTCAATCATGTTAAACGTCAAGACACACTTTCAACAAAATTAATAAGTAAAAAGTAATAAAGGCAATGAAACGTCACCTGATCATGGATAAGCCTAGCAAAAGTTTTGATTCCAGTAACATGAGACTCTAACGACTTGGCACGAAGTAATTTCTTCTTCTCAGTTTACGCCTGTTGAGGTTAGATATTACTACTATTCTCGTCACAGATTTGAAACTATTAACAGCTTCACATGAAGAAGATGGACGCTGCAACTGTGATCTTTCGAAACTATGGTGCTCCACTTCAGGTTGTTGCTTATGCACATCACCAATAGGCACAATATGTAACCTTTTCCACATCCTGTTTGTGAAAGCATTTTAAATGTAAGCAATAAAAGTAACTTGTGGGGTTGCAGTTGTACATCTACTGATTCCATGTGAACCGCAAGCATGTACCGCTACCTATCCCCTGACACCTAAAATGGTAACAACTGTCTGTGAAACAACCCAATTCTAAACACAATTCTATTTATACCCACCAGCTTAACAAATATGAAGCAATTATAGAACATAAACTTGCACGCGTGTGACAATAATAACAATTTAAAAACCCTTAAATAAATGAAAGGCATGATCTGGAGTAACATGAGCAAGTCACGACCCTTGACCTTCAAGTTTATCCATAACTGCAGCCAGACTAAACATGTTAAGTTCACGTATCCTTGCAATGTCACATGGCTATGAATTAGATTAATAGAGTTATCCAACTTAAATATAAAAGGAGTAACCCCAAGAACTGAAGGCGACATTATACCATTTAACTAATGGCATGTTGGTTCAGTTATGTTTTACCTCTCATATGTCAAACGGGCAAAAAAAATGCTTAAAACTAATTGTGCCAAATAGGTTGAAGATTACTTTATCATAGATGATTAAAATTGTAGCGGCACATGGTCTTGCAACATAGATTATTATAATTGTAGATATAACTTGATCATAAAAACCTTAAGAGCACATTTGTTAATCCAAGTTTTGTTGAGGTATTTTATCAAACAGATTATGTGCATATAACCTATTATAAAGTTCAATCCATAATTTCAGAATTAATCCAATAATCAATCACGCAATATAAAAAGATCATGATTCAATATCATACTTGAAAAGTCAAAAAAGATGATACCTTGTATATCATACTTGAAAAATCAAAACATCAAGACCTAAAGCATACAATTAACTGATTAATCAATCGCAAACAATAAAATCGAAATAGAACCTGTGTGCAAATAAAAACTTCTTCGTTCACCTTCTTGAACAAAACCGAAAAATAACAAATTGTTTTTAGGTATTGCTTATTTCATTCAAGACAAAGATCATCAACCTGCAAAATGGAAAAATTATTGTAGGGTTTAGAAATTTTTAATTTTGAAATTGAAGTTGAAATTGAATACCTTGGAATCGAATTATACCTATGTTGAGTGATTGATTAAAATTAAGGGATTGCGTTTTCGGTTATAAAGTTTAAAGAAGCGGTTGAATATAATAGATGAGGTGAGCTGGCATTACTGAGCTGGTTTTTTTTTGCCATGCTGGCTTTAGTGAGTTGGCAGGAGTTTCAAAAAAAACTTGGTTTATTATATATATAGATATAGATTCCCCTAGATGTTTATAAGATTGAACTTATAAATTTTGTTTACTGGTTCCATAAACAACTACAGTAAGAGGTGTTTCACTTATTATAGTTTAGGTGTTAATAGGTAAGAGTATTTAAAAAAAAAAAAAAAAAAAAAAAAAAAAAAAAAAAAAACATGAAGCAGTTTAAAGGTTTTTGGCTAAGCTTATTTCGAAAGGCTTATAACTTTTCCATAGACAAATAAGCTAATAAGCTTAATCCCAAGGATAAACACTACTTGAAAATACATAAGCATTTAGCATAAGCTTAGCTAAGCACCCCATTAAGCAGTGTAAAAAGTAAATGAAGTGGTTTAAATGGTAATAACAATAGGAAATCATATACAACTAAAACATTAAATACATCCTTTGTTATGGATTGTCTATTCAACTTACTGATTTCATTAATAGCTATGTTGTTCTTATACTATTTTGAAAGAATATAAGACAACGTAGTGAGATCGAGATGTGTAAGCAAGCTAAAAGGCGCTTCACCAAAGCACCAATTGATGGCATGTGCACTTTAAACTTGGGGATGATGGCTTGGTCAGGTCTTTATTTTTGTACCATTAAGATGTTTAATTCTAATTTTTGGTACCAAAAATTATAAAAAAAGACATGCTTGGCGGCTTGGTGCATATGTAACTAAACATAAGATGGTTTGTTCTATGCATATGCTATTGACTGAAATGGCTTTGTATATTTTAGGTTGGACCGCATATGTTCACTTTAGACTTCCTGAACAAAGTTGCACCTACCCATGAAGAGGTTGATAAAGTAAATGAGCGCATGATTTTCAAACTCCCTAATCGAGAGAATATATACTATAGTTCATATAGAGTTTTGGATACACATGTCGATTTCAACTTTGACGAGTCAACATCATCAGTTTAATGTATTAATAAACTTTATCGTTTATAAGTTAGTGGGCTCATGAATGAAATGGGTATATCATAGCCATATACTCATTACACACCAATTTGGTGTCTATAAAATCTATTTCGTGGGCCCCTCTTTTTTCCACTACAAAATTCAAATATCTATACATTTTTTCATACCATATTTTGTCATCAAAAAATAAACAATCGTAATGATACACTTTTTCATATCAATTGTCATTCTATCTCATACCAAATCCGATACCCATTATGATTCCTAGCAACAAACCAAACAGCCTCTAATGGAATGAAAATTCATTCCCTCATTCTCATTCCTGTATACCAAACGCACCCTTAATTCAATGTAATAATTAATCCCTTTGTATTGATTATACAAGTATGAAGATATGTGGACATATTAAGTAAAAGGCAAGTTCCTATAACGATAAACAACGTAAAGGCATCCATTGAACTATCAACTTGGATTTCATTTCATAGACAAGATAACCTAGATTATTGGGAGATTATGGGGGCTGCAGCTTTTTTTTTTCACAAAATAATCTATTGTCTAAAAAGTAGTATCGTTTGGCTGCAAAGATTAAGAAATATTATAGGAAAAATAATCTCTAAAATTAAAAGTTCATTCAACCAGCTTTTTAGAAGGGGCTAGATATTATTTTTTATATAATTACCATTTTAACCTTCAAAAAACCCACATTTATTATTTGTATGTCCAGTTACGTCATTTTACACTTTTAATCTACAATTACAGCTAGTTTGCCAAACACTACTACAAAAAAAAAGAAGCTACATTATTAATATTTTTCAGCACCAGCACCAGCACCAGAAATTTTGCCAAACACACCAAGAGGCCAAACTTTTTTTTTTTTTTTTTTCTTCTTCTTCTTTGGGGAATTTACATTTTTAATTAACTTTCGTACTAATAATGTCTACCATTACAAAGTGTAAAAGTTAAAAGTGTACTTGTGGCTAAAAATTTTAAGGAGGCCACGAGTCACGACCCCTCTTGGTCTTCACTAAGTTCCGTCCCTGTTTCATTTGTTCTTTATCTTCGCGAAAGGATGCAAATTATGACTACCCGATGACATTGCTTTTTTTCGAAGTAAACATTTTGTAACATGGACCAATTTCGTTTTTGTTGTTATTATTCTTGTAACCCACTTGTGTTTATCGTTACTCGTGAAAAAAAGGTGATTTGAGTGCCTTTTTTTTAAGAGGCGAAAAATTATGTATATCAACTACTAGCAAGAAATTCACAAAACGAAACCGAGGAGTTGATATATTCAGTTCTAGTAAAAACGGGTTGTAAACAAAATGGTTATTGATCATATAATAATTTAAAGTTAATGCATTAAACCTGTTTAAATTTCGACACGAATGGTCAAAACATGTATTATTAACTTGATATAATAATTTAAATTTAAGTTACTATAGCTCACGAAACAAAATGGTTACTGGACTTGTTATAATGATCAATAGAATCTCATTCTTTCTAAGTAAAGCTCCCAATAAATTCCATTTTATTAGCTTAACCAGTAATATTTTTTCCATAAAGCAAATTGAATGATGCTCTTACAACCAATAAACCATTTTGCTTATAAATTATTATTACCAATTATAGGGCAACAATATTCGATATCGATGCTTTGATGACATAATACTTGCTGCATGGAATAGTTTTATAGAAGAAACGAGAACAAAAGGTTCTGTTAGGTAACATGATTATTCACTAATGACAACTAGCAGGGTACCCGCGCGATGCGACGGCGGGTACCCTGTGACTATATTTTCTGGCAATGTGATGTTATGCGACCATATTTTTTTTAACAATTAATTTACAAATAACAATAAATTTAGTTAAGACAATAGTATAATTACAACCTAGTGAGACCCAAATCTACTACCCGTACCATCACCTTTTCACCAACACTATTCCAACCCATAACTTGAACTGAATCGCGGGAACGCTATTCCTTTTAAGGGGTATGTGCTGTAACACCCGGTAAATTTTCTAAACTTATTTTCTATCCAAAATATTTATTTTTGATCTCTCATGACTTTTAAACTTCTTTGAACTTGTTTGGGCTTGAAAACCGGTAAATATCTTAATAAACGTGAGCGTTATTCCTTTATCGAGCCGGCACAACCTAGAAAGCACGAAACGAATCGAATTTGCCAAATAAATTAACTTCGAGAAAGTTATGCGTATTTATACCTGTTTTTATTGGAAAAATTATTTCGAGAACAATGGCGCAAGTTTCGTAATTTTTCGAGTCCGTTTGGTACGTCAAATGGGTCCCACGATTAATATTTCAAAAGTTTCACTAAGTTAACCCTTTAACCCCTCCGCCCCTATTTTTTGTTCTCACCCTTCTAGTTTTGTTTGTCAGTTTTTTACCCCTCCCATTTTAATAAAACTCAAATTTTCTCTCTCTCTACCTCACAATTATTAACACAAACACACACGTTTCTCCTCTCTCTCTAACCCTCGCCGGACAACCCCTCACCTCCGGTAACCGCCGGCCGGCCGCCACCTTCCATCGCCGGAAAAATTTTCAGGCGAAAACCTTAACTCCCCAAATCGATAGATCGACCCATTTCATCCATTTCTGGAGCAGTTGATCCCCTTTGGAGCTCGTTTGATACCGAAACACCACCTCACCGCCACTGCCACACCACCACCGTCGCTCCACCGCCTCTCCACCACTTTCCCCCTCGTCGGTAACACCTCACGCGCCCTCTCCTTCCCTCATTTATTTTTATTCGAAACCCTAAATTTTTTTTAAAACTTTTATAACACCGATTTTTACTTTAAATCTTTTATAAAACCTTTTATTTATGTTAAAAATCGTGTGGATCTATTATTTTGACCACGGCTCGATATGACTCGGTCCAACTCGGTGACTCACCGAGTCAACTCGCGTTGACTCGGGCGAGTTAGTATTTATTTTGTTTTCTTTTAATTTCTAACCTTCTATTTGTGTTTGTAGTTTGGATGTTGGATTTAGTTTCGATTTGTTTCGATTTGAGATCAAAAGCTGGAACTTTTGTGGATATGTTTTGGGCTGATACGTATTGAATCAACCATCAAATTGTGTGGATATGTATTTGTACATTGTGCTTTACATTTTGTATTAATTGATGATGGGGTGTATTAATTAATATCATTAATGTTGTAAGTCTGAAAATTACAGCATGCTTATGTTGTTGTACACTATGCTTATTTTGTTGTAACTCTGAAAATTATGTGCATTAATATGGATGAGTTTTAATGGAGGGTTGCAGCTATTGTACATTGTGCGTAAATGGTTGTAATTTTTGGTGAAGGGGTATTTTTAATAGCATTAATGTTGTTTGATAGAATTTTGGTCTTAAAATAACACCACGCTTTATTTTGTTGTACAATATGCTTACTTTGTTGTAATTCTGAAAATTGGTTGCATTAAAGTGTTGTAAACCATGCATTATTTCTTGTAAGTCTGAAAATTTTGGAGAGAGAGTGCTTCCTCCATTATATGTAGTATAAATATAGATAATAGTACTGATATATTACACTAGTAATATATATAATTAATTTACTACAATTACGACACCTACAGGTGTAATTTTTAAAAGTTAAAGTGATAAAAGAATATGCTAAACGTATATTCATTAATGAAAGAAATGATATTTACCTTGTTTTAAAAAATCTGAAATAATTTAATGATCATTACTATTGCGGTATTACCTTGTCTTAGTGATAATACCTTTTTTATCATACAGTTTGTGGTAATTAAAAAATAGATCATGAACCATTGTAGTTGTAGAATAACCACTTTACTTGGATGAAAAATCCTATTAACTTTAGTTTGTAATTTTCTAACTCCTTGCTAGTTTTAATAAATTTGTCGTTAAAAAAAATAAAAATCATTTCTTGAACTTGAACTTTACTTAATTTGAGCCTTAACATGAGGCATGAATGTATGATGAAATAGAGAAACATATTAACGTTCAACTAGTTTTATACCCGCACGCGCATGTGTGGCTTTGACGTTAGTCTTACTACCTGAGTTTGAACATACGCCAAATTTAGTAAATATTTATACATACTCCTTAAACTTAAATGTTTAAATGACAAGTCTTACTATTTAGTTTGACTTGTTTTTGAATATGTTGCCTTATAACTATCATTAAAAAGTTTATCGATCACATTTAATACATATATACATATTTACCATTTCAACTATATATATAATACATCATTTGTAAAAAAAGCTAGAAATCTATTTTTGTAAAAGACAATAAATGTTTCAACTAAATGTTGTCATGTTTCATTTTCAGTTAAATTATCGTATGTTAAAAAAAATTCAATTACATTTTGATTATTTTGCGTTGTTGTATGCATAAACGTTACCCGAAACACCTAACCAAAATATCTCAACTATAATTATTTGTCATTATAAAGTCCGTTTACTCATTTAATCATGTTTATGTTTACTCATTTAATATAGTTTACTCATTTAAAAAAAATAAAAATCATTTCTTGAACTTGAACTTTACTTAATTTGAGCTTTAACATGAGGCATGAATGTATGATGAAATAGAGAAACATATTAACGTTCAACTAGTTTTATACCCGCACGCGCATGTGTGGCTTTGACGTTAGTCTTACTACCTGAGTTTGAACATACGCCAAATTTAGTAAATATTTATACATACTCCTTAAACTTAAATGTTTAAATGACAAGTCTTACTATTTAGTTTGACTTGTTTTTGAATATGTTGCCTTATAACTATCATTAAAAAGTTTATCGATCACATTTAATACATATATACATATTTACCATTTCAACTATATATATAATACATCATTTGTAAAAAAAGCTAGAAATCTATTTTTGTAAAAGACAATAAATGTTTCAACTAAATGTTGTCATGTTTCATTTTCAGTTAAATTATCGTATGTTAAAAAAAATTCAATTACATTTTGATTATTTTGCGTTGTTGTATGCATAAACGTTACCCGAAGCACCTAACCAAAATATCTCAACTATAATTATTTGTCATTATAAAGTCCGTTTACTCATTTAATCATGTTTATGTTTACTCATTTAATGCCAAGTACCAAGAGATAGTTTACTCATTTAAAAAAAATAAAAATCATTTCTTGAACTTGAACTTTACTTAATTTGAGCTTTAACATGAGGCATGAATGTATGATGAAATAGAGAAACATATTAACGTTCAACTAGTTTTATACCCGCACGCGCATGTGTGGCTTTGACGTTAGTCTTACTACCTGAGTTTGAACATACGCCAAATTTAGTAAATATTTATACATACTCCTTAAACTTAAATGTTTAAATGACAAGTCTTACTATTTAGTTTGACTTGTTTTTGAATATGTTGCCTTATAACTATCATTAAAAAGTTTATCGATCACATTTAATACATATATACATATTTACCATTTCAACTATATATCTCAACTATAATTATTTGTCATTATAAAGTCCGTTTACTCATTTAATCATGTTTATGTTTACTCATTTAATGCCAAGTACCAAGAGATAGTTTACTCATTTAATTGTGTTTATGTTTTATTGTGAATTAATGCCACTACCATATCAAAAGTTTGAAAGAGATACATAAATGAGAATCTCATGATCGCAGAGAAGGTAGTTTTTAATCTTGTTAGTTGAGAATTTATATGACTATTTATTTGGATTGGAAGTAGGAAGTAACTCCTATCATGAATTAAAGTTGTGACTCTTACACTTAATATTTGGAAAGGAGTGAGGAAAGCCAAAACAAAAACTTAAAACTAAAAAGAAAAGTATAGATGAATTTGATTATGTTAAAGGGGTAGAACTTGAGCTCTTATAATGACTCTTGAATTACTGTATTTTGTTTACTGTAGTTATAAACATGCTGTTTTTACATGAGTGTCATGTGTTATTGTGTTATACTACCAACCAAATGATTCAAAATACCAACTCCAAATCAATGTCTCATAGATGAGCCCATATATTCACCTCGACAATTGAAACTCATATTTCTACGATCCAATACTCAAATGTGATACTTTTGTCATTTTGCTCATTTAAGGTTTCAAAACTGGAGCTTTTGTCATTTTGGTCAATATCTCGTTGTCTAGGGTACGTGCAATGCTTCATTATTATTCAGTGAGGTTTTTCAGATGTCGTATCCCGGCTGAATGTTCGAAAAAAAAGAAGAAGTAGTACATCTTAAGGGGGTTGGGAGTGACCACTATGAAAATTTCAACCCTCCCAAATTTAGCCAATAAAATTATGCCAACTCAGCTCAACCCTCCACCCCTCCCAACCAGCCCTCCCAACCAATTTCACTTGCGCCCATGATTTTTCAGCCTTCTCAAATTTTTCATTTTTCCCCTCTAAACTATTAAACTACACAATTTTTAACTAAAACATTTTATAACTAAAACATTTTATAAAAATAAGTTTTAGGAAAAAAAAATGAGGCTCAGATCTGTTTGACGATGGGAACATGCGGATAAATCAGCCATGGCTGCAAACATTCAAAAGGTTGCAATATTTTACCATCCTCTGAATTTATTTGCCCCGCCAAGATGCAAGATCATCTCTAAATCATGTTTCAATTTCACAATTTGGATCAATAAGAAAAATATCATCACAGCCTCTAATTAATTAAAAAAAAATTCCGGCCAAATTTTCAATATCCGGCCAAACAATATCATGATCCGGCCAAACATCACAGCCACACATCACAGCCAAACATCACAGCCAACATTACAGCCAAACCTCACAGCCAACATCACAGCCAAACCTCACAGCCAACATCTTTTTAAGCCAAGAAATCCGGCTAAGATCAGGCCAAGAAATCCGGCCAAAAAATCAATGGCCAACGCTCCAATTTGACAAATTCAAAAGAAATAAATGTACATTAAACACCCTTTAAGCCAAAAATCAACGGGTTCAGCAGCGAGTATATAACCCGGTAACCAAACCGTTCAACCTACCCGATGGCCGAAGGAGTGTTCAAACCGGCGGGTTAAGGAGCCTTTTGGGCTGCCCGCCCACCACTCCCGGTACCCTTAAAAAAATGATACAATCATAAAAGTTTTACAAAAAAATTTTCACAAAAAAACATGCCATGTAATTAGTGGCATTCTTTTTCTTTTTAGTTTTCATTTTAAATTCTCACTCTAAAATATATCCACAAATAAACATGGTATGTCATTTTCTGGACACTATTTTTCATACCTTAATTTAAGAATCCGTAAAACTCGGAAGTGATTGTCATTTTCGAGAAAACCTTTGCCGTGTGCCATCCATCATCTATTTAATAAGTGTAACATGTTGCATTTTGATATGCATCCTTACCACTTGTTTTTTATCCAAGGAATTCTATATAATCTCCACAACCCTTAAGGGTTGTGTTTAAACATACTTTAATTAAAAATTTTGCATTAAATGAACACTAAAATTTCATATTTAAAATCATATTCTATGTTTAAAATGAAAAAATATGTATAATTATGGAATATATTACTTCATTTAATGCAAATTTTTTAATTAAGATATGTTTTAACACAACCCCATGGGTTGTTGTTAACAAAACCCTTAAAAAAAAGATTTTACAAACTCTTATACACAAATCATTAACAGTTATTGTGTTTTATAAACGAAACACCCATAAAAGATAGATATCAAACTCTAGGCAGAGACTCTTCTTAAAACAAAACCAATACAAAGCATTCCTAAAAGGAGATATGATCGAAATATGTTGTGTTTAAAAGAGTTGTGTCGAAATCTTTAACGATGGGAAGGGAAGACGATATTTTGATGTGGAATATATTATGGTCAGATCCACGGTGGTTGCAAGCGAGTCTTTGTTGATAAGGCTTGTAGCAGGTGAACGTAATGGTTGCGGTCACATCATTTTTTGTGATAGCCCGACATATGTGGTAGCGGTGAAGGAATGCACATGACAAATCTTTGATGGTTGAAGGTGAAGGGAAACGAGTGGTCGCGGTGAAGGGGTAGTCAGGTATTGGGTATCGAGTTTTTCTTGTGTTGGAGAAATAATAGTGTAAATAAGCAGGGTTTGTTTCAATAACAATTTACTGCAAAACAAGTTTATGTTTGGATGAGTTTAGATGGGGTAAAATTAGAGGCCCGTCATAATCTGAAAGGTGAAAATATGAATTATTTTCCATTTTAAATCCATCTTATATATAAAAGAAGAAAATAGTGGATACAACGCTTAGAGTCTTAGACGCCAACATGGCCCAGTAATACCGATTAAAAGATTATTTTAGTATTTAGAAAGTTAGAACAATGAAAATGGAACGTAATAATAATTTGCATATTATGTAATCAACTAACCTTCAATTTTTAATTTTTAATTTTCCTTGGTTTATGTCCCAAAATTTTACATGAATATTATAGAACAATATATTTTTATATGAAATGGACAGTGGATACACATTAGCCATTTGGCTAGAGTAAAAATGTATTTTTTCAACTTTCAAGTTTACTCACATATTATGTACATCGGGATTGGGTTCTTTTGATTGGATTCACATTTTGTAGAGGGACAAGCTAAACTTATAACTTGATTAAGACAAGAAAAACGTAAAGATTAAAATAATTGTACAACTTGTTAAAGTTTCATTTTCACAAGCCCTTACATAAAATTTGTCACATTGTAACCGAAACTCATTGGATGACCTTCATTGTAGCAGAGTTCGGACTACTTACCTATTGAAATTCAAAAACTTTGTTTCTCAAACTTTGGAGGGAATAAAACAATCTCAAAAACTTTGTTTCTCAAACTTTGTAATATATTTGGTTATAATTTTCATTGATACACATGTTTAAAGAACATGAGTGCTTACACTTTTTTTATGCCTATTTTTATACAAAATAGTTTGCTATTTTTTTTAAGTCGTTCCAACTTAAAAGGTTTACCATCCGTAAATGTATTGTCACGAAAAACATTTAATAAAAAGACGTAGTTTGCTGAAAACTTTAATTACAAAGTACCTATCGCCGCAACGCGCGAATACCGTGCTAGATTAATAAAATAAATAAAGGCATGAAAAGAGGTTATTTAGTGGTAATAGAACAAGACACTTTGGATGATGCTTGGCACTAATTGTACTCTTTATGACATAAGCTTTGAACAAAAATATCTTAAAATTAATATTTTAAATCTTTTGAAGTAAATGGTTGAGATCATCTTCAAGGCACCATGTTGCCTATATAAAGCGTATAGTTTTTACATCCATGGTACATCAACAAAGTTTCCATTCAAATATTGGGTTGTCATGAAAGCGAGAAGGATTAGGGTGTATATTTATGGCTGGAGCTCCCTCTTGCCCCAACCCTGAAAGAAATCGTTTTGGTTCACGGTTGCTTGTTCATGAATGCCTATATATGCACCGAGATTAATAGTGTGCATGCTAACGGTGATCATGAATATGCTGAGCCATAATTTCCATTTTCTTTTTGGATTGGGGTGAAGGGAGCTCCTCTCATAAGTGCCCTTCGAATACATAGACAACTTTCTTTGACAAACAAGTTGATAGTAACAACGTCGTGTTTATGATTTGTTTTTTAAGTTCTGACTACTTACATTTATTTCATTATCACAAGTATGTGTGTCGTGACTTACTTTTGTTAAGAAGCAAGAGTTTCTCCCATATTGGTGCTGTAGTAACTAGTAACTTAATAAAAACGTACTTACTGCTGTAATTACTCCATTCATGATGTATAATAGTCATGATTACATGCGTGATTATATTATTACTATATATCTAAAGATTCTGTAGGATCTACAATTTTGTTCTATCTTGATCTACTTACTTTTATTGTGTTTTGCAGGCAAATTTATAAGACTCGAAGTTTGACACAAAGAAACAAGTATGCAAAGATAAAACTTCAATTACAAGAAAGATAAAGTTTTGCATGAAGTATGTTGAACGGCAAATAATTATAGTCTGCTCACGTGAGCTCCTTTGACATTACAACGGGAATGAACTCAATAGCCAAAACTTTTGGAACAACACATACTTTTCTTTTCTTATATCTAGCTATACATAACTTTAGAAAAGTAAAAACTTGTATATGACTGACATCAGAAGGAAAAAAGTTGACTTAAAACTTCAACACAGTGTAAAATTGTTGTTTCGAACATGAAGCAAGTTGCACTGCGATTTTTACATGTGAAAGTACGATAAACAGTTACGTTTTGTATTCGGTAATATGTAATGAAGACGAGGTAAGCCTATAAGTTCCCATTTAAGGTTTAATCCGGCCATATCAAGTTATCAAGCAAATATCTAATCGCCCAAATCCTTCTTGGGTCAGCTCTGGTTAGAGTTAATTGGGTCACGAGTTTGCTCACTTAATTAAACTAATTCACTTTGTCATTTGCTAACATAATATAGAGCATTGAGTATGATCACTTGAGTTAAACCTTAACTCAGTGTCACTTCAGCGCCACATCAGCTTTAACTAAAAAAAACACCCCTTATCATAACTCAACCATAAATCAACATTTTGGGCCCCACTTTTCTTTAAAAAATAAATTTTACAAATTCAACCCCTAAACTAATAATTCATTTAATAAACAACATAACATTAACAAACTTAAACATTTTTGCAATACGAATTCAACCCCTAAACATTTTTACAAATTCAACCCCTAAACATTTTTGCAATAGACCGGCTATGTTGTACGAGTCTGAGTGTTAGCCCATCTCCAAGGCCCATTGATGAGTGTCTAAATACTCATCATTTTTACCTAATCTGAGCTGCCAAAACATCCAAAAACACTCAGAAATGCATCATAATACTGAAATTATCCAAGAATTGTGTTTTATATGTTTCAGATGCAAAATGTTTAAAAACAAGTGAAAAACGAACAAAGTTTGCATAATTGGCAGTTTCAGTCCCTCAACTTTCAAAAGTTGTCAAAACTAGTCCCTGGTTATTCTAAAAACAGGAAAAGTCATCAAAGGTCCTTTAAGAATCATAAAATAAACAAATAAGTCCTTTGGTGCAAAGTTTCATAAAATTACAAGTTTAGTCCCTCAACTTTGAAAAATGTCAAAAATGGTCCTTGTATTATCTAATATTGCAGGTATGGTCCCTATGATAACTTTTGGAAGCTTGTCACATGAGGTCCTTGAAAATCAGAAAGTTACAATTTTGGTCCTTGTGATTTAGCTATAAACCCAACCGGACCCAAAATAAATAAACAAACCAACCCATCCTTATTAAAACCCATCCCATTTATTTAACCCAAGCCCAACATCCCAAAGCCCAACCAAATCCTTACCCGACCCAACCCCTTTCTTAGTTAAACCTGAGTTTGACTCAGTCAAACTTATCCCTTTCCCCTAAAACCCGCCAAACCAGAACACCAATACCACCTCACCCATTGTTTCTCTGCTATACCACCCCCCATCCAATCCCACTCACCTAACAATGCCAAAAGCTTTAAAAGCTTCTTCTCCACCTCTCCAAATGCATTTAATGCTACATACCTGCTCAATCCACTAACTCAATTTTCCCGCCAAAATGCCAAGTGGACAGCTGAGATCACTAGAAGGCAATTGAAGGGTTGGATTATGATCAGAGGTTGATGACAAGGAGTTCCCAGATATTTGTGGTATAAATAAGAGCATTGTGTTAGCTCATTCAGTGTGTATTAATTTTCTAGTGTAATTGTAATTTTTATTTCAGTACTTTTCATATTGTAATTTCAGTTTCAGTTATCAATATAAGTTCCATTTAAGTTATAAAAGCTTATTTCGATCACCCTTGTTCTAAATTTCATGTATGCTCAATTTTCAAGTTACTGTGAATCGTATTAAGTTGAAACCCAATCCATAAGCTCTTACAAGCTCCTATACCCTTGCTATAAGCTTACACAAGCTTATAATAGCTTTCTGTAAGCTTATATAGAGTTTACTAGTTAATAAGCTCGAAATTGGAAAATGGTCAACGAAAGTCAACACTGGGTCAAATAAGCTACTCTGGGATTAATAAGCTAAAATTCTGGAAGCTTATGATTTAGTGGTTCTGTGGAGAACCTATAGGAGTGTTCCTTGGTCCTTGTTCTTGGTTTAAAGCTGGAAATCAGTTGTAAGCCCTTTTAAGCAAATTTTGCATTTTAATGTTTAAGTTGTTTTTAAGCTTTGATCTTTATGTTTATGTGTTTCTGGGTTGTTATTAAGTAAATTAATCCATTAAAACAGCCTGTTTGTTCTTTGAAATCTATAGTTGCTTTAAAATCCTAGTTTCACTTATATATAGCATAATTAGTATTCTTTATCATTTGTGGTTGTGATCTGTTTCTAAGTGCTTATTTATACTTAATATATCATAAAAAGTCATTGTGGATCAGTTACAATAGCCCTAGTAGCCATTTGTTTCCCAAAACTCAAAACAGTCAACATATAAGGGGTGTTTGGATCAGGCTTGTTTGCTGAGTTCTTGGAGTCCTCTTTGTTATTTATTGGCCTTAGTAGTTTGCTGATGTTAATATAGAACAGAGAAACCATAAAAATCCATAGGTCATAGCTTAAAAAGTCAAAATCACTCTTTAATCTCTCATCTCAGTTGACTGTTAGGAATTTTAGTTGCAAAATCAGTCATATTAGTTACAAAGTTGTTAATGTTGCTTGTTCTAGTCTTATTACACCATAATACATCATAATCAGTCAATAGGATTGATCCAAAGTTCACCAAAGTCAACCCTTGTGTTTTTCTGAAAAAGTCAAAAATTCAGGTTTAAACTTGTTCTGAGCTGCTGATCTTTGATCAAATTGGACATCAATTGGTGTATTTGTGATGGGGCTTTTAGTATTTTAGGATACCCAGTAGTATAGAGAAGCTTTTGCCCCCCTAAGATTGCATCTCAGTAGCTTATTTCCTAGCTTAATTCACTCTGCAAGTTTGCTAGTTTTCTGCTATTTCTGCATAAGCTTTGCATCTGCCATAGTGCTTATCTAGTTTATTTCTTGTGCTTATCTGTCTGATTTAAGTTGATTTGTGCTTATTATAGTAGATTAGCCTTGTTCTGAGCAGTTGGTTAATTTTAGTGCTTATTAGCTTATTTTTGGGCTTATTCACAAACTGCTTATCTGCCCAAATCAGCTCTCCAGGCTTATTAAACTTTTCATTTTATTTTTCCTAGCTTTTTAATAATATTTTAGATTTATCTGTAAATTTTCATAATTTTCTGAATAGTTTTGATATTTTTAATCTTTTTAATTAGTTTATAATAGTAATTAAATCATAATAAATAGAATAATAATCAAAAAAATATAATTCCAATTTTCATAATTTTATTTTGTTAATTTTAATCCAGGAAAAATATAATTATATTTTTAGGCCTTAAGAAAATCAAAAATAGAAATATAGTGATAGCTTCTATTTAATAGAATTTATCTTTTTAAATTTTAATTAAGTAAATTTCAATTTTATAATTTTCTTAGCTTCTTTTTACTTAATAATATTTTTAGAAAAAGTTTTAGATTTTTCTTTGCTCATTTAGTATTTTTTATAATTTAAATTAGTTTAATAAGTAATTAAATAATAAATAATTAATAATAATTAAATAAAAAGTATAAAAAAATATAATTTAAGTTTTTAAATAAGTTTTAAGTAATTTTACATTTTTAGGTTTTAATTTTCATAAATTTCATAAATTTTACTTTTTAGTCCCGTTTTAGATTTTCCGTTGCGCGTTTTTAGGGTAATTAATTCGCGTTTAATTTAATTGTGCATATCTGTTTTTAAGTTGTTATTTAGAATTGTTAAATAAAGCAAAATCAAAAGCAATCTAAATCATCAGTCACTCTAAATCCTAGCTTTTCACAGTTTTCCATTCACACCTCGTTGGGAAACGACCCAGGTGATCACTTGCCTAGGTTTCACACTACACACGAGTATTCGTTCTGAGACTGTTTATATTTATATATACGTTTTCAGACGGATCAAATTTTGGCGCCGCTGCCGGGGAGGTGTGCTGCGACTATTGTGTTAAGTTCAAGCGATTAGTGATTCGAGATCCTTCTTCCAAGAAGTTCCTATTTCTCAAAAACAATATAAAATACAAAAATATTTTTCTTTTCTTTTCTATATATATTATTATTAATATTATCATATAAAAATTAAAAACCCAAAAATATTTTCCGTTTTCTTTAATAATAACAAATAAAAATTAACCATCGAGAACCAAGACTGAGTACTACCTAACTGGGGGTACGGCCATAATAAGTTCCCAAACCTAAGATAAAAACTTGCCTTTGTATCACTTGCGAATATCGGCTCACCTTTGATTGATAAACAAACTCTAACGGAGGTTCTAGGATAGTCTGACATTAAATTGTCGGACTGAAAGAAGCGGGTTTTTAAGGAGCATTAAGTTGCCCACCTTTGCTTCTCCGCCACTCTGTGCGTTTATCTTTTAGAGAGCTACCGTACGCTTGTTGATTATTGGTTTAAGTTCACTTGTGTTTTTTCTCGATCTTAATTTTAATTGAAAAATTTTGTTAAGTGCATGCGCACTCGTTCTTCTAGGTCATCAAGCCCTCTTCGTGAGCTTGGAAAAATACCTCGAAGACGTCGTAGACGTTCTGCTCCATCAGTCGTACCCGAGATACGGACTGATCCCGAAACCCCTATCATCATGGCAGAAGACCGCCCTATGAATGAGCTTCTCCAAGCTCCCACCGAGGGTTATGGAGATGCCATTATTGTTCCAGCCATCGTGGCTGAGAATTTTGAGCTGAAAACTGGGTTGATAAACCTTGTTACATCGCGTCAATTCTATGGTTTTGAGAGGGACGATCCTCAAGATCACGTTCGATGGTTCAATAAAATCACATCCACCATCAAATGTAAAAATGTCCCGGAGGAATCAATCAAACTTCTTCTTTTCCCGTTTTCTATCGATGGGGCAGCCCGGATTTGGCTTGACAAACAACCCCCTCGATCAATTAGAACATGGGAAGATTTGGTTCAAAAATTCGTAAATGAATTCTTTCCTCCTTCTAAAACCACGCATCTTAAAAATGAAATCATGAAATTCACTCAAAGGTTTAATGAACCATTTGGAGAAGCATGGGATCGTTTCAAAGAATTGCTCCGCAAATGTCCTCATCACGGTTTCACCGATTTGACGCAGATGGACACTTTTTACAGTGGGTTAAATCCATCTGACCAAGATTCTCTTAATGCCTCAGCTGGAGGTAATTTTCTGAGCAAATCCACTAAGGAAGCCATTGCACTCATTGAAAATAAGTCTAAGGTCCGCACTACACGAAACAGGACATATAATTCCCAAGCTAGTGTTGGTCCTTCCACTTCATCTCCCGTGAGTCAGTCCAGTACTGATACTCAGCTTGCTGAACTCACGAAGGTTATCCAAGCTTTGGTTTTCTCCACACAAAAGAAAGAGTCCGCTCCGCAAACTTCTCACACTGCTGAAGTCAAAAAAATAGAAGTTTGTGTTACTTGTGGTGGTCCTCATGCTTACTATAATTGTACTGCCACCGATGGCAATACATTTGATGTTAATACTATAGCCGGAACATCCAATCAAGGAGGTAATCAATACCGTCCTCAAGTGGACCCAAACCACCGTGCTAGCAATCAATTTGGACCACCCGGATTTCCTCCTCCCAACAATCAAAATAGGATTAATCCTAATCAGCAGAGAGGGCAAAACATGCAAAATCAATTTCATGCCCCAAACAATCAATACCCACCCCAGAGGGGTAATCAAGGGTATTCAGCTCCTAATCATCAAGGACCTCTCCCAAATGAACTTGATAACTACATCAAGTTTAATGAGACCAAAATGAAGGGAATACAAAATCAGATCTCTGGATTGAGGAATGAATTTCAATCTTCAATATACAAGCAAGGAAACGAGCTAAAGAATGAGCTTTCAAATAAGATTGATCACTCTCACAGCGAGGTTAAGAATATGCTTGCCAGTCTCATGAACCATATCAATCCACCTTCTACCTCGGGAGGTCTCCCTGGTAATACCATTCCAAACCCAAAGGGTGAACTCAAAGTTGTCACCACACGCAGTGGTAAAGCTTATGATGGACCCACTATTCCTACTACCACTTCTTCTCCTCTCCCCAAGGTAGTGGAAAGTGAACCTAAGGTGACGGAGGACAAGGAACTTCCTATTAATAACGGAGGTGCCAACAACGTCCTACCTCAAGTTGTCCAGAAACCAAAACCCAAACCAGGAGTTGTTTTTGAAATCCCTGTTGAAAACCCTAAATCCAAACCTTCTATTCCTTATCCATCACGTTTACATGAGCAAAAGCTCCGCGAAAAAGCTAGTCAACAAATGGAAAAGTTTTTCAAAATATTTCAGGAATTACATTTTGACATAAGCTTTGCGGATGCTATCATTCTGATGCCCAAATTCGCATCCACAATCAAACATTTGTTAAGCAACAAGGAAAAACTGTTTGAAATGGCAAAGACTCCATTAAATGAGAACTGCTCAGCAGTTATTTTGAAAAAGCTTCCGGTGAAGCTTGGAGATCCTGGAAGATTTTTACTACCTTGTGTCTTTCCAGGAATGGTTGAATGCAATGCCTTGGCCGATCTTGGTGCAAGCATCAACCTGATGCCTTATTCAGTCTGGGAGAAACTTTCTCTTCCTGAACTCACTACTACCTGCATGACTCTTGAGCTTGCAGATCGTTCCACATCTCATCCTCGCGGCATTGCTGAGGACGTATTTGTGAAAGTAGGAAAGTTCCATTTTCCAGCTGACTTTGTGGTTGTCGATTTCGATGCTGATCCTAGGGTGCCTCTCATTCTTGGAAGAGGATTCCTAAAAACGGGCCGTGCTCTCATTGATGTATTTGAGCATGAAATCACATTACGTGTGGATAATGAAGCTGTTACCTTTAACCTCGATCAAACTTCGAGGTACTCCTCAAATTATGATTCTGAATCGGTTAACCGAATCGATGTCATTGATATTGTTTCAGAGGAGTACTCTCAAGAGTTTCTTGGTTATTCTCATAATTCTGTGAGTGGGGACCCCACCACATCTTCTCTACCTATCATTTCCGACTCTTCCCCCTCTCTCACTCCGTTTGAGGGAAGTAATTTCAATTTGGAAGATATCGAGGCTTTTCTCGAGTGTGATTCATTTCTGGAAGGAATTGATGACGCTGAGATTGATCTGGAGGGAGATATTCTTCTTCTTGAGACATTGTTGAATCAGGACAATTCTCCTCCACTCCCTCCCGTTGAACTTCATAATGAGGAAATTAAATCGGTTGAGAAAAACGATGAATTTCCTGAGGTCGAACTCAAAGACTTGCCACCTCATCTTGAGTACGCATTTTTGGAGGGTAATGATAAATTACCCGTCATTATTGCTAAAGACTTAAGTGATGAGGAAAAGACTGCTCTAATAAAGGTTTTGAAGTCACACAAGCAAGCAATTGCTTGGAAACTCTCCGACATAAAAGGTATCGACCCTGAATTTTGTACTCACAAGATATTAATGGAGGATGACTTTAAACCAGCAGTCCAACACCAGCGAAGGGTAAATCCCAAAATCCACGATGTTATCAAACAAGAAGTTCTCAAACTTCTTGATGCTGGATTGATTTATCCCATCTCTGATAGTCCTTGGGTTAGTCCCATTCACTGCGTTCCAAAAAAGGGTGGCATAACTTTTGTCACAAATGAGGATAATGAGTTGATTCCAACTCGATTGGTTACTGGGTGGCGTGTTTGCATTGACTATCGTAAGTTAAATGATGCCACCCGAAAAGACCATTTTCCTCTGCCCTTCATGGATCAGATGCTTGAGAGATTAGCGGGAAACGAGTACTATTGTTTCCTTGATGGTTTCTCGGGTTACTTTCAAATCCCCATTGATCCACAAGATTAAGAAAAGACTACATTTACATGCCCTTATGGAACCTTTGCTTATAAACGTATGCCTTTTGGCTTATGTAATGCTCCAGGCACGTTCCAAAGGTGCATGATGTCCATATTTTCCGACATGATCGGGAAAACGATGGAGGTCTTTATGGATGACTTCTCGGTCATTGGGGATTCATTCGAAACATGTCTCTCCCATTTAGAAAACATGTTGAAACGGTGTGAAGACACCAATCTTTGTCTAAATTGGGAGAAGAGTCACTTTATGGTCAGAGAGGGCATTGTCCTCGGCCATAAGATATCTAAGAACGGGATTGAGGTTGACAGATCTAAAGTTGATGTCATTGGTAAATTACCTCATCCCACTACCGTCAAAGGTATTAGGAGTTTTTTGGGTCATGCCGGTTTCTATCGTAGATTCATACAAGATTTTTCTAAAATCGCCCGGCCTATGACTCATCTTCTTGAAAAGGATGCTCCTTTTATCTTCTCACCCGAGTGCATCGAAGCTTTCGAAACATTAAAGAAAAAGCTTACTGAAGCACCCATTCTGGTTGCCCCCGACTGGGATTTTCCCTTTGAACTCATGTGCGATGCAAGCGATTTTGCTATCGGTGCAGTCCTGGGGCAACGAAAAGCTAAACATTTTCAGCCTATCCACTACGCAAGTAAAACCATGACTGAAGCTCAAACTCATTACACCACTACAGAAAAAGAATTGTTGGCTGTGGTGTATGCCTTTGAAAAGTTTCGGCCATATTTAATCTTGACAAAATGTGTAGTGTATACGGATCATTCGGCTCTCAAATATCTCTTTGCAAAACAAGATGCAAAGCCGAGATTGCTCCGTTGGGTTCTCCTCCTGCAAGAATTTGATATCACCATACGTGATAAAAAAGGAGCTAAGAACCTAGCTGCTGATCATCTATCCCGATTAGAGAACCCGCACCAAGATGTTTTCGAGAAAAAGGAAATAAATGAAACATTTCCTCTCGAGACACTCAATACGGTTGCTTTTCGAGGAGATTCTACTACCCCGTGGTTTGCTGACTTTGCAAATTACCATGCGGGTAACTTCATAGTGAAAGGGATGTCGACCCAACAGAAGAATAAATTCTTCAAGGATGTTAAACATTACTTCTGGGACGACCCCTACTTATTCAAAATCTGTGCGGATCAAGTCATCCGACGGTGTGTTTATGGACAGGAAGCTTTTGACATTCTCAAAGCTTGCCATGCTGGACCTACTGGGGGCCATCATAGTCCAAACTACACCGCCAAAAAGGTGTTTGATTCCGGGTTTTATTGGCCCACAATCTATAAAGATGCCCAAGGTCTCATTAAAACTTGTGAAGCTTGTCAGCGTCACGGAAATATTTCACAACGAAATGAAATGCCACAAAATGCTATTCAAGTTTGTGAAATCTTTGATGTCTGGGGCATTGACTTTATGGGGCCATTCCCATCATCTCGAGGAAATAAATACATTCTCGTGGCTGTTGACTATTTGTCAAAATGGGTTGAAGCAAAGGCTTTACCCACTAATGATGCCCGAGTGGTTGTAAAATTTCTGAAAGCTCTGTTTGCCCGTTTTGGAACTCCACGTGCTATAATCAGTGATCGTGGTACGCATTTTTGCAATGACAAATTTGATAAAGTCATGCAAAAGTATGGTGTAACTCACCGTCTTTCTACTGCGTATCACCCACAAACAAGTGGACAAGTAGAAGTTTCAAATCGGGGTATTAAAAGAATTCTGGAAAGGACTGTAGGAGAAAATCGTGCATCCTGGTCGGATAAATTGGATGATGCATTATGGGCCTTTCGTACAGCTTACAAAACACCCATCGGGTGTACACCTTACAAGCTTGTGTACGGAAAGGCATGTCATCTGCCGATCGAATTAGAGCACAAAGCCTACTGGGCCTTGAAACATGCTAACTTTGACCTCCAAACTGCAGGTGATCACCGTAAAGTTCAAATGAATGAATTAAATGAACTGCGTGATCAGGCCTACGAGAACTCTTTGATCTACAAAGAAAAGGCAAAGAAGATTCATGACTCAAAAATAAAGAACCGCGTTTTTAACGTTGGTGATCGAGTCCTTCTTTTCAATTCAAGATTAAAGATCTTCTCAGGCAAACTCAAATCCAGTTGGTCTGGTCCATTCACTATCACAAAGGTTTATCCATATGGTACCGTTGAGTTATCTCAAGCTGACGGGCCTAATTTTAAAGTAAATGGGCATCGTTTAAAACACTACTTTGGAGAGGACATACCATTCATGGTTGTCCCGGATCTTCAAACTTTCCCCATGAACCAATGAATGCGGGGATCGAGTCAAGCTAGTGACTCGGTGATCAAAAACATTAGCCCACAACATGGGTTTTCACCCGTGTCTCTGTTTTCTTTCTCTTTTCTACCATCTAGTGTGGGGGAGATGCCCCACATGTTGTAAATATGTAAGTTTCAGTAAATATGTAAGTTTCCATTAAAAAAAAAAAAAAAAAAAAAAAAAAAAAAAAAAAAAAAAGGGTGTGTGTATATAAAATAATGGCTATTAGTATTTCCCTTTCACGTTCTAAGTGTTGGTTTAACAGCCGGTTCTTTGAATATTGAGGGCAATATTCAGTTCTAAGTGTGGGGGGGAATTCTTGCGAATTTGATCAAATGTACCATCTAGTACCCCCATTTTAGCCAAAATTTTAAAATTTTTTTCTCACTTAGAACTCAATAAATGGTTATCAGTCCGCCATGTCTAACCCACATAAGGATTGGCTAATCCGAGAGCAAACGGCTCTTGGTAAAGATGTCTCAAATCCGTTAATGGCTTACAATTTGCCCAAAATTGTATGGTATTCGACTCACCATATCTTCATAAGTGAAGAGTTGGCTAGCCCGCAAGGTTATGGCTTGTGGTAAAGGCAGTGAAAAACCATATTGGTAATCAGCTCACCAAAGATAATAACTGTATTTTATCTAAGAGTTGGCTAGTCCAGAAGCAAACGGATTCTGGTAAAGACAAATCAAAACCGTTGACAGCTGATGGTTTGCTCAAAATCATTTGGTTATCATTGTACCAAAGTATCACATACTAAAACATTGGCTAGTCCAGAAGCAAACGGCTTCTGGTAAAGACAAATCAAACCCGTTTACAGCTGGTGATTTACTCAAAATCATATGGTTATCAGTGTACCATAGTTCTTACTTGAACTGAAACATTTGGCTACTCCAGAAGTAATGGCTTTTGGTAAAGAGAAAAATCCATTAAAACTTCATAAAAGATTGCTAGGGACTAGCAATAGTTTAGTGTGGGGGATTGATGAGTGTCTAAATACTCATCATTTTTACCTAATCTAAGCTGCCAAAACATCCAAAAACACTCAGAAATGCATCATAATACTGAAATTATCCCAGAATTGTGTTTTATATGTTTCAGATGCAAAATGTTTAAAAACAAGTGAAAAACGAACAAAGTTTGCATAATTGGCAGTTTCAGTCCCTCAACTTTCAAAAGTTGTCAAAGCTAGTCCCTGGTTATTCTAAAAACAGGAAAAGTCATCAAAGGTCCTTTAAGAATCATAAAATAAACAAATAAGTCCTTTGGTGCAAAGTTTCATAAAATTACAAGTTTAGTCCCTCAACTTTGAAAAATGTCAACAATGGTCCTTGTATTATCTAATACTGCAGGTATGGTCCCTATGATAACTTTTGGAAGCTTGTCACATGAGGTCCTTGAAAATCAGAAAGTTACAATTTTGGTCCTTGTGATTTAGCTATAAACCCAACCGGACCCAAAATAAATAAACAAACCAACCCATCCTTATTAAAACCCATCCCATTTATTTAACCCAAGCCCAACATCCCAAAGCCCAACCAAATCCTTACCCGACCCAACCCCTTTCTTAGTTAAACCTGAGTTTGACTCAGTCAAACTTATCCCTTTCCCCTAAAACCCGCCAAACCAGAACACCAATACCACCTCGCCCATTGTTTCTCTGCTATACCACCCCCCATCCAATCCCACTCACCTAACAATGCCAAAAGCTTTAAAAGCTTCTTCTCCACCTCTCCAAATGCATTTAATGCTACATACCTGCTCAATCCACTAACTCAATTTTCCCGCCAAAATGCCAAGTGGACAGCTGAGATCACTAGAAGGCAATTGAAGGGTTGGATTATGATCAGAGGTTGATGACAAGGAGTTCCCAGATATTTGTGGTATAAATAAGAGCATTGTGTTAGCTCATTCGGTGTGTATTAATTTTCTAGTGTAATTGTAATTTTTATTTCAGTACTTTTCATATTGTAATTTCAGTTTCAGTTATCAATATAAGTTCCATTTAAGTTATAAAAGCTTATTTCGATCACCCTTGTTCTAAATTTCATGTATGCTCAATTTTCAAGTTACTGTGAATCGTATTAAGTTGAAACCCAATCCATAAGCTCTTACAAGCTCCTATACCCTTGCTATAAGCTTACACAAGCTTATAATAGCTTTCTGTAAGCTTATATAGAGTTTACTAGTTAATAAGCTCGAATTTGGAAAATGGTCAACGAAAGTCAACACTGGGTCAAATAAGCTACTCTGGGATTAATAAGCTAAAATTCTGGAAGCTTATGATTTAGTGGTTCTGTGGAGAACCTATAGGAGTGTTCCTTGGTCCTTGTTCTTGGTTTAAAGCTGGAAATCAGTTGTAAGCCCTTTTAAGCAAATTTTGCATTTTAATGTTTAAGTTGTTTTTAAGCTTTGATCTTTATGTTTATGTGTTTCTGGGTTGTTATTAAGTAAATTAATCCATTAAAACAGCCTGTTTGTTCTTTGAAATCTATAGTTGCTTTAAAATCCTAGTTTCACTTGTATATAGCATAATTAGTATTCTTTATCATTTGTGGTTGTGATCTGTTTCTAAGTGCTTATTTATACTTAATATATCATAAAAAGTCATTGTGGATCAGTTACAATAGCCCTAGTAGCCATTTGTTTCCCAAAACTCAAAACAGTCAACATATAAGGGGTGTTTGGATCAGGCTTGTTTGCTGAGTTCTTGGAGTCCTCTTTGTTATTTATTGGCCTTAGTAGTTTGCTGATGTTAATATAGAACAGAGAAACCATAAAAATCCATAGGTCATAGCTTAAAAAGTCAAAATCACTCTTTAATCTCTCATCTCAGTTGACTGTTAGGAATTTTAGTTGCAAAATCAGTCATATTAGTTACAAAGTTGTTAATGTTGCTTGTTCTAGTCTTATTACACCATAATACATCATAATCAGTCAATAGGATTGATCCAAAGTTCACCAAAGTCAACCATTGTATTTTTCTGAAAAAGTCAAAAATTCAGGTTTAACCTTGTTCTGAGCTGCTGATCTTTGATCAAATTGGACATCAATTGGTGTATTTGTGATGGGGCTTTTAGTATTTTAGGATACCCAGTAGTATAGAGAAGCTTTTGCCCCCCTAAGATTGCATCTCAGTAGCTTATTTCCTAGCTTAATTCACTCTGCAAGTTTTCTAGTTTTCTGCTATTTCTGCATAAGCTTTGCATCTGCCATAGTGCTTATCTAGTTTATTTCTTGTGCTTATCTGTCTGATTTAAGTTGATTTGTGCTTATTATAGTAGATTAGCCTTGTTCTGAGCAGTTGGTTAATTTTAGTGCTTATTAGCTTATTTTTGAGCTTATTAACAAACTGCTTATCTGCCCAAATCAGCTCTCCAGGCTTATTAAACTTTTCATTTTATTTTTCCTAGCTTTTTAATAATATTTTAGATTTATCTGTAAATTTTCATAATTTTCTGAATAGTTTTGATATTTTTAATCTTTTTAATTAGTTTATAATAGTAATTAAATCATAATAAATAGAATAATAATCAAAAAAATATAATTCCAATTTTCATAATTTTATTTTGTTAATTTTAATCCAGGAAAAATATAATTATATTTTTAGGCCTTAAGAAAATCAAAAATAGAAATATAGTGATAGCTTCTATTTAATAGAATTTATCTTTTTAAATTTTAATTAAGTAAATTTCAATTTTATAATTTTCTTAGCTTCTTTTTACTTAATAATATTTTTAGAAAAAGTTTTAGATTTTTCTTTGCTCATTTAGTATTTTTTATAATTTAAATTAGTTTAATAAGTAATTAAATAATAAATAATTAATAATAATTAAATAAAAAGTATAAAAAAATATAGTTTAAGTTTTTAAATAAGTTTTAAGTAATTTTACTTTTTTTAGGTTTTAAATTTCATAAATTTTACTTTTTAGTCCCGTTTTAGATTTTCCGTTGCGCGTTTTTAGGGTAATTAATTCGCGTTTAATTTAATTGTGCATATCTGTTTTTAAGTTGTTATTTAGAATTGTTAAATAAAGCAAAATCAAAAGCAATCTAAATCATCAGTCACTCTAATCCTAGGTTTTCACAGTTTTCCATTCACACCTCGTTGGGAAACGACCCAGGTGATCACTTGCCTAGGTTTCACACTATACACGAGTATTCGTTCTGAGACTGTTTATATTTATATATACGTTTTCAGACGGATCACCCATGCTAACAGGGTTGAGGTGGCGGAGCTGAGAATGCTAAGATGGACCTGTGGTAAAACCTTGCTTGACATGATCCCGAATGGAGTTTTCAGAGCAAAACTCGAAGTCGAGAATATTATCTCGAATATGAGAGAAGGAAGGTTGAGGTGGTTCGGTCATGTCAGGAGCAGGCCTCAATCAGCGCCGGTTAGAAGAGTTGAAGCGCTTGTAGTAGATGGTGTGAGAAGAAAGGGTAGACCCAAACTCAGGTGGGAGGATAGACTTAAGCTCGACATGAAGGAGCTTCTCTTGTCCGAGGTCCTGACCTCAGATAGGAAGGTGTGGAGAGATAGAATTAAGATATGCGGGTAGTCTCGGCTAGGTGCTTTGTGGGTTTAGGTTGTTTTTGGGTGTTAGGCTTTTTAGGTGCCCCTGTGTTGCCTTGCCCCCTGCGCTTTGGTTTTTGGTGCCTTGTTTCTGGTTTGCCTTAGTTTTAGGCCCCGTGCGTTGCTTTTCCTTGCTCTATGTTGCTCCCGTAGGTTTGCCTGATTTTCTTGCCCCCTGCGTTTTGGTTTTTGGTGCCTTGTTTTTTACTTTGCCTTAGCTTTAGGCCCCGTGCGTTGCTTTACTTTGCTCTGTGTTGCTCCTTTAGGTTTGTCTGCTTTTTTAGTGCCTTGGCTCTTTGTTTTTGTCTAGGCTTTGTTGTTGTGCTCCTTTGCTTGTGCTTTTGCCCGTGTCCCCTTCCTGCTTGCTGGTTTCTCGCTCTGTTTGTGGGTTTTTCCTGCTTTCGTTTGCTTGTTGTTTACTGTCTTTGTTGCTCTCTCTTTTTTTCTCTCTCACCCGTACACCTGCACTTGCCGGAGGTCTCGTTGGAAGCATTCTCTCTACTCCCGGGTTTATCTTGGGGTAGGGGTAGGATCTGTCTACATTCTACCTCCCACATACCCTGCCCCGGCGGGATTGGGTTTGTAGTTGTTGTTGTTGTGCAATACGAAATAAAAATTTGCAATCAATAGTCCAATTTATATGTCAAAAATAACCCAAACAACATAAATTTTGCAAAAATTTGGATATGACAAATAAGCTCAAAAATTTTGCAGCCCAAGCCCAACTATTTTAAAGTTTGAAGCTCAAGCCCAAGTATTTATAAAACCTAACCCTAAACAAATACACTACACCTCCTTCCTTCCTTCCTTCTCTAAATGCATATACCATCTCCATCCTTCATTTCCTGCAGACGCATCAACTCTCGGGGGAAAAAAAATCATCAAACAAACCAGTCGCCATGTCCATTCTTCTCCAAACGCAGCAACATAGAGGACAACACGGGGGCGATTTTTTATTTTTATTTTTTTTCTCTCTTTTGAATATGAAGGGCGATTTATTTTTTTATTTTTTTTTTATTTTTTTTTAATTTTATTAAAGATGCCCTTAACGCTGCTTTAGCAGGTTAACATGGCTCCTTAATGTGGCCCTTAACTCGAGTGGACGGTATGGTAACTTGGCTTTAATGCAGAGTGCGTTAAGCCTTCACTCACCTCTTGTGTGACCACATCGAGTGCTTTAATATAAACCATTTTATGCAATGATCATTTGCCCATGTCAAGAACATAAATCTGTTTGTTATACAGTTGTGCCAAATGAATTACATTGTAAATGCACCCACTCAAAAAAAAAAAAAAAAAAAAATATATATATATATATATATATATATATATATATATATATATATATATATATATATATATATATATATATATATATATATATATAGGGAAGGGTTATTTTCATAACCAAAAAAAGGTACAGAACTGCGAGAACCACCATCAACCAATCAGATTTTTTTGAATATTAATTTTTATTATTTAATTCAAAAGGGTATAATAGTAATAAAATATTTTTTTTTTTTGATATTTTTTTTTTTAGTAAAAAACGGTTTTTTCCCTATATTTTAGGGTTTATTTTTATTTTATTTTTTTATTTTTTTAATAAATTTTTTAGAATAATATTTTTTTCAGCAAGCATGTTTAGTAAGGTACACATGTGTTTTTTTTGATAATGTATATTTACGTATATTTGTAGTGTTCAATTTACGTGTATTTGGTAAGGTGCATATGTATTTTTTTAGATAATGTAAATTTACGTGTGTTTGTAGTGCATGGAATGGCAAACAAAAGTATTTTGTTAATACAAATATCGTCCTAAAAACGTTATTTATATTTTACGATCTTTACTTAGTTTTGTTAATAACAATTACAAAGTATATCCTTTAGCAAATTATAAATGCTAGCTAAAGTCTCTTTAAAACACATTTTACATTTCACAAGTTTACTTTGAATTACATTTTACACATCTACTAGTTTATTTCCTTAAAAGGAAACTTTATCTTTAAAATGATACAATGACATCATGGCATGCATCATACATAATATCTTGGCTAGATCTTCAAGCAAGATAGTTGACTTTGGAAGATCTTGATATGACATGACAAAGGTGTGGAGGATACAGCTGGATTTGGAAAGATTTCCAAAACTATTAGTTGTCATATTGCTGTCAAGTCGGCGGATCCAATCGACATAAAGGACGGATCCCTTTTATGGGATCCGCCGGCTGTTCATCAGCTTGCCTATAAATAGCAAGCTGATCATTTGGACACACCATCACTCATAGAGCCTAACATTCATACTCATTCATTTACATATCATCTAACATTTATCATTCATTCATTTCATTGATCTTTCCTTTTGTAGCAAAGGAGATTAAGCATCAAGGTTCAACACAGAAGTGTAAACCTTTAGCATAGTTACTGTGTGATATAGTTGTAGTTCACACATCATTTGTATCATTTATCTCAGTGAGTGTGGTTAGTGTTTTAGTCCTCAAAACACAAAGAGTGTAGGGAGTGGTTGTACCCTTGTAAAGAACTCGACATCTAGCTTAGTGTCGGTAATTGTATAGGCGACGTAAGGTTGGTTCTACCTTGTAATAGAACCCGGTGTTTAGCTTAGTACCGGAAAAGGAAGTAAGCGACGTGTAAAGGTTTTCTCCACCTAGAAGAGAGTTTGTTTCTTAGTGAAGGATAACTCTCGAGTTAGAGGCTCGAGGAGTGGAGTAGGGCAAGGAAGAGAGTCCTTGTAGCCGAACCACTATAAACATCCGTGTTGTGTGGTTTGATCTTTCCTCTCTTTACTTCTCATATATATATTGTGTGAATATTTGTTTGTGCTTGTTTCCTTTGAAATAACATAAAGTAACAAAGTGAATTAATTTTAAACGGTAAAACTATTCAACCCCCACTTCTAGTTTTTCACATATTTTACATGTATTGTTTACAATTTAAAACAAAAACATTATATACAAAATTTAAAATCATGTGATAATACACTTCAAATACAAATTTCTAAAAGCAAAAATGTTGTCATATATGCACATGTATTTTCCCTCGTTGGACACTTTGTATTTCTTTGTATGTATATGTGCACTTGTATATGCGGCTGCACTTGTGTCTTTAATCTTTAAATCTTTAGCTTCGATTCTTCTAGTCCTAGGCGTTCGGTGATTTTTGATGATATTGTAGCTTTGTCGTTTAATTGGGTTTCGAGTAGATGTAAGAAGTTTTTTACGTGGGAGAGTTGGCTTAAAAACCCCCACTTAATTTCCTTGTAATGTTTCTTTTGCTAGCTCCTTGCTAGTTTTTAATAATAGTCGCCGTTCTAAAATAAAAAAAAAAAAAAAAAAAAACTATCTTATCGCTAGATAGTATGTACAAAACACATGTGCACTCTTCATATTGCTCATCATACTCGTACCTGTAACCACAAAACACAAGTGCACACTTAAAATAGAACTAAACCCAAAAAATCTTTATATCATAACTAAAAACATATATGCACTTTCAATATATTTAACTCCAAAACTATAAAAACACATATGCACAGAAGGCATCAAATTCACCAGAAAATGTAGAAACACATATGCACTCTCAATAACACCACCAACCACAACTCCAGCAGCCCTACCCACACCCACCACTTCAGCACCACCACCATCACTACAAACCTTGAAAATCTTCATTTGTAAAACAAACCAACAATCAAGTACACAATAAAAATGCTTATCTTCATCCTAACTAGATCTAAACCCACAAAAACCCAAATTTAGATCTTCATCTTTGTCAAAAAATAATCTACCATAAAACTTGTACATTGCAATCAAACCATAAAACTGATAGTATCTGTCGAACCCTCATTCATAAAGCAATCAAAATCAAATCATAAATCAGACTCATCACACACGTATTACCAAAACCACACAACACAACAACGATCAATCAATCGTCATCTTCCGATGAACAACAACTTACGGCATCTCCCGGCATCGAAAACATCGATCGTGGCTGACGGTAACAACGATCTATTAACTGGGATTTAGACAAACTTTTTATTGGATTGAACACAAACAAAAAAGTTCCGAAAAAAAATCAAAATCTAGAATAAAACCAAAAACAATTCAAACATAGAAAAAAAAAAACAAACCTCATCACTACAATTATCATGGATCATCATCTTTGTTGTATTGATTTGAAACTTCACAAGTACATATCGATTTCACATAACCGTATAAGACCCCTTTATGTACGCATATTAAATCAAGATGGAGTGGATCAAATTAACATAAACAAATATAAGATATTATTAAAATAATTTATACCTTGATCTATTGAATCTCTAAGCAAGCATGCGGTTGGATCTGATTCGAAAAAATTGACGGCAAGTGAGAGGAAGGCACATTTGATTATTATTATAATAAAATGAAATTAGGTTTAGAGTTAATCCATCCATACCCCAAATATTATGGGACGGTTACCTCAAAATGATTATATGAAAACCCTCTTTTACCCCTTGTTCATTTATTAAACATTCCTTAATAGTTACTCAATTTACAAAAACGCCACAACTCATTTTAGCCATTGATCACATATTTAATGGTTGAGATCGGTTCTCGCAGTTCTCGACTTTTTTTTTATTCTGAAAATAACCCTACACTCTATATATATATATATATATATATATATATATATATATATATATATATATATATATATATATATATATATATATATATATATATATATATATATATATATATATACACACACTATGAATTCAAATCATGTATTGGCTTCAATAATTAGTTTACGATATTAAATATTCATATAACACACCTAGACATATAAATTAGTAATTTTATTTACCACTATGTTTGACGAATACAAAGTTTACGGTGCACAATAAGATTTACTAAACTAAAAGAATAGCATAAATAAGAGTGTCTAAGAATATCTACAACAACAATACATAATTCCGTTTGAGCAAGATATGAAAAAGGTAGGATGTAGACACTTCACACTTAGACTATGTGTAATGGGGAGAAGTGGAGAGTGGGGGGTTGTTCGACACCATGTGAGATAAGATGGGGCTTTGTTGAAAAAATGGTGTAGTGGAGAGTGGGGGGTTGTTGGTGACATGGCATTCCTTTTTTTTCTTTTTTACAAACAAATACAAAGAAAGAGTGAAACAAGGGCGTTGTTCTAACAACCAGGTGGAGCAAAATTTGGCCAACAGCGCCCGTTCGTTTTGAGGCAGGGGGCGCTGCTGGGGCGTTTTTGGGACAAAAAAGGGAGCAACAACCCCCATTACGCATAGTCTTATATCTTTATATATCCAAGGTTATAGAAACTGCTCCTAAAAGATCTTCGATAGGAGTTGTCCATACGCACAAAAATTATTAATTTTAAAATAATACTTAACATATTTTGCTAGATATAATGCATTTTTTTTTTTTTTTTAAAGAGTGCAGTTCCTACTCGAATTTATTTTTGAAATAAAGGTTTCATTATTAAAACATGATTTAATTTAAGGAGCTATTTTGGCTTTTTGTTGATTGCTATACGCCACAAGCCCACAAGGGAGACCCACATTGTTCTAGTGTTAATCATATATGACTTTGATTGTCATTTGTCAACCGTCAAAATTGTAGCTTGATCCAAATAAACATCTGCCGCAAATGGTGAATATCTTGAATTTGACTACTATCGGTCAACATTTAACTACATAGTTGCAACTTGCAATAATTTAGGCAATTGTATTATACACGCAAATAAACGTGCTGTATATTGCAAGGGAACATACTTAGGCGAACGCAATAATATTCTTACAAACCAAAAAATAATGAGAGAAAAAGCTCATAAAACTACCCACATTCTCATATTTTTATCACAAAAAGTTAAAATAATAAAAGATACACAAATTTTATCGAAATACCTAATTTCTTGTAAACGTTTTTTTTTTTTTTTTTTTTTTTTTTTTTTTACCGTTTATCATTTTCTTTATACAACTATGCAAGGTTTTGAGAAAATCTAGCAACTTATAAAGCCAAGATAAAAAACAAAATAAAAAAAAAAAAAAAAAAAAAAAAAAAAAAAAAAAAAAAACGTATTTCTACAGTTTCACACAATATTGTAAGTTATTTATGGTGTCTTTCAGTATTTTGTGATATCAAAACTCAAACCCTTAGACAATGTTAGCACCATTAGGCGCGTGTTCTTCAACGGAAACATACTTAAGATGTCGAGATACATGGGATTTTTGTAACTTGGTCTTGAGCTTAATCCTAATTTTCACATATTGTTAAAAGAAAACAACAAAATATTGATTGATGAACAATCCATAATGAAAAGTCACATCAGGTCTAAAAAGGTGGGAATTTGAAATTAAGTTTTATGTCAAACTAACTGTTCATGATATTTTAAAAAGTATACATTGTCATATTTAATTGTTATGTTTAAAATGTGTGGCAACATCATGTTAATGACATGAACGAAAACTAGTTTTTCTCAAATCAACAAAAGTATTGCCATGTCAATTTTAACACAAAATAAATCATAATTCTAGGCATGCTAGTTATTTTGTATTTTAAAATGAGGTGCCACTACAATAATAATAATAATAATAAAATATATATATCTCAATGACAAAATCGTAAAAATATTGAAACAAAATAAAAAAAAATGGGGTTAAAACTGTGTGTTTCTTCATCGTTTCCTATTACTTACATTGTATTTTTAATACTTTTTTTCTTGTCAAACTTTATAACCTTACCTCTAAATAATACATTTCAAAGATATTCATACAATTTTTGTATATTTTTACTTTTCAGTTTTTTGATATTTTCTAATCTAATCCACGTACTTTTTGACTTTTAATAACTTTTTTCTTGTCAAACATCATAAGCTTACCCCTAATAGTGCGCTTCAAACCCACAAATATCCCCTACTTTTATAATTAGGGTATTGTAGAATCATTGTAGCTCGAGGTTGTTTAGACCTCATATTATCTAGCACACATAATATTGATACGCAGCGGAATAATAAACAAGAACTTCAAATATTATGAACAAGGTTTTTCCACAATCCTTGATTTGCTTCCAAATCCTCTGCTCTTGTCATCTTGTTGTCTTGGCATTCTGCACTCTCTTGAATAATGACTTTTCTTGTGGCAATTGAAACACTCAATCTTTGACTTGTCATACCCAGCAACATCATTGTTGTTTATGATTATCTTCTTTTCAGTCTTCTTCAAGAATCTTCTAGCTCTCAAGCTGAAAAGAGAGAGCTGCCACTTGATATCCATCTCTTCAATGTCATCTTCATCAATCTCTTGAAGATCTCCATGAGTCAACATAGTAGCATTGTGCTGTGTAGTTAGGAAAGCACAATAAGTGTCTTCTTTCAAAAGTCCATTAGTACTGTTAACAGTACCACTGTTGGAGTTAGCAGTACCAACTGCTCTAGCAACTTGAACTTCTTCTTCTGGATTAGAGGTACTGGGAGTTGACACAAAGGCCAAATTTCCAGAACTTGAGCTTGAACTTGATCCAGCAGACTTCTTCACTTCATGTTCTACTATCTTGAAGTTGCTATAGAGATCCATCAGACTCATAGAATCAATGTCTGGCTTATTCTTCCAGACAACCACATGCATAGCCCATTCTGATGGTAGACTCCTTAGGAATTTTGAGTTGAGATCTTCCTGAGGCATCTCAATTCCTAGAACAGCAAGTTGACTCACTAGCTTTTGAAGCCTATTAAACATATGATCTAGTGACTCATTGCTTGTTGTTGTGAAGTTCTCAAACTATTGCTTGAGAAGGGTCTTCTGGGTTTTCTTGGTGGCTTCATTCCCACCATACCTTGCAACAATAGCTTCAAAAAGAGTTTTAGCACACTTGTATTTACTGAAGTTCAGTAATTAATCATTGGGGATTGTCATCAGCAGCATGCTCCTTGCTTTAACATCATTCTTGTGTTGAGCCTTCTCTTTAGTAGTCAATGGCTTGGTCTGTACCTTTATTTCAGAGACACCCTCAACAACAGTTGTTGTAGTTGTGGGCTTAAAAGAATTTCCATCTTCTATTATCTCCCATAACGTATAATCCTGCACTTGAAAGAATTGTTCAACTATTAGTCTCCACATATCGAACTCATTGGGTTTAAGTATTGGTAGCTTAGCAGCAATATTGGTTTGACTTGTTGTTGTCTCCATGTCCATCTTCTTCTTAAACAAATTCGTCTGGATCTTCTAAATCAAAGTATCAGTAACCTGGCTCTGATACCACTTGACCGGATCTACACACACTCCTTGTGTTAGATAGATACTTTGAATAATGTTAGTCTAGCACGCGAAATTTACTAGCAAACACTCAGAAGATTTATTTGATGTGTTTTGTATGAACGAATGAAACAATGTATATATATGAACAAGAGACAAATAATTAACTTCAACGATTCAATATTATTGATTCAATAATACGAGTGATCTCCTATCACTAGGGTTTACAACCTTGAATCTTTTCTAAGAACTTACGTATACTATTCAATAACCTAGGCAATCCTTTTATAGACTAAGGATTCCTGTACAAGATAATTATCATCTATATAAGTAAGATATACACAAAATCCTTTCTATACTTATCTTCTATACGATTACAAAAATTATAAGCCGTACTAACTTTCTAATACCAACCGTACTAACTGACTTTGTACTGTTAGTATAATCTTCAATGTCTTCCAGCAGTACGAACTTATATGCAACAGTTTCAACTGTTTACATTAATTCCAAACAGGTATCACAATCACTTTCGAGGGTTATGAATAACCTTTCCTAAAAAAGAGTAAATTGCATAAATCGTCCTTGTGTTTTGGCCAAATTGCATATTTCGTCCCTGCCTTTTCAAAAGTACATGCACTGTCCTGCGAAAAACTTACGAGAGTAATTTTCATCTATGACCAAAATAAAAAGACCAAAATGTCATCCTCTCTATTTTAGTCAAAAGAAAGAAGACAAGAGTTATTTAGTCATTGCAATTTGGCCAGGGACGAAATATACACTAGTAAGTTTTCCAAAAAAACAGTGTCTGCACTTTCAAAACGTATGGGCGGAAATGCAATTTGGCTAAACCACAAAGACGACTTTTGCAATTTACTTCCTAAAAGGTATAATTCAATTTAGGCAACTTTTGAAAACATTTAAAATTAATTTTTTTTATAACAAAACTTCCAAAAATAAAAAGTCAAAAAATTTACCGCCCAGGCATTAAATAAACCGTCACACACTACTTAAAAAATCACAAATCATTTCTCACTCTATCTCCAACCAAACACCAAAACACCTTTGACTAAAAACGCATCCATCTATCCATTTCACATCATCTAACAAACTTTTTAACCAATTAGGGTTTCACATATTCCAAATAATGCCCTTCAAACCCGCGAATATTTCGTACTTTTTCAGGTATCATAATCACTTTCGAGGGGTATGAATAACCTTCCCTAAAAAATAGTAAATTGCATAACCGTCCTTGCAGTTTGGCCAAATTGCATTTTTGTCCTTGCCTTTTCGAAAGTGCACGCACCGTTCTTGTGGGAAACTTACGAGTGCAATTTTCGTCCTTGACCAAAATACCCATCCTCTCTATTTTAGTAAAAAGAAAGAAGACAAGGGTTATTTAGTTATTTCAATTTAGCCAGAGATGAATTCCGTACTCGTTAGTTTCTCACAAAAACGGTGTCAGCACTTTCAAAATGATAGGGACGAAAATGCAATTTGGCTAAACGACGACGGCTTTTGCAATTTACTCCCTAAAAGATATACTCGTATTTAAATTTAGGCAACTTTAAAGAACATTTAAAAATAAAATTTGTCATTTCCAAAACTAATTTACAAAACTTCAAAAAATAATAAGTCAAAAAATTTACCGCCCTCATCTTATATACTAAAAGCTTAAGTAGTGTTATAAATGTAAGTGGTCATAATAAATGTCCCAAGGATTGATTTCTATCATATGAAGCCTTCAACATTGATTCCATGCAACTCAAAACATCTCAATTAGTAATTGTATATTGATTTCAAGCAACTCAAAGATCTCAATTAATATTCACATAATGGCCATTTACATGTTAAGAATATCAACCATCTATCAGTTACACAACTCTTACACAACTCCACATAGCATGTTATCTCTATAAATTTCCTCAGCAGTTTTGAAGTTTCACACACCTCAAACTTGAGCTTACACTTCTGCATAACTGAATCTAATCTCGCAATGGCAAACAGGTCAAGTCAGGCATCTGAAACCACTAAGAAAGTTTCTGAAAAAAATTCCACCCAGGCAAACAGCCAACTTTTTCTTGATGTACTTGATGTGGGTGTCTCAGGAACCATAGTTGTTATGGTGTGTAGAAAATGGGATGTGAATGCGACGTCCGGCCGTTATTTAAGCACGGATTTCATTGTTTCTGATGGGAAGGTAAGTTAGCCCTTGGTTTGTCTGCAAGTTAAGCAAAGAGAAACAATTAGAAATGGGGTTTGTATAAAATTATTAAAATTTATAAAGATGCATAGGTTATGTATTTTGCATATGGTTTGCGATTTGGTGGATGCATACATTATTCACTAAAGTACTTAAATTTTGTTATTGCAGGGTAATATCATGCACTGTACTGCAAAAGCCAGTGTTTCACATAATTTTGTTGACAAATTAAAAGATGGTGTGATTTACTCGATCAAAGACTTTAGTGTCGTAGCAAATAAGGATAAGTACCGTGTTTTGAAGGATTCTGCTTGCATGATTGAATTTGATGGAGCAACGTCCGTAAGGAAAGCTGCAGTCAAAGCGGACGGTTTTGTCAGACATCCTTTCCAATTGGTACCATTTGAGAAACTTGAACCTACAGGCAATAAATTTCTTATTGGTAAGGCCATGATTGTAAGATATTTTCAGCTGATTTCCAAATTATATCTATAATTCTAATTTTGTGTACACTTTGCAGATGTTGTTGGTTACATTACCAATGTTGGTAGGACCACCTACCAGAGAACAGGTTCAAGAAATCTTGATTTTTATCTTGCCAACCAAAGGTATGTGTTAATTTGCATGTTTGTTACAACTAATCATATGTTGTTATCCTAATTGTTGGTCTTATATTGCTTTGAATAGTGGCCAGTCAATTAGGGTTACCCTATGGGGTGGTTTAGGCGATGTATTAATAGAAAAGAAAGCTAAACATATTGGGCTGTGTGTCGTGGTTCTAACCTCAGTCAATGCTAGACACTACAATAGTAAGGATCCATTCAACATAATGTTTCTACGTGGTTTAAAACAATCAAGGATTAACTGATTATGTGTACTTACCTTCCAGATAAGCTTTATTTGTCGAGCAGCTCTTCCACCCTCATTCTGGATGATGATGACATTCCAGCCCTGAGACAATTTAAAGCTGGCGTTAGGTAATCAAACTTACATTCTCCCTGCACCTTAATCATGTTAGTCACTAACCTTAACTTTTCTTATAGTGGTGTGAATCAAAAGAGGGAAGGCGTGCCGGTTGATCACTCAATACCAAAGCCTGGGACACTTGAAAATGTGTTGATGTGGGCAAGAAACATGAAGAATGATGTACTCATCTTCTATTCTAATATTCTGTTAGTGTAATTTTATCCTATTGCCTCCTATTGACCTCCTTTTTCCCTCTTCAGAGCTCAACCTTCCACTGTAAAGTAAGGATAAACAATGTCATAACTAGAAAGGGGTGGAACTATCCATCATGTGGAGGTGAGAAATGCAAGAAAGGTTTAACTAGGCAGGAAGGAAAATTTTGGTGTGATGGATGTAACACATCTGTCGACTACCCGGTTATAAGGTATTGCTCTTTCTTTACAATCGTTATTGATTGGTTTTTAAAAATATTGATCCAACAACAACATTAAGCAATTGTTTTCAAAAATTTATTAGCTTTCATTTAAATTTTAAAAGACTGCAAAAAATTGAATACCACTTGGATGCATTGATCCAACAACAACATTAAGCAATTGTTTTCAAAAATTTATTAGCTTTCATTTAAATTTTAAAAGACTGCAAAAAATTGAATACCACTTAGATGCAATATTGGATGTGCAGGTACAGGCTCGAACTTGGTGTATCGGATGAGACAGAACAGACTGTTGTTGTGCTGTTTGACGAGACTGCAACAGAGGTGGTTAAACACTCAGCAGCCTCACTTTTTGGGACAGAGGCCGAGGTACATTCATAATGATAAAGAATTAATGTTAAAGAGTTAAAGAGTGTTGTAATAATTTCCCTTAACCTTATCTTCCTATGCAGGATTCGGAGGATCACGTTGTGCTACCGCGTGCCATAGCTGATATTGTAGGTGGTACCCACATTCTGGAGATAAAAACACATACTTACTATGAACATGGAAGCTATGAAAGCTTCACATGTTCGGCAATTTGTGCAGAGCAGACTGCTGATGAAGGTACGAGTTCTAGCACGGTCGAGCAAACAGCTGCTTCTGACTCGAACCCAATTGAGCCTTCTGAGGAAAAACCCATTGAAAGGTTAATCAACCGTAACTCAATTCACATGTTTAAACAGTTTAAAATACTACTACTGCTTACCTCATTTATGTTTGAATTATTTAAGGGATGATGTTGAGCAATCAGATACTGAAATAGAGGAAGAGAAAGCTGAGCAAGCTGCTGCTACTGAAAAGCGCCGGTTGAAGAAATTATCAAATGACCCATCAGTCTCTACTCCATCAAAGCCTACTGAAGACAAAATCATTAAAAGGTTAGGCAATGGCTACTTCATCCACATTTCGAAACAGTTTATACTATAACTGCTTACATGTCATTTATAATTGTATTATTTAAGGGATGACATTGAGGATTCAGACACCGAAATAAAGGAAGTGATTAAGAAAAGAAGGTCGGAATTTCAGTTATTCTTTTTGTTATTTTATAGACTATCATTGTATTTATTGGTTTATTATTTTAGTGTTGTTATTGAGGATTCGGACAATGAAAAAGAGCAAGACATAAAAGACAAAGCTGTGGGGCATCCTAAGAAGAAACTAAAAAAAAAGTATGTGCCCTATATAAATAATCTCATTGCCTTAATATTGTTCCAAATCTTAACAGTTTAATTTCTTACATACCTTACTTAGGATGGTCGTTGCAGCCTCGTGTTGGATCGATATACTCTGACCAAACTAACTTGTAGCTTGTCTACGGTTTAACAACTTTGAATGAATTCAAAACTATTAATAATGAAACACTGATATACTTTGCTAAGTATGCGGAATCTACTTCAACAAAGCTAAGAAGAATTAATAAACAACTTTGAATATTATTAAAACCTTGAACCTGCTTTCTTACACAGATTCACTAACAAACTCTAATCACTAATACTTCTAACAAGCTTCTTCGTGTAAACTTGTCTCTCTAAAATCTTATCTAATCGTATCTCTAATCGCATATGTCTAATGCCAACCTAGGGATCCTTTTATAGGCACAAGGAAAACCCTAGTCGGTTTACAAACTTGAACGACAAGTAATTCTAATTATAACTCTAATCTAATACGAACATTCTAGAATTACACATTAGTCCTTAAACTATTTGCATAGCAGTCCTTCAACGAGCAACAGTACTTTGACTTAATTAGCAGTACTTTGACTTGAGTAGCAGTACTTTGACTTTCAGCAGTACTTTGATATTTCATAGCCCAACAATCCTCCCCTAACTTGAATTCTACTTGCTTGATTTCAAGTTCCTTTGTATTTCTTTAACTTCAACACTTTATCTTCAAGGAAAGGTTGTTTCTTTGAAATCTGTCTCGTTGTTGTTTTGTCATCATCAATGCAATCAGTATCTTCAATCTTCATCAGCAACAATTCTTTTCAGCATCATATCTTTTCAGCAACACAGCATCATATTGGCAATATGTACATCAGATCTTAAAAGTTTCATACTATTCTCATCACTTCCAGGTGTGTTAACTCCTGTGAGAGGTGAATCATTGAAAACTTAATGGATTTTGATGTCTCTTTACCAAAGCCATTAACTCTGGAGTAGCCAATGTTTAGGTTTAGGAAAAACCATGGTACATTGATAACCATATGATTTTTAGCAAATCATCAGCTATCAACGGATTTGAGTAGTCTTTACCAAATAGCCGTTTGCTTTTGGACTAGCTAGTTCTTTTAGTACAATCACTACCATGGTGAACTAATTACCATATAATGGTTTTCCACAGCCTTTACCACAAAGCCATTATCTTGTGGGCTAGCCAACTCTTCACTAATATAGATATGGTGAGTTGAAAACCATACAATTTTTAGTAAATTGTCAACTAAAAACGGATTTGATAATCACATCAGAGCCGTACCCTCATGATGAGTCAAACTCTTTCTTGTTTATTAAACATGGTGAGTTGATTACCATTTGTTGTGTAGTACAAGTACTAACACCATGCTGTTGCTTTCAAAACCATTTGTTGTTGTTTAATCTTTGTGCTTCAAAATGTTTTTGCACTTATCAAAAATTACTGATTTTATCAAAAGACTTTACTGGTTTTTTATGCTGCAAGCAGTACTTTGAGAAAGTACTGTTTGACTAGCAGTACTTTGAAGAAAGTACTTATTTTTCAAAAGATTTATATAATAATTAAACCATACCAGTAGTTATGCATTAATCTTCAGATTCAGTTGTCCACTTGATAAACAATTTTATGACCATCAATGCTACTTCATTCTCTTGTTCCACTTCCATGCCATGCTCTAGCATCCTGATCATCAGATCTCTTATGAGTGGATATCTCTGTTCTGCTAGCATATGAATCATAGTGCCATCTTCTAACTCCAAAACATGTATTCCAACTGATTCAAAGAATCTCCATTTGTTAATCTCCCAATTGTCTTGATTTTCCCACAAAGTACTGTCCTTTGTTTCCTCTGTCTCCCAGATTGTTGTGAGATCTCCTAACAATATCAAACCTACTCCTTGTGGTGGAATATGCTCAAAATAAGTTTGTACTTGGAGATATAACTGAAGCATATCATCTCTATCAATCAGATGTAGTATATCCCATAATGAATTGAACACTCTAAAACTTCCATCTTGTCTATGAAAGATCAGATAATCTCCTTCTTGAGATTCTACAACTGAAAAAGTAGATATCTTAGACTTCTTATCAGTATCTTCTTTCAATTTTGGATGTTCAAAATCAAAAACTCTAAGATAATTCCTGAGCTCATCAACTGTATCTGTTCTCAATTCAAATGCTTCCTTGAACTTCTTTGATGGTTGTTCATCAGTAGTTCTTTTCCTCTTTGAGCTTCTTGTAACAGCTCTTTCCTTTCTTTTATCTTCAAGCTCCTTATCTTCAAAAGAAATAATGCTTGCACGATCCTTTTCTATAGCTTCTCTAACAGCATCATACAGATCCTTCATCTCTGTATATGTCAATCTGACTAAACCTGTATATCCTTGACCTTTCAGATAAGCCATCATATCATTCCTTTCTCTAGCTTTACTAATTGGCCTTTGTGATTGAACAGTCTTCCTTGATTCTTCAGCATCTATCTCTGCTTGCAATATTCTAGCTGCTTCCTCATTTTTGGCAATCTGAATTTGTCTTAACTGTGCCAATGTCATCTTCTTCTTTTTCTTTTCTACCAAGATCCCTTTGCCTTTATTTTTTGGATCTATTTCCTGAGTAGGTTGAGAAGAAATATGATGTTGTTGTTCAACCTCATGAATACTGATGCCTCTTTGACTTGACATATTAAGCATAATGTCAGCAATTGTTTCATCATCACTGTTAGTATGAGCTATAACATCTTCTTCCTGAGCTGGTTTAGAAGGGCCAACTTCCTCTTGAACTTGAATTGAAGGACCAATATCTTCTTCAAAATCTAAAGTTCTAGGTGTAATAGTAAATTGCCTCTCAGTACCTTGTTGAGCAGTACTTTCAGCTTCAGCTCCTTCCAAGTTTATTTCCTCAGTATCACCACTTCTTACTTCAACAACAGCTTCTTCCAAATTGATTTGCTCTGTTTCATCACTCTTCCTCTCAGCAGTATCTTGAGGAATATTTTCAGGTGGTGTCCTCTGAGTATCATCCATAAATCCAGCATCTTGTTCAAAACCAGCATCTTCATTCAAATTCTCTAAATTCCTCCCCAATTGGAATGAAGATTGCTTCTTAGACTTTTTCTTCTTTGACTGAGAAGACTTCTTAGGTTTCTGACCACTCTGCTTCTGAGACTTTACCCATAATCGATGGTGTTGAACTAGTGGCCAAACAAACTTCTTCAACCGTTGAAACTTAGTCTTTAATTTGACTATCTTAGCAGCTTGAGCCACACTCTCCTTTTTCAGCCTCCTTAACTCCCTTGTTAAAGCATAATTATCCAACTCTGCCTCTTCTTCTTCAAATTGCTTAGACATATTTGTGGAAGAATAATCATTAGGAGATGGTGGTTGATTCATACCTTGGTCTGACTCCTCATGAGTAGGAATGTCCATAGGAGCAGTATCTTCCCTAGTAGCAGAATGTGGAGAAGCAGTATGTTGAGAAGCAGTAGGTTGAGGAATACTATCTTCTCTTGAAACTGGATACTCTTGGCTTGCTGATTCAGAATTTGCTTCTTGCTCTTGCTCTTGCTCTGCATCTCTAACAACTTGTGCAACTCCCAATATATGAGCAGTCAAAGGTGTGTTGGTTCCAGAAAACTTGACACTTTGTTTAGACAGAAAAGTAAACACCTTCGGTGGAAGTTTGACAGTGGGTAAAAAACTTTGAGGTTTAGGGACATCCTCAAGTTGATTGTTCAAGAATAACTGAACAAACCTTGGATACATTAAGAATGGCGAACCATTAGCAATATGTGTAAGCATACCATCAAGAATTAGTCTTGAAAAGTTGAACCTTTGATCGGTAGCCAAACCCACTAATGCAGATGCAATATTTTGACCAAATTGATCAAAAGAAGTACTCTTGGGACTTAAACAATGAAGTAAGACGTGAATGAGGTACTTCCAATGAGAACAAAACAAAGGCTTCTGAAAAGTAAGTTTCATCAGATCTCCTTCATAACCTATATCACTTAAAGTGTCCCAAAGCACTTGTTTTTCAAAACGAACAGCCCCTCCTTCATCATTAAACATCAAAACATCCCTAATCGTGGCCTCAGAAATCCGAATAGTTCGTCCAGTAACCGTAGCCCTAATCAACGAGTCATCTTCAATCGTTGCAGTAGTCCAAAATTCTTGCATCCAGGGACCAATAACATCAGGGTCAACTAAAATAGAGTAGTTGATGGAAGACCCAGTTAAGAAATCAATGATCGCATGAAAATCAACATTATCCCTTGTCTTGTCCAAATTAGCGATCATATTGTGTTTGCTAACAGTGAGTCGATTAGCCATGATGAGTGGTAGAGAAGTATTCGCTTTGAGTGTGTGTTTTGTTAAAAAGATTGTGGTGTAAAAGCGAATGAGGGATCTCAAATATGGTAAAAGGCGGGGAAATAGGGAGAGTTTCTTTAAATAGGATGGAAACAAATCAAACTCAAAATAATAAAGTTACCGTTTTGATTAACTTATTATCTCCGCCGTAAGGAATTAATTAACCGTAGCCCCACAATTTTTGACCGTTGGAATAGTACTTTGCTGAGTCAGTACTTTAAGCAACAAAGCAGTACGTTCCATCTTCTTATCCACAATCAACACTCCAAACTAAACCAAGAACTTGTAAATGGTTCATGCATAAGTTCTAACTAATGACTATGTTGCCTCCCCTCAAATACAACATATGGTCTAAACTAAACTACTAAAAACCAATACTTTCATTAAGAACTAATAGAAAGTATAGTAACTAATACTAAAGCCTCCCCTCAAATGTAGCCTAGTAGTTAATCATCCCAATGCTCACAACTAAGTGGTTGAATCTTGACACATCAAATCCCTTAGTGAGTAGATCAGCTACATTATCATCTGTGTGAACCTTAACCACATTTATAAGCCTGTGCTCATAACAATCCCGAATGAAGTGATGCCTAATCTGAATATGCTTGGTCTTGGAGTGATAAACTGGATTCTTCACAATGCAGATGGTACTCTCATTATCAATATTGATAGGAGTATTTTTGAAGTTGAATCCATAATCCAAGAGTTGATTTTGCATCCACAAAACTTGTCCACAACAGCTTGCAGCAGCAACATATTCTGCTTCAGTAGAGGAGGTTGCAGCAATTGTTTGCTTTTTACATTGCCAGGAAACTAATCTTCTTCCAAGATATTGACATCCTCCTGAGGTTGATCTTCTATCATAGTTATCCCCTGCATAGTCACTATCTGAAAAAGCTTCCAAATGAAAAGGTGACTCCTTAGGATACCATAATCCTAACTTTGGTTGATGCTTGAGATATCGAAAAATCCTCTTGACTGCATACATATGGGAAACCTTGGGTGTAACCTGATATCTTGCACACAAACATACAGCAAACATGATGTCAGGTCTTGATGCAGTTAAGTACATAAGACAACCAATCATTGATCTATAAAGCTTGACATCCACAGCTTGTCCATCTTCATCCTTGCCTAAGGGTTTATTGTTATCAATGGGTGTGGTGGCAGGCCTGAGATTTGGAAGGTCAAATCTTTTAAGTATGTCTGCAACATACTTTTCTTGGTTAATGAAGATTCCATCTCTTGTTTGTCTAACTTGAAGTCCCAAAAAGAAAGTTAATTCTCCCATAGAACTCATTTGAAACTCATTCTGCATAAGATCTTCAAATTCTTTCACCATAGACTTCTTTGTGGCTCCAAATATAATATCATCCACATATACTTGGACTAACATAATATCTTTCTTATCCCTTTTGATAAACAAAGTCTTATCAATTGCTCCTCTCCTATAACCATGTTGTAATAGAAAATTTGAGAGTCTCTCATACCAAGCTCTGGGAGCTTGATGAAGGCCATACAGTGCCTTGATCACTTTGTAGACTTTGTTTGGATGTGCAGGATCTTCAAAACCAGGAGGTTGTTTAACATAAACTTCCTCAGAAATTGTGCCATAAAGAAAAGCACTTTTCACATCCATTTGGTAGACAGGAAATCCCATATATGATGCAAAGGCAAGAAATAACCTTATTGCCTCTATCCTTGCAACAGGAGCAAATACTTCATCATAATCCACTCCTTCTTCTTGGCGATATCCTTGTGCAACCAATCTAGCTTTATTTTTGATAACATTCCCTCTTTCATCTCTTTTGATTCTGAAAACCCATCTTGTACCAATGACTCTTTTGCCATCTGGTAAATCACATAATACCCAAACTTTGTGAAGCTTGAATTGTAGAAGCTCCTCTTGCATGGCTTCAACCCAACTTTCATTAGCTAAAGCTTGAGCTACCTTCTTGGGTTCTTCTTGAGATAGAAAGCAAGCAAACAGGCATGTTTGTTGATCCTTGTGATTCATCCTGTTTTGTTTGTAAACAAAGCTAAGTAAAGCAGTATGTTGCTTAGAAAGTCCTTTAACTTTGTTCCTTGTAACCACTCCTGAAGAGGGTGATCCAATAATGTTACTTTGAGGATGAGCTTTATGAACTCTCAATGTAGGAGTTGGTGGTACTGGAAGATCAGACTCTAAGTTAGTAAAATCAATCCCTTCATTGGAGAAAATACCTTCTGGATTAAGCTCATCATCAATTTCTTCTAAACCAGGAATGTTAGCATTATCCAAATCATCATTATCAACATTGGAATCATCAGCATTGTTCCAATTTGATTGTTCTAACACACCAGAAGTACTGTCAAAAGGATCATCAGTACCTTGATCAAAAGTACTGTGAACAGTATCTTGAAATACACTCTTTTTCTTTGCAGCTTCATAAGCCTTCCTTTGTTCATCTTCATAGGATTGTGCTATAGTTTCTTGAAAAAGCATCCTATTAAGTTCATCTTGTATGGCTTGATCTTCATCAGATACTGTATTAGTTGGTTGAGCAGTACTTTGGTCTTCAACAGTAACTTCAGGTTCTTTGTCAGGAACATCTTCTGGTGTAACATTGACTCCATGAACAATGTACTGTGAATCATCTTCTTTGTGATTAGCCTGATTCTCTTCTCTAACAGGAACATAATTCATAGATGGAGTGAACTTGAGATCAAGATCAAACATCCAATCAGGACCTTTACCTTTCTGAGTTTCCTTATCTTCCAAAAATTCAACATGAAGACAATCTTGTACCTTTTTGGTATTCCTGTTATAAACTCTAAAACCTTTGCTATTTGTACAATAACCCAATAGATATCCTTCATCTGACTTACCATCAAATTTTCCCAGAGAGTCAATGGTATTTAGAATAGTCAGAGAGCAGCCAAAAGGTTTGAGAAAACGAATGTTTGGTTTCTTTCCCATTAGTAACTCATAAGGTGTCTTCATCTGAGGTTTAGTTACTGAAACTCTATTTAACACATAGCAAGCAGTACTTATGGCTTCAGCCCAAAAGAGAATAGGTAATTGGGAATCTGCAAGCATTGTTCTAGCTGCTTCTATCAAAGTCTTGTTCTTTCTTTCTGCAACACCATTCTGCTGGGGTGTTCTAGCAATGCTAAACTCTCTCTTGATCCCTTTCTTGGCACAGAATTCATCCATATGCTTGTTCTTGAATTCTGTTCCATTGTCACATCTAATACCTCTTACTTTGAATCTTAATTGATTTTCAAGGGCTACTATCAGGTCATGGATAGCATCAAAGGTTTCATCTTTGAATCCCAAGAAAAAGACCCAACTAAATCGGCTACAATCATCTGTCACAACCAAGCAGTACTTCTTCTTGTTTAAACTCTCTACTGAAACTGGTCCAAACAGATCCATGTGTAGCAACTCCAAAGGTTCTCTAATATCTCTTTCCCCAAGCTTCTTACATGAAGCTTTATGTTGTTTACCCTTCTTGCAAGCCAAACATGAATGATCAGTCTTGAATGTTTTGGAAGGTAAACCTCTAATTAAATTTCCTTTGACCAGCTTGTTGATGTTCTTAAAATTAACATGACCTAGTCTTCTGTGCCACAAATGTGCTTCTTCCAATGATGCCTTTGCTACTAAACATGTTGCTCTTCCAGCAGAATTGAGACTCTTTAAGTCTAAACTGTACACATCATTGGTTCTTGGTACTCTCAATGTTACCAAGTGATCATCAACAAATTTGAACTCAGGGGAGAGAATGAGACATTCTGTATCAGTGAACAGAATTGGGTACTTCTTGTCACAAATTTGAGATACTGACAAAAGATTGAACTTTAGCTCCTTCACATATCTAACATTCTCAAAATCAATACATCCTGCCTTGATTGTTCCTTTGCCAGTGATTCTCCCTCCATCAGGATCATTACCAAATGCAACTCTTCCTCCATAATATGCCTTAAAATCTGACAGGATCTCCTTGTCCCCTGTCATGCTGCCAGAGCAACCACTATCAACAATAATATGATCTTTAAGCTCCTCCTCTAGGTTGCCCTGCACATTAAAGAAAAGGGTTAGTTTCTTTTAGGAACCCAAGCCATTACTGACTTGTGTTCCCCTTGTGGAGTGACATACTTGAATTCCTTCAGTATGTAATCTCCACTGGTTTTAAAGGCATGGTCAATGATTATTTGAGTTGGTCCCATGTCCTGTGTTGTATTATCAACAACACTCCCTGTTTCACCCTTATCTGATGAAAGTACTGCTTGTTCCCCATCAGTACTTCCTTTCTGAACCCAATTTCGTTTGACCTTAGGTTTCTCTGATCTAGGTATTCTGCTTGAGGTGTAAGACCTTTTATATGAATTGAATCTCTTAGGTCTTCTAGGTGAAAAAGTGTTAGCAGTACCATGATTGGGTGAAAACTTATCAGTCCTTTGAGAAGGTACTTCTTGAGACTTAGCAATGTGTGAAGGTACTGGTGGTTTGGAAAACATTCTTTTCTGGTGAGGGTACCTATAGTCTTTAGAGAAATTACTATGGTTGACCCTATTTGAGTGATTCCAAACTGGTCAAGTCTCTCTTGGCTTATGGGTGGCAGGTCTATTCTTTGGGAACTGACTTAAATATTCTGAGTGTAAGTCACAATGCTTAATCAAGTGATCAGGACTATAGCATACATAACATAACTTTCTCTCCATATTCCCAAATCCTCTTCTATGATTAAAAGGTTTCCTATAGTGAGCAGTATTTTGAAAAGTTTCTCTTGGAGGTACTGCTGAATGTCCAGCAGTACTTTGAAAAGTTTTTGGAGGTACTGCTTGTTTTTGAAAGGCTGTAGGAAACTTTTGATCATTACCCCTTTGAAAATCATTCTTAGGTTTCTCAGAACTAAATGGACCAGTAAGCTTCTTTCTAAACTCTAGGTTGTCTACACCATAACGAGAAACATCTGTCCTAAGTGGTTGAAACTGACCAGTGGGTGGAGGAACTGAGTGGTACTCCTTATCTTTCTTAAACTCAGGGGGTGATTCACTAATTGGTTCCTCATTCCTAGATGTGTTTTCTTCTGAGCTTGTAAGGTCATCATCACTAGGTGGAATCTCTTCCTTATCACTAGGTGGGGTTTCTTCCTTATCACTAGGTGAGGTCTCATCTGAACTACTATCTTCACCATAACCTAGTCCAGCTCTACTGTTTATGACTCTTTGTTTTTCAACAAATTGAACATGTGATAGACCAGCCTGTTTAATACTACCAAGTTTTTCTAACAAAGTATCTCTTTCCTTAGTAATCTTTTCTAATTCAGACACCTTACATCCTAACTTCCATTCACTTAATTTCAATTGGTAATCTTGTTGCTCATATTTTTCTGCCCAAGCCATTTCATTATTTTCATGTGTTAATATTTTGGCTTCCATTGACTCTAAAGTTAATTGATAACCAGCTACCTCAGACCTAGCTGTTCTACAATTATCTCTTTCAGTCACATATTCTTTAAGCAACTTTTGATAAACATCATTACACTTAGAGCATACCTCAGAGACATTGGATGAACTTGGTGAAGTAGCTACCATAGCAATCTGAACAGGTTCATCTTCATCCTCCATGCTCCAGTCAAAGCTTCCAAGACCATCTCTTGATTCCAAAGCAGCATATCCTGGTTCCTCATCAAAAGCTGTGCCCCAATCAAACTCTTCCGTTGCAACCATAGAATAGGTTACAGGTTCATCATCAAATTCAGCACTCCAGTCAATCTCTGCTAAATTTTCTTGAGCCACCAAAGCTTTTGGTTGTGATTCAGTAATAGGAACCTCCTTTCTTTCAACCTTGGGTTGTTCAACCATCCTGTTTGCCTGATATTTTGCAAACTTGCATTCCCTTGCAAAGTGTCCGAGCTTTTGACAATTGAAACATTCAATCTTGGATTTGTCAAAAGTTATACCTTGTTTGGTTTTGAAATCAATTCCCCTTCCTGTCTTGTTCATGAACTTCTTGATCCTTGCAGTGATCATAGCTACTTGCCATCTTATGTCAATCTCCTCTAAAGCATCTTCTTCAATCTGCAACAAGTCTTCTTGATAGGTAACAGGTAAAGTGGCTTGTTGTGCAAAGAAGGAACATACAACATCATCAGAATTGGTGTTGTTTGTTGGTGATGGATTGGGAGTAGTTGTGGTTGTGCAAACATGCTGTGAATCACCAACAGTACTTTGAGAAGGATAAGCAGTACTTTTAGTGGAAGTACTGCTTCTGTTTTCAGAAGACACAAAAGCTATGTTGTGAGTTTTCTGAGAACTGTGACCATTCATCTCTTGCTCGTACACTTTCAAATTGTTATAGAGATCATCAAAGTCCATAGACTCCAATCCAGGTTGTCCTCTAATCATAGTAGCAACCACATGCCAGACAGATGGCAAACTCCTTAAGAACTTCAAATTTGCATCTTCAACAGATACCTCTGCTCCATACAGTTCTAGCATACTAAGTAGATTTTGAAATCTGTCATAGGCAGCATCAAGACCTTCTCTTTCACCAACAGTGAAGGTTTCAAACTGCTGCTTCAATAAGTTTCTATGCATCTTCTTTGAAGCATCATTACCTCCAAATCTTGTCTTGATCGCAGCCCATAATTGTTTTGCATCCTTAGCATCATGAAACTTTAGTAGGTGACCATCAGGAATAGCAGACAACAGTATGTTGAGAGCCTTATCTTGATTTCTCTTGTAGCTGCTGGCAAGGTTGGTTGAGGTGGTTTGGGTTGTCCTTCAACTTGTAAAGGTTCATCAAGAACAACATTACCATTGACAATTACATCCCATAGAGCATGGTCAGTAATAGCAAGGTACTGCCTCATCTTCATGCTCCAGAGATCATATTCTCCCTTCTTGATGATAGGAATTCTGAGTGAGGTGATGGATGGGATAGGTGCAGCTTCAATCGACATTGTTGAGGGTTTGTTGATAAATCGGTTTTAAGGGTTTCTTCTTAATCAGAGTCTCCACACAAGCTCTAATACCACTTGTTGGATCGATATACTCTGACCAAACTAACTTGTAGCTTGTCTACGGTTTAACAACTTTGAATGAATTCAAAACTATTAATAATGAAACACTGATATACTTTGCTAAGTATGCGGAATCTACTTCAACAAAGCTAAGAAGAATTAATAAACAACTTTGAATATTATTAAAACCTTGAACCTGCTTTCTTACACAGATTCACTAACAAACTCTAATCACTAATACTTCTAACAAGCTTCTTCGTGTAAACTTGTCTCTCTAAAATCTTATCTAATCGTATCTCTAATCGCATATGTCTAATGCCAACCTAGGGATCCTTTTATAGGCACAAGGAAAACCCTAGTCGGTTTACAAACTTGAACAACAAGTAATTCTAATTATAACCCTAATCTAATACGAACATTCTAGAATTACACATTAGTCCTTAAACTATTTGCATAGCAGTCCTTCAACGAGCAGCAGTACTTTGACTTAATTAGCAGTACTTTGACTTGAGTAGCAGTACTTTGATATTTCATAGCCCAACACCTCGGACGAGGAGTAAACAACAAATAATGAAGATCTTGGAAGCATCACGCATAATTACCAGCTGATGAGTGAAGCATGAAATGAATAAATAATTAGGAAAAATGTAATAAATTGGATCCTAATAGTTAATAGGATTCTGGAGTTTCATACCTTTGAGATAATAGTTGTGTTTGGTTATAAGTTTTCATATTTTAAATGAATTGTGTTTGTTTCCAATTTTTGATTAAATTTCATATTAGACTTCTATTATATTTAATCATGCTATTCATTAGTAAAAATTTCATAGAAAATGCAAATCAATAATAACAAATAAATTAACTATACTATTGTCTCCAAATGTTTCCATCTTTTTATCACATCTAAAATAGAACACTCAAAAGTCATTTAAATTTCATAGCAAATGCAAATCAATAATAACAAAGTAATTAACTATACTTCATATTAAACTTCTATTTTAAACTTAATATTGTCACCAAATATTTCCATCTTTTTATCACATCTAAAATAGAACACTCAAAAGTCATTTTTACCACTTCTAAAATAGAACACTCAATAGTCATCGCAAACTCACCATTGCTTTTTCATTTGCTTACTAATAAATGTTTCAGTTAATGAACCATAATATAAATAACATACTGATATCCTCCTAACAACACATCTCAACATTATGTCAGAATTTACAAACATTCAGCATATGCCATCTCATATCCTAAGTCTCAAAAAAAAGCTAAGAGTTGTGCTCATCACAGATGTGAATCCAACCCAAGGGTTGTGCATTGGAACCCATCTAATTATCAAGCGGTTAGGACAATTATTTATTGAGGCAGAAATCATCACCGGGACAAATGTAGGAGACACGGTTGCAATACCAAGAATTACATTCACCTTAACCATGGCTAGATGGCCATTCAAAATGAAGTGTACACAATTTCCAATCAAAATATGTGCTGCAGAGAACGTTCCTGGAGTCGACCGTGATAAAGAACAAAAAGATTCAAGCGTTCTGAAATAGATAATTAGGAAAAAGTAATAAGATGAATTACATATTATTCATCAAATACCTCATGTTTGATTTTGTCTTTTATTTAATGAATACTATAATATTTTATGATTTTTTTGTTATAAAACCTTATGAATACCTAATCAATTTACTTTATGGGAGAGTGGAAGTTACAAAATTATTTTGTAACTGCATGGAAACTTAATAGCTTGGTAAGGCTTTTAAAAGGCACATGCTAACCTCTACTATACACAACTACCACCATCTATATTTCAATTTAATGGCATTCAGTAAAGAGGAGATCACCATGTATTTTCATCTGCCGATAACGCAAGCTGCCAAGGAACTTAATGTTGGTTTAACTGCTTTAAAAAGATTTTGTAGAAGGAAACACTTTAATTTGGACCCAACTACAGGAATTGACGCTACACCGTTGGAGGTGATATATCCAACTGATAACACAGGACCTGAAGAGATGGATGGTGATAGTAGTTGAAAAATCATAATCTTAGAGTTTACAATGTTAATTATTAATAAATGGAGTGTTGTTTGTGCTTTTGTAATGGTTTCATATGCCATAATACAATCTTTCTATCTTCTCGTCTATATGTGATTGAAATATTAGACAGCAAGGCCTATCAGTCTATTATATTGGAAACTCTAAATTAGGTACATACTCGATGCAATATACTGTATAGAAACCAGGAACCATATAAAAAAATGAACCATAATTTCATCTAACAAACTAATAATTGTGACTCTAAATTAATCAAATTTAATATGAATCACTTTACAAAAACTTCTCATAATTCCTATCATCTATCTTAAACATATTCTATATTGATTATCAATAAATATAACATTTATACCACAAAATACCAAAAGACAAGCTCTATTTTATAAACTATATATGACTGAAAACTTAGATAGCAACCTCTATCAATCGATTATATAAATATACTATATAGAAAGCAGTAACCATAAAAAAATTAATCATAACTTACTTCATGCAACAAACCAACTATTACGACTCTAAGTTAATCAATCTTTAAACAAGTCAATACACACATATCCTCTTAATATGAACCACTTTACAAAACCTACTCATAACTCCTATAATCTTGTATTATGGTAGGGCCTAACCATGACATGCACTTAGGTACCTCAACTCTACCCACCTCATTCCTAAACAAACCTTCCGATTGATTTATCCAAATACCAAATAGGTCTAAGCTTGCATTTTTTGGGTCACATGTTCCACTTCTTTTTTGGGCGAGAATCTCAAAGATTTCCCATGCCTCTTCATCACCATAATCCCACATTTTCCCATCTTCCATATTTTCAATCTCCTGCTGGGTTTGGCGGTCGATACGAGTGTAAAAGATTTGAAGTGGAAACAATAAGTCAAGACCATGATGAAAGACCTTTTTTAATAAGTATTTGAAACGAGTCCATGTATCGGAAAAAGATTCACCATTATGTCGACGGAACATAAAGATGTCATTTTGGAGTGGAAGGGGTAGATTATGTAGTGGATTCACGTTCTCCATAATGGTGAACGGAAGAGTCAATGGAAATTTCTTTTACGAACAAAGACACAAAGAAAAAGATAGACTAAAGAAAATCCTAGAAAAATAAAATAAAAATCTCACTAGAAGGGAATCTAATGAGTAGACCTATAAAATAAAAATTCAACCTAAACAATAACTATTCCCCGGCAGCGGCGCCAAAAACTTGATGCGTGGTTTTGCAACCTTACAACAGGTTTTACCTCTCGAGGGATCTCAAGAGGCTTACAACCCCACCAGGCAGTGTACCTGACCGATGTAGTATAGTGTAGTGGTAAGTACGGGGGATTGATCGTTCTCCACAGGGAATAGTGTTCGTTAGGTATGAAAAATTACTTTAATAGGTCTAAGGGTGAGAGAAGATTCTTTTTATGTTTTTTATATTTTTATGAAAGCAAGTAAAATCTCGGGTTTGAAAGAGTGGGCGGAATTAGTTGCTAGTCAACTAACCCAAATTACTACGAATGCAAATAAAATAAAATAACAAAAATGAAAATGTTGGTGAAAACTTATGTGGAGAGAAATGTGTTTACTTAGATTTCCTTACTCCCTAACTATCTTTTACCGGTTGATTAGTGTGTATTAGTCACGTGGATGACGGGTGTATTCCTTAATACCATTCGTGGGGTGGCGTACGTACTTCCCCAACTCTACAAGCTCCTACTTCACTCCTATGTCGAGCCGGCTAGGAAGCTCCTAACATGGGATCACTAGAATTCGCTTGTGCATTAAATACAACCATAAAAACCTTTAGTACGCATTGGTTCATGTTTCTTAAGACGTTCAAGCAAGTTACCGAATAGGAAGTTAGCCAGTTTTCTTAAGCCTAACATAGATGAACAATCATCCAATACAACTAACAACACACTAATAACCAATAATCAATAGCTAGGTTTCATTAGATCTAAGCAAACACAAGATAAATCTATCCTAACATGTTAAACAAAAGACAAGAATAAGATAGAATCAAACAACACATAGACATTTTGAATGATTAATTGATAACTTATCTTCAATGTAACATGGAAGATCTCAAGGCAAAAAGCCTTGAAAGAGCTGCCAAATTCGTCCTAGGGTTTTCACACACAAAGTTCCCCAATAAGTTCCACACTAATGACAAGGAATTGCAAAACTATATATAGATTTTTGGATCTGACGGCGTCACGTTATGGAGTGTGATGCCGTCACCTCGCCTCTTTTAGGGTTCCCGGATGACCTTCTTGACGCCGTCCCTCTTTAGCTCTCAAAAATCCGTTCTGGCTTATCAAGGCTTGACGCCCTCAGACTATGAACGTGACGCCGTCCCTCTTTAAATTATAACGTGACGACCTTGATCAGATTAAAGAGTGACGCCGTCAGAATTTCCATGCAATTTCTCTGGCTTATCATGAGTAAATTTCACATCCACCACTTTTGCCAAGCCATGACGCCGTCCAGGGTTAATCCTGACGCCGTCAAAGGTAACTTCAAGCAAGATTTTGAGACTTTGTCGTTTTCTTCACTTTTATGCTCCAAAAACGTCCAAAATGCTTCCTTTTCCAGATTTCTTCTCAAAAGTACCTAAAATGACAAAAGGAACGATTTAGGGCAATATTTGATCAAATAAATACGATTTAGGGCTTAAATGACCCCTTAAAAGCGGTACACTTTTCGCTTCATCACTTATCATGACAATACAGGTGCACGACAAACTGTACGTGGATTCGTTACAATGAAGGAGTATTATGCGTACATAATTCAGCAACGAAATAACCAGGGTACTACTTTGCTAAGAGGAGGGCGACTTTTCCAACAATTTTTTGTCGATGCATATACAGCTATTGAAGAACAAAGGCTTAAATGGACAAGAAAAAATCAAGACAACCTACGTGTGGATCTTTATCATAACGTGTTTGATGCTGTTACAAGTGGAGATACAGACGCGGCAGCAATTGGAAAAAGAATAGTTTTACCGTCAAGCTTTGTAGGCAGCCCAAGGTATATGATGCAGAATTATCAAGATGTCATGGCTCTATGTAGGGCATATTGAAATCCAGATCTGTTCATCACATTCACTTCCAATCCAAAATGGCCCGAAATTAGTGACATGCATGCGCATATTCCTGGCCAGAAAGCAAACGATCGACCGGAAGTTGGAACACGGGTATTTAAAATTAAATTGACTGAATTGTTGGATGATCTTACAAAAAAACAGATTTTTGGCGACTATTCTGCAGGTAATACAAGTCACCTCTTAGAGTCAATGACACTTTTGCTTTAAATCATTCTGATTTATCCCTAATATTATTCAAATGTTTCGTTTCAGTTGTATATGTTATCGAATTTCAAAAACGTGGCTTGCCCCATGCTCATATTTTACTGTGGCTCGAAGATTACGCCAAGTGCAGGACGGGGGCTGAAATAGATGATTTAATCTCAGCAGAGATTCCATGCCCAACAAATGATCCGGATGGATACAAAGTTGTTACTGAATATATGTTGGATGGACCCTGCGGGAAGGATGCAAAGAACTCCCCATGCAACATAGAAGGAAAATGTTCAAAACATTTCCCTAAAGCGTTTTATCCAGAAACAACAATTGATGGAGATGGCTACCCTGTTTACCGCCGTAGAGATAATAAAGCCAATTTTGTAAAGGGTAAGTTCACGTTCAATAACAGACATGTCGTTCCTTACAATCGATATCTTTTGATTAAATACCAGGCGCACATAAATGTTGAATGGTGCAATAGATCGAGGGCAATTAAGTATCTGTTTAAATACTTAAACAAAGGACCTGACCGAGCTACTATTGTCATTGAAGAAAACATAAAAAAGGCTGATAAAGGAGTTCCTGCACAGATTGTTCAGGTTGATGAAATTAAAAATTTCATGAATTGTCGCTACTTAGCCCCATGTGAAGCAGTATGGAGACTCTTTTCTTTTGACATCAATTACAACTACCCATCAGTCATGAAGCTCAATTACCACCTACCCAACCAAAACGCAATAACACTGCGTGATTCTGAAAGTTTACCAGCACTACTTGAAAAGGAAGGTATCAACATAACTATGTTTACCGAGTGGTTTGAGCTAAATAAACGTGAACCAGAAGCTCGGAAATTAACTTATGCTGAAATTCCAAAAAAGTATGTATGGCATGAAAAAGAAAGAATTTGGAAACTTAGAAAACAAAAAAAAATGCATAGGACGGATGGTTTATTCCAATCGTGCATCAGGGGAACGTTACTATCTCAGAATGGTAATAAATGTAGCCAAAGGTCCTGAATCGTTTGAACACTTGATGACGGTTAACAAAGTAACATATCGGACATTTAAAGAAGTGTGTTTTGCATATGGTTTACTCAATGATGACAAAGAATGGACCAAGGCTATATCAGAGGCAAGATTGTGGGCATTAGCACCTCAATTGAGGGACTTATTTGTTACAATATTGTTGTTTTGTGAAGTAAGTAGGCCACAACAATTGTGGAAAGAAAACTGGGAGGCTTTATCGGAAGATATTCTACATAAAAAAAGAAAACACTTCAGGTACCCAGACTTACAACTTACAGAAGAACAAATTCAAAACTATTGTTTGGTGGAGATAGAGGAACTGTTACACAGATTTGGAAGATCTTTAGCCGAATTCGAAGACCTCCTACGGCCAAACCCAAAGCTACTAAAAAACATGGACAATCGTTTGATTAGAGAAGCATTGGACTTTGATATGAAAACAAGTAAGATTGAACATGAACAGCTTCATTCGATGTTAAACTCTGAGCAACATCTGATCTATCAAGGAGTTATTGAGTCCGTATATAGTCAAAAAGGAGGATTTTACTTTGTTTATGGGCCCGGAGGGAGCGGTAAGACATTTTTATACAAGACTATAATATCAAAACTAAGATCAGAAAGAATGATCGTTCTTGCAGTTGCATCTTCAGGTACATCATTTAATACGCGTTTTTCAATTATTATACATAAGATATCATGAACTACAGCAATATTACACTGCTTAAAGAGTTGCTTCTTTATTATTAATCCAAGAATTGCTTCTTTACTACTACCGGGAGGGAGGACTGCCCATAGCAGATTTGTTATCCCATTGGAATTAATGGACAACAGTACGTGTGATATCAAACAAAACACCCACCTCGCAGAATTAGTGAAAGAGGCCAGATTGATAATTTGGGATGAAGCACCAATGACTCAGCGATATGCTTTTGAAGCTTTAGACAAGACGTTGAGGGATATTTTGGGATACGAGAAACCGGAAAATAGAGACCGCATATTCGGTGGAATGACAGTGTTACTGGGAGGTGACTTCAGACAAATTTTACCAGTAATCCCGAAGGTCAAAAGATCAGAAGTTATTCAAGCTTGCATAAATCAATCAGAACTATGGAAAGCTTGCAACGTATTTACACTTACACGCAGTATGCGAGTAAATGAGTATACAGAAAACGGGAGCATTGACATTCAAAAACAAGAATTCAATAAATGGGTGTTGGATGTAGGCGACGGGAATTTGGAAGCCAAAATTAAAGAAGGTGAGGATGAGCCAAGCTGGATTCATATTCCGAATCAGTTTATTATAAAATCAGGCGAATGTCCAATTGAACAAATCGTCGTAGAAACATTCCCTGATTTTACAACAAGGCAGAATGAAGATGCGTATTTAAAGGAAAGGGCTATACTGACTCCAAAAAACGAAGACGCTGATGCAATAAATGAACATATGTTTAAAAAGTTAGCAGGTAAGTCTGTCACGTACAATAGTGCAGATGAGGTATGTAAGGCATCAACTGATACTCTTGATCAAGATCAGCTATATCCCATTGAGTTCTTGAATTCCTTAAATTTCCAAGGCATGCCTCCACATTCTCTATGCTTAAAAAAGGAGCTCCCGATAATGCTTTTGCGAAATGTTAATCCTAGCCAGGGTTTATGCAACGGAACACGCCTAATCATTACTGATCTTGGAAAGTTTGTTATTCAAGCTAAAATCCTAACTGGATCACATGTAGGAGATAGTGTCCTTATTCCTAGGATCACACTGACATCGACCCAATCAAAATGGCCCTTCATAATGAAACGTAGACAGTTTCCTGTCAGACCATGCTATGCGATGACCATAAACAAGAGCCAAGGGCAGTCACTTAAGTATGTCGGTGTCTACTTACCCAACCCTGTGTTTAGCCATGGGCAGCTATATGTCGCACTATCTAGAGTCACAAGCCCTAAGGGACTCAAAATACTAATGACGGAAGACGAAGACGTTGAATTCAAAGACATAACACGAAATATTGTCTATAAGGAAACTTTCAGTAACCTAATTTAACAAGTTGTAATACTATTCTCATAGTGAATGGATGCTACTATGTATCTATTATGTTCTGTTACTTTCCAAATAATTTATATTGTTTTCATTCATTCAATCCTACTATATATCTGTTCAATTATTACAACTTCAAATGATATAAGCCAATAAACAAGACAAACAGAACAAAAATAACTAACACAAAACAAATAGGGCAGCCACAGAAACTCCATTTAACACCACAAACACATATAGCTCCAACCAATCTCAACTTCTCAATACAAAATCCCTTAACCTACACCCCGTCACATGCAATTCTACAAAAACCTAATAAAAAACCTAGAGAGAGGGCGTGAGAGGTAATTACAGTGCACGCAAGCTTCCACAATAAACCAAGGATCAAGAAGTTCCACCAATAATCAACAACACAGCGGGAAAATACCTGAAACAAAGAAATTGAAAAATTAACAACAAAACGAATATCGACAAACTATCAATGTAACACATGTTTCTACAGCAACTCTACCACATCTCTTTTAGGTTGCTACTTAATTTGACCAATAAAATTATGATTCTACAACTTCAAAAGCAATGTTTGGAACCTTATGACGAATATAAACAAGCATAACACGTAACATATTCAGAATAATACCAACCTTTATATAAATTTTAGATACAACTTAACCACAAAACAAACATTGATCTGTGATATGTTACACCTTATTGCAACTCCCCTTAAATGACTAAACTATCACCCACTAAACCATTAAGAGAGTGTTTGGATTAGCTTTAGGTATGGCGTAACAACTTATGAAGATTTTGTAAACTCATTTACTTATCTTACAAAGGTATCAGCTTTTTAACTTGAGCTTAACCTAAACAATCTTTAACCTAAGTGCCCCTATGCTTTTTGTTCAATTATTAAGATTTGAAACAGAGATTATAAGAAACTTAATACTATAAATAAACTTTAACCTGAATCTATATATGTCTTCTGGGTTTTGACTTCCATCTATATCTCACACCATATTCCACCCATCATTAATCACATGAACATCTGACAGCCCTTGCACAATCAACACAGAAATAAAAAAATTAATCATATCAGCCATTAAACAAAAATACAAGCATAAGCTAATCAATTTATGACACAGACCTTAATATAAGATCGCTTCAAACTTTTGTAATCCAAATAATATCCCACCACCACCACCACCCAAGTCTCGGTGGTGGGGTGGCTTGACTGTCGAGAAGCAAACGGATCAAAGGACCCTCAAAACAATCATCAAACAAGAAAAATTATACTCCCTTCGTCACCTATTATTCGAAGCAACAAGATAATCCAAAACCCTCACCGCCTCACAATTGAATCCACAACCCTTAATCAAACTAATGATATGTTTTGATTTAATAAAAATGATGCCAAATTGAATAACCCTAATTTTTTAAGTAAACCCTAATTTAAAATCGCCAGATCTAATTAGTCTGTGTGCGTTGACTCATGTGTGTGTGAGAGAAATGCCGACCAATTTTTCATAAATACTAATAATAGACAAATTAAATAAATAAAAGGAAAACACATATAAATAAATAAAAGCATAACAGATGTTATTTCCATTCATTCATGTTTTTTCATTACATTTAACCTTAACCAGGTGATCACAAACTAAACCAACAAAAGACTACCAACAAAAGACTTCCAAAATACATCCATAAAAATCATCAAATCATTCAACATTAGACAACCCTTCATCAAACTCCATCAGCTTCACATGGCGACTCTTCTCCACAAGACCATCACGGGTTTCAGCGATAAGAGATGTCAACAATTGAAGCCTATCAAGATCCCTGTTATGGGTCTCAACCAAACAACGAAGAGAATCTACAGCTTTGTCATTATATGGACCACGGTTACGAGCTTCAGCAGTGGTTATCTCAAGCTTCTCAACCTTGCTACGGAGTTGATTGCGCTCCTCTCCCATCCTCATGAGAAAAGCTTCATCTTCAGGTATCTGGCTATTAAATAAGAACTTGAAAGAGGTTGCTAAATCATTCGATCCACATGCTTGCTTCAGTTCAGTGATGTTGGGTTCATTGGTGTTAACTTCAATGTTAGCAGATACATTGTTGCTTGAAGATGATGCCATTGTTGAGAAAGTTAGGTGATTTTGGGTGATGACCTAATATTAAGGGATGTATGTGATATTTATAATCAAAAAAAAAAAAAAAAAAAAAAAAAAAAAAAAAAAAAAAAAAAACGTTCTAAGAAAACAAATAGGCATTTAGAGTAATTACAATGAATGATTGTAAATTGTAACTGAAGTACTAATTGAAATAGGGAGTTCATCTTCTCATGCAAAATTTATTTCAAAATATAACAAAAAAACACTCAAACTTTACTTTTTAGATACAAAAAAAACCCCATCACTTACAAAATGCATACCGTTATCATCCTAAACATTAAAAAAAAAGAATTACTTGGCGTTAGTTATGCAATGCCCGGCTTTACAATATAGAAAATAGATACAAAAACATAACATTCATAAATAAATACTAATATGTCATATACAAAGCTAATAACGAATGTGATAACATCACATTTTGAATGGCCATCTAGCCATGGTTAAGGTGAATGTAATTCTTGGTATTGCAACCGTGTCTCCTACATTTGTCCCGGTGATGATTTCTGCCTCAATAACTAATCGTCCTAACCGCTTGATAATTAGATGGGTTCCAATGCACAACCCTTGGGTTGGATTCACATCTGTGATGAGCACAACTCTTAGCTTTTTTTTGAGACTTAGGATATGAGATGTCATATGCTGAATGTTTGTAAATTCTGACATAATGTTGAGATGTGTTGTTAGGAGGATATCAGTATGTTATTTATATTATGGTTCATTAACTGAAACATTTATTAGTAAGCAAATGAAAAAGCAATGGTGAGTTTGCGATGACTATTGAGTGTTCTATTTTAGAAAAACATAACATTCATAAATAAATACTAATATGTCATATACAAAGCTAATAACGAATGTGATAACATCACAACTTACAAATATAAAGACAAACTGTAAACAATTAGATAGAATTACAAAAAATGAAATAACGGAAATAATTACCGTACATTACAGTATGACCAAGTATATGACCCCGTAAATGTTATACCATGAGAATTTATAACCTAATAACAAAAATATTTACCATACATTACAGTATGACACAGTTTATGAGCCCGTGTGCATCGCACGGGTCTGAATAACTAGTCTTAATTAAACCAAACACACACTACTTAAAAAAAATCATAAATCATTATTACAAACACGCACACACACTCTCTATCTCTAACCAAATACCGAAAACACCTTTGACTAAAAGCGCATCCATCTATCCATTTCACCTCATCTAACAAACTTTCTAACCAATTAGGGTTTCACATATTCCAAATTTTTATAAAAGCATATGAGGAGACACAAATTTAGATCTATTCAATCCACGAATAGCAGTAATGGATGTTGCATCAGATTATACCTCTAATAGTCTCGAATCTCGTGGTGATGGTGACGGTGATAAATGTTACCCTGAAATTGTCGGTTGTCACAGTCTTCCCCCGTTAAAAGAATTTCGTTCCGAAATTCAACTATTACTAATTATAAGCAAGTCCATCATCGAAAATATGGTGGGTATGCAAGTTTTATCGAACAGCTACGGGTGTAGCTTGCCATGCAAGTACCCCGATTAATAAATGTTACCCTGAAATTGTCGGTTGTCACAGTCTTCTCCCATTAAAAGAATTTCGTCCCGAAATTCAACTATTACTAATTACAAGCAAGTCCATCATCGAAATTGTCGGTTGTCACAGTCTTCCCCCGTTAAAAGAATTTCGTCCCGCAATTCAACTATTACTAATTATAAGCAAGTCCATCATCGAAAATATGGTGGGTACGTAAGTTTTATCGAACAGCTAAGGGTGTAGCTTGCCATGCAAGTACCCCGATTAGCAAATTCGACCCTTTGAATTTCTGGATCCATGATCAACCTGTCAAAATTCATATTTTTCTTTAAAGTTTTATTCTGATATATTAGATAACAAGGTAATCGACAAGTTGAGATGCATCTAGAAAAGATCTAATAAATGCTTTTACCAACTATTTAAACAAAAAGTAACATTTTTTTCTTTATCAACGTGACTTGGCTTAACCTAGCTATTGTTTGGGCATTCACATAATTTGAAAACTTACAGTCTTACACAGTTGATCGTCTGGTATGCAGGGTAGCTGCGAAATGAGGATACTTCTCTCTTATTACAATAAACGACGAGTAAGCCATTAGCAACTACTTATACAGGTGCCTAACATTATCAACCTCTGCTCGACAATAATTAAGAACACACGCCTTACGCTACAAAACAGCTTCTAAAACAATAGGATAACACATAATACTCAACAACATTACTATCATTTTTGAGACTTCAGAATTTTAATTAGTCTCTTTAACCAGGACTAGTAATCCTCAAAGTCCCCCTTCACACGCCACATACAAGATAATCAGCCATCTAAGTTACCAATATTTCCGTTGTAAACTCCAAGCTAATATATAATAGCTAAAACACAGCCGTCCATATAGTGCAACAATTCGACAAGTATACCTTTTGGCAATTAAACTACTTCTATCACAATAGCAGAAAACTCTACAGATTAAGTTTGAAGATCAACATTAACATTCAAAATACAGTTTTTTCTTACTATGCAATAGCTATCACAATCATTTTTTAAACCAAATGATAAAAAATCACCCCAAAAAATAATAAGCAATTATCAATCATAAAAAGATATATAAATTTGACCTGCTGCACTCGACCATTAGACCTGACCGGTTTAGAAATTAATATAAATCATAAATAGGTAATGAGATAAACAAACACGCCTATTCTCTAAGATTGCAATGCACTTTATCTAGATAAGTTAACTTTATTCTTTGTTTTGTGTACCCTCTTTCACAAGGACTAAATATGAACTCCAAGCTCTACAATAATAGCTAAAACATACACATAATTACTCAAAGCAACGTACAAGCAAACATGTTAATGATAAGACTATTTGACCCATATTTTCCGCTTTTTTTTTCTAACTTATGACCTTACTAAGGGGGTGGTTTGTCTAAGCTTATGTTTTGCGCTTAGACATAGATTTCATAAGCAGCTTATGGCTTACAAATGATAAGCTCAAAAGTCCTTAATTAGAGTTTTGGTTACATGACTATATTTAGTGAGGCAAAATTTACCAAAAAGTGCACGAACACTCCTTAGATAAGCCCACTACTTGTCAAATAAGCTCATAAGCCACAAAATTTGGGCTTATCAAAACCCCCACATATAAGCCCAACGATATAAGCTCAACCAAACACTTGATTGAGCTCATTTTAGATACATAGGCTAATAAGCCCCCCAAATAAACAGCCCTTAAAAATATAAAGCTTGAAAGTAATCCAATTAAGCACATGAGTCCAATAATAAGACCTTGTAACATTATATATTAGGCAAACAACCAACATCCAACATCTTCAAAATACAAAAAAAATAAAAAAATTAATAAATAAATAAATAATTATCCAGGACTTTCATCAAACTATTCCAAGCACAACAAGTATACCTTTTAGCTATGGAAAAAAAAAATCACATGTAGAATCACCCAAAAAGATAGTAAAAAATTTACCAGCACTAACTTGAGCAGCTTAGATGATGATCTCCCTGGCTTGTCCTTCTTTGGCGCCTAAAATTTTACATTTAAAAAAAAATAATATCAGAAAATGATATAAACAAATAATAAAGGAAAACATAATAACAGAAATAAAAGGAATGTCAATGTGGTTTGTGTTAGAGATTTTTACCATGATTTTGTAGATGACAAATTTCTTGTTTTTATTGGGTTACTACTGTAGCCGAGTATTCAAGATGAAAAGTTTAAAACATGACTTGAATTAGGGTAAATATGAAATAGGTTAAAAGGAGGGGATGTAATTGGGCAAAGCTTGGTACATATTGTTATTGGGCTAAGCTATTGTTCCATATATATTGTTGACTTCTTGATACTAGAAGAGTACTCGCGTGTTGCAGCGGCGGGTACCCGTTGATTAAAGTTTAGGCGTCAACAAAAATGACGAATGATTAACCAGAGGAAAAAAAATGATCTCATTTCACCTCATCTAATAAACTTTCTAACCAATTAGGGTTTCACATATTCCAAATAATGCCCTTTAAACCCGCGAATATTTCGTACTTTTAAATTCGGGTATCATAATCACTTTCGAGGGGTATGAATAACCTTCCCTAAAAAATAGTAAATTGCATAATCGTCCTTGTAGTTTGGCCAAATTGCATTTTTCGTCCTTGCCTTTTCGAAAGTGCATGCACCGTTCTTGTGGGAAACTTACGAGTGCAATTTTCGTCCTTGACCAAAATACCCATCCTCTCTATTTTAGTAAAAAGAAAGAAGACAATGGTTATTTAGTTATTTCAATTTAGTCAGAGATGAATTCCGTACTCGTTAGTTTCTCACAAAAACGGTGTTAGCACTTTCAAAATGATAGGGACGAAAATTCAATTTGGCTAAACCATGGCGGCTTTTGCAATTTACTCCCTAAAAGATATATTCGTATTTAAATTTAGGGAACTTAATAAAACATTTAAAAATAAAATTTGTCATTTCTAAAACTAATTTACAAAACTTCCATAAATAATAAGTCAAAAAATTTACCGCCCTCATCTTAATTAAACCAAACAAACACTACCTAAAAAAAATCATAAATCGTTATTACAAACACGCACACACACTCTCTATCTCTAGCCAAAGACCGAAAACACCTTTGACTAAAAGCGCATCCATCTATCCATTTCACCTCATCTAACAAACTTTCTAACCAATAAGGGTTTCACATATTCTAAATTTTTATAAAAGCATATGAGGAGACACAAATTTAGATCTATCCAATCCACGAATAGCAGTAATAGATGTTGCATCATATTATACCTCTAATAGTCTCGAATCTCGTGGTGATGGTGACGGTGATAAATGTTACCCTGAAATTTTCGGTTGTCACAGTCTTCCCCTGTTAAAAGAATTTCGTTCCGAAATTCAACTATTACTAATTATAAGCAAGTCCATCATCGAAAATATGGTGGGTACGTAAGTTTTATCGAACAGCTACGGGTGTAGCTTGCCATGCAAGTACCCCGATTAATAAATGTTACCCTGAAATTTTTGGTTGTCACAGTCTTCCCCCGTTAAAAGAATTTCGTCCCGAAATTCAACTATTACTAAGTATAAGCAAGTCCATCATTGAAATTGTCGGTTGTCACAGTCTTCCCCGCTTAAAAGAATTTCGTCCCGAAATTCAACAATTACTAATTATAAGCAAGTCCATCATCGAAAATATGGTGGGTACGTAAGTTTTATCGAACAGCTACGGGTGTAGCTTGCCATGCAAGTACCCTGATTAACATATTCGACCCTTTGAATTTCTGGATCCATGATCAACCTGTCAAAATTCATATTTTGTTTAAAGTTTTAATCTGATATATTAGATACCAAGATAATCGGCAAGTTGAGATGCATCTAGAAAAGATCTAATAAATGCTTTTACCAACTATTTAAACAAAAAGTAACATTTTTTTATTGTTTGGGCGTTTACATAATTTGAAAACTTACAGGTATGCAGGGGTAGCCGCGAAATGAGGATGCTTCTCTCCTATTACAATAAACGACAAGTGAGTAAGCCATTAGCAACTACTCATACAGGTGCATAACATTATCAACCTCTGCTCGACAATAATTAAGAACACACGCCTTACGCTACAAAACAGCTTCTAAAACAACATGAGAACATATAATACTCAACAACATTACTATCATTTTTGAGACTTAAGAATTTTAATTAGTCTCTTTCACCATGACTAGTAATCCTCTAAGTCCCCCTTCACACGCCACATACAAGATAATCAGCCATCTAAGTTACCAATATTTTCGTTGTAAACTCCAAGCTAATATATAATAGCTAAAACACAGCCGTCCATATAGTGCAACAATTCGACAAGTATACCTTTTGGCAATTAAACTACTTCTAACACAATAGCAGAAAACTCCACAGATTAAGTTTGAAGATCAACATTAACATTCAAAATACAGTTTTTTCATACTATGCAATAGCTATCACAATCATTTTTTAAACCAAATGATAAAAAAATCACCCCAAAAAATAATAAGCAATTATCAATAATAAAAAGATATATAAATTTGACTTGCTGCACTCGACCACTAGACCTGACCGGTTTAGAAATTAATATAAATCATAAATAGGTAATGAGATAAACAAACACGCCTATTCTCTAAGATTGCAATGCACTTTATCTAAATAAGTTAACTTTATTCTTTGTTTTGTGTACCCTCTTTCACAAGGACTAAATATGAACTCCAAGCTCTACAATAATAGCTAAAACATACACATAATTACTCAAAGCAACGTACAAGCAAACATGTTAATGATAAGACTATTTGACCCATATTTTCCGCTTGTTTTTCTAACTTATGACCTTACTAAGGGGGTGGTTTGTCTAAGCTTATGTTTTGCGCTTAGACATAGATTTCATAGGCAGCTTATGGCTTACAAATGATAAGCTCAAAAGTCCTTAATTAGAGTTTTGGTTACATGACTGTATTTAGTGAGGCAAAATTTACCAAAAAGTGCACGAACACTCCTTAGATAAGCCCACTACTTGTCAAATAAGCTCATAAGCCACAAAATTTGGGCTTATCAAAACCCCCACATATAAGCCCAACCATATAAGCTCAACCAAACACTTGATTGAGCTCATTTTAGATACATAGGCTAATAAGCCCCCCAAATAGACGACCCTTAAAAACATAAAGCTTGAAAATAATCCAAATAAGCACATGAGTCCAATAATAAGACCTTCTTACATTATATATTAGGCAAACAACCAACATCCAACATCCAACATCTTCAAAATATATATATATATATATATATATATATATATATATATATATATATATATATATATATATATATATATATATATATATATATATATATATAACTATTTATATATATAAGGAGACTAGTGATGAGGAATGTTCAAGTTCATCATCGTAAATATGGTGGGTACGTAAGTTTTATCTGGTCCTCTCGTTCCTAAGTAAATTTAGGTGCGCGCTTTGAGTTCCATCGAACCTTGACGATAGGAATCTTACTACGTTTCAACTTATTGATTTCCCGGTCCGTAATCTCCACTGGTTCTTCTACGAAGTGTAACTTAGTATCTATTTGAATTTCTACCAAAGGTACATGCATGGTTTCATCTGCAAGACATTTCTTAAGATTCGACACGTGGAACGTATCGTGGACGCCACTTAACTCTTGAGGTAATTTCAGACGATAGGCTACCAGACCGATTCGTTCAGTAATTTCGAATAGTCCCCCAATCTTACCCTTTTTCAGAAAAGGTAATGTGGTATTTTACAAGTTGAAAAGCAAATGTTGTGCTTGCCACAAGGGTGGCCGGTTTTGGGACTATTAAAAGGGGGAGGGAAAGTAAATTTTGAAATGTATAAGTGTATATATTATTGCATGCATGCATGGACTTAATGCAAGTTTTGGATGATTTACGTAAAACTTGTAAAATCGAATGCATATGACTTATAAACCATGCTCATAAGAGTAATAATGTACTAGATTAACGTAGACTAAACTTAGTCTAGTGACGGAATACATTCAAATATGTTTCTCGTTATACGTGGAATGACCTAACGCTTATACGTAAATTCAAATATTCACGTGTTTAAAATAAAACGTTAAAGTTAATAGATAAATGTTAACCTTAAATTGTCGGTTATCACAAAAAAATATATAAAAAAATGTATTTTCGTGTGAATATATTTATAAGTACCTCAATTATGTATTTAACTTTCCAATTGTAAGAGAGTCCAACAAAAAAACTCTTAAAAGATATCATCAAGGTTAGGCAACTTTATAAACACATTTAAAAATATAATAATTGAATTTTGTCATTCCCAAACTTAATTTACCAAACTTCCAAAAATAAAAAGTCAAAAAATTTACTGCCCACTACTTATAAAAATTCTCAAATCATTAATACAAACACACACTCTCTCTATCTCCAACCAAACACCAAAAACACCTTTGACTCAAAACGCATCCATCCATTTCACCACAACTTTTATAAAACAAAATTAGGGTTTCACATCCCAAATTTTTATAAAACCATGAGAGGAGACACATATTTATATATATTCGATCAACGAACAGCAGTAATGGACGTTGCATCAGATTATACCACCAATAGTCTTGAATCTCGTGGTGGTGGTGACGGTGATTTTGGATTTGCGTTTAATGATAGTAATTTTAGTGATAGGATTTTGAAGATTGAGATTATTGATGAAACTAGTGAGAGTCGATCTGGTGATGGTGGTGATGGTGGTGGTTGTACTAGTTTAGCTGATTGGGCTAGGTATAGGAAGCGTAGGCGCGAAGATATAAACGCGATAGCAACGGTATTACTACGTAACTTTTTATTCGAATTTAGATATATATGTGATTTTAAAAGTTGTTGTTAGAATTAGGTGAATGTTTATGTGATGTTAATGATATATGACTATGAGTTTAAGATGTTCGGCCGGTTAGAAAGTGTGATATTATACGAGATAGCAATGGTATACTTTGTGTTATTTATTAAAACATTTGAATTTAGATGTTAGTATGTGTTAGGAGTATAATTGTGAAGATATTTATGATGTTCGCGTGTATATCATATAGATGGAATTAGCTGAAGCGGAGCTGTGTTGGGTCTAGAATCGACCCAAATTATCTCTGACAAGTATTTAAACATAAAATAGCCTAATACACCTTCTGAAGGTCAATGAGCATAAAGTTTCTGATAAAGATCAAAGAGAATGTCACTTCATAACTATCAATGTGAACCTGATAGTTATCAGAAGTGAGATACTCCCTGATAGTTATCAGAGAACATGTCTCCTTGATTATTATTCAGAAAGTGTTACTCACTGATAAAAGAAATCTGTGAGTGTTGTATAAAGCTCAACCAACTGTCTATCTACAAGGATGTCAAAGACCAACTGAAGAAAACACTTCACAAACTGATGCGGTGTCAAGGAGTGATTTACAAGGAGCTACAAACAACACCAAGGTCACTAAGATCTGACAGATGTTTCTATGAATCTGAAAACTTGATTAAGTTTTTACAACCTCAACCTCTGAATGCATGGGCTGGAAACTTCTTTGGGAAGATAAGGTCAAGTACTTATCAAAACAGGCATTGGGACTATAAGTTGTCAAATCGGGTAAGCCGAAAGTATGCTCCAAACTAGCCTGCTAGGCACGTGCCTATCTATTGCTAGTGGACAATTTACTGTGGACCAATGTGCATCCACTGGTTCCCCCTCTATATAAATCAAAGGTTGTAATCGAGTTAAGTAGAGATTCAAAAATAGAAAATAATACAAAGTATTATAGTTAGGATCCTCCTCTCCTAGAAACAACAAAGCAAAGCTAGCTGCCACTTGTTGTTTGATTTTGGAGAGTTAATTTGTCATCAACCGGGGTAGTTTTCTGTAGGCTATCCCTAGTAAATATTTGATTCATTTCTAATAAGATTTATAAAGTTGAAAAGTACAAATAGTGTTATTAGCGTATCTGAGTCGTTCTCAAGCAAACCCAACCTCAACAATGTTAATGTTCATCAGTTTTGCTCACTTGCTAAAATTCTTGTTCATATCCTTCAAGGTTTGCATGAACGTGTGTGAAGCGAACCCAACAAGATGATTTTAAGTAAATTCGAGTGTAAACAATTATTATTTAAATTGAGATTTTGATGTATAAATTGTTGTTGTTGATGATATTTGAGATGTGATGAGTGTATACTTGTTAGGACTTAGGAGTATAATCGTGAAGAATATTAACTCTAGTGTATCATGTTCGTATGTATATAATAAAGAAGTAGGATGTGTTAGGCGGATTTTGCTGATGGGGAACTTTTAGTGTAAGACGTTTGATAGGACTTAGGAGTATAATTGTGAAGATTATTAACTCTTAAGCCATCAATCTATATTCTACACGCTTAAACGTAGGTTTCACATATCGTCTCAAACTAAACTCGCAATCTAATTCTTATATCTTCTATCTTATTTCTTTAAGACGTCTAACTAGTTATAGAGTCCCGTTTGTACTTCTCTAATCCTACTCATGTGTAACAATTCACAATTTTGAGGTCATTATTTAATTATTTAATTTTACTTAAAATTTTTATTTTAAGTAAATTCACTCTTATGAATAACTAGATAGGTTATTCCGCGTACTTTATTAAACGTACATTTAACTTAAACCAACACCTGACAATACTCAGTATAATTATTTTTATACATTTTGGTTTCTTACAATCATATTTTAAATACCACATTTTTACTTTTCTATTTTAAACATCAAGTAATCAATTTTAAACATCAAGTAATCACCTAACAAGCTCAAGGATCACCTAAAATATCAAAATAGGTTTTGATGTCAAATTTTAATATTTTTATAAGTATTACATTTTTACGTTGCCCGATTTTAAATTTCGTAACTTAAGGACTTAACATTAGTAATTACCGGGATCAAACTATACCCATTATACTCAAATTTTACTCAAGATAAGCTACAAATTCATAATTTCCTACCCTTTGCCACGCCAACATTAACACATGTCAAAGTCTTAGGACAAATATTAAATCAACTTAGACATGTGTTAGTTTATTTTTGCATGTATCTTGAAAATAAAACTACACATTTATTTAGATCTCATAAGTTTGTCATTTTTTTTCTTCTCCTCTTTATGGTGCCGTGAACCACCATCAACATAAGACAATATTCATCTCAAAAATTTACTTATTCTTATGTTTTAAATGAAGGTTTAGTAGTTCTAGTTTTATTCTTTAGTTAGTTCACTCAAACAACAATCAATCTCATCAAATCTTGGGTTCTTGGAAGTATTTTTTTTTACTAGTAGATATTGGTTTATTAACTTAAAGAGTGGTGCTTTTGGTGATTATCTTGGAAGCTTGGATTGTGATGATATAGGATCTAGTGCTCTTTGATCATGATTTTTCTTGTGCTTCTATTCCATTCTTGTAAGGAACCACATAATGCTTCTCATTTCAAAACTGGTGTCATTTATATTTTATGTAAATTTCATGTTTCATATAGTTATTGTATTAATTTATGCATTGTACATCGCTTAAAATACTTAAAACTATTATTGGGACTAGATTTGCAAAAACCATTTGGACCAGGGACTGTTCTCGTAATTTATGCACTTATTCAGTAGACTTTGAGACTTAGGTAAAAATATAGGGCTGTAGATATATCTCTTAGCTTCGATTTTCCGGGTGATTGGTCACGTGGCGATACCCGATGATTTAATTAGAAAATAAACGGTAAAACTTATCGGAAAACGCACACCAGATTCTAAACGTGAAAAGCTCATAGATCTATCATTTCTAAGACTCGGTCCAGTTTTTTTTGAAATGTAGTTAACACCTTAACTTGAACGTAGCCGAAAACCTCACATAAAACAGAGTTACAAAACTCAACTTATCGCAAAAATGGTGAAACTATTTGAAACTGTCCCAGATCAGACCTGACGTATAAGGGTAAAATGGTAATTTCACTTAGGCTATGTAATTTTTAGAACAGTGGGACCCACAAATCTAGTTAGTACACTTAAAAACCTTTCCGGGAATATAAAATTTGAAGTATAACTCCTTACGGTTTAGGAGAAACGGTACTTTTAGCAACGAATATCCAATTTTATCAAAACCCGCACTTAACCCAAAAATTATATAACTTATCAAGATTTACTTAAAAATAGTCAAATATATTTTATAACATTTATAAACATTATTAAATAATAATAATAGTGATGTAACTATTATAAACATAAAAATATGGTAAACTATAATTTTATTAAACACTTGATAACTTTTGCACTTACCCGAAGTGGTTGGACCCACTTTCGAGAATAAACCCGATAATTCATCTTTGGACAAATTGACCACATATCGACACAATAGGATTTTTGGACTATAGAAATAACATAAAAACCCGAACCTTGGACAGCTTATAATTTAGGGCCCGTAACACTTTCTTAACTTGTCAATTTTAGTCCCTGTCACTTTATAAACCTTAAAAACACTATGTACAATTGCATGATTGATATAATATATTTTTTAGGTTGCTCGTAGGACATCTCGGTTTCCTCATTCCTTATTTACATCTTGCTATTCGATCTTTGGTGAGTTCATAGCCCCACTTTAACTCTTTAAACTATTTATAAACCAATTGGGGGAGATACATTCTATTTTACAATTTGGACACAAGTGCTTTAAACTGTATGCTTACCTGAAAGTATTATTGCCTAAGTACCGCTATTGCCAAAAATAAGTCCCTAACATCATGAACCATTAATCATTTCCATGTGAGCGCGAATATTGTGAATAGGCCTATTGGGATTGACGATCCCATTTGTGTTGATCAGATGGATATCACAAACGCACTATATTTGAATACCTAGGTAAAATGGAAAACTACCTACCAGGGCTTTATTATCATCTCTATGATACACCCAGTTAACGTTTTGAGTGTCATGAGCTTAGTGCAATAATAACTGTTTTATCAATTATCTCTTAAACTTGAAAATCTTGTGGTCCATTATTTATATATAAACCTATGAATTTCACTCAACCTTTGTGTTGACTTTTTAGCATTTTTTATCTCAGGTCCTTTAGGTATTTGGCAAGCATGAAGTCGCATGGAGAATGTTTTGATGGCTTGCATAATGTTATCATTCGATAAACCTTTATAAATTTTTATGTTTACGTGTTACGTACTCTAAAACTATTTGGGACCTTTTGTAACTCTGATGTTTTATTATAATCGAATGATAAACTTTTTTAAAAAAAAAAAAAAAAAAAAAAAAAAAAAAAAAAAAAAAACGTCTTATTTAGAGTCGTTTTCTATAATTATGACTGTTGTACTATGAGTAGCACCCCAATGATATTACTTTCCGCTGCGATATTTTGGGGGTGTTACATCATGCCACATCGGAAACATATAAGCCCACTCATTTATATTTCTTCATTTACATAGAGAGACGTCCCAATCAATGTAAACAAAGAAAAATAAACTCATGGTTCGGTGATTCACAATTTCTTTATTTAAACGAAGAGGCATCCCAATCCATTTAAATAAGGAAATCATGAATCATCCTATTTATACACGACATAACATTACTACTTCTATTACATGCTTTAACTTCTCTTTTCTTTTTTACATTCGTATACCAACATGTCAAACACTTTACATTTTCACCATTCTTTTCCCCACATTCCTTATTTCTAGCCTTGGATCCATCTTACTATAACATTTCGTGAGGGGATTAATATATATGCCAAAGAAGTAGGCAACCCCTGTCGGTGAAGGCAATTCACTTTATCCCAAAGGATGTTTGTAACATTCACTTGTTTACTCGGGGCTATAACTCGTCCCGTAGGATTACTAAAACATATTCCATAAGATTTTACGTAATGCATTCCCGAAGCAAATGCATTCTGTAAAATTTAATTCAGTATATCCCTCCGGAGGATTTCTGTAAGTACCACTGTATCGCTTCCTCGTTTTACCTGTAACAACACGCTATCATGCTTATTTTTAATTTAATGTAGACAAGCATCACAGGGCATATGATACCTGCATGTTATAATATTTACACATTTTCTATGTGTTTGCCCATCTCACTATAACTTTCACCCGTCGACCCTTGTCGACCCTTTTTACCTTCTATACTATTACCACTAAGTCTACCCAACTTTACCCGCATATAAACCTTACATAGGTCATCAACTATAACTCATAAACGGTTGCTTAACAAATGTATGGGATAATCATTTTATAATAAAAGTATAGCTAGTGGGGCACACTAACCATACTATTAGCGAAATTAGGCAATGTCATATCCTCAAACATACTCGTCTCATTATAATTATTAGCATTTAAGCTATACCATTCTATCCCATCCTTTACATACCAACATGCTTTAACCCAATTCTGTAACTTTCTCTAATGCATCAAATTTTAATTTGCCTTTATCACACTTTGCTATAACGCACACTCACTATTACTACATTTTATGCTTAAACATCAAATACTTTAATTCACTATTAATCCGTCTCTAATAACATAGTTTCGGTCAATCACTAGACATAAAACATGAGTGAAACCATATATTGGTCATCAATATCACACAAGTTATACACATCCATTTCTAGTCAAGTTTTCTATAAACAATAATACAACTTATCGCATCCATTCACATTACGTTATTTCTACTATAACACTCATTCATATAATCATATAACAATCATCGGCACTATCCGAAGTGCATGGTGATCTTATCACTTAAAAATATTTAGTCCGCCATGGACTTACACCACGTACACATCAATACCATAAAACATATACAACACTTTTTATCTTAGGTTCATATAACACATCACATAATCCATCTTGTAGCTTAAACAAATACCTTTCCGCATTACTTATACTTATGTTCAACGCGTCAACGAGTGGTATAAGTTTAGGCAACCTATAGAGGAAACCTAATTCACTTAAACCGAAACTCTGATACCAAGTTAAAACGCCCATTTCTTGATTTGACCACAAATTAAAACTTTTTGCGAAAACGACAAGGCTATAACGGACCTTCTGTTACTATTTAATAAACTGATAAAAATCTATTACAAACCAACCCTTGAAGGTATTTTTAAATGAAATTAGACTCAATTACCTTCAAATCGATGAGTAGCACGATTTCTAACGACTTACGTTTTGTGAGATATGATTTTTATAAAACCAACAAAATCTGCTCGCAAAATTCTGCCATTTGAGAGCCATCAAAACTTTTATACTTTTAGTGTAAAATTCTAGACTTTGGGAGCCATCAAGGTTTTCACACTTTTAGTGCAAAATTTTGGACATTGGGAGCCATAAAATCTTTATTTTTCGGAAAACTTATTTACACAAATACAACCTTGACCAAAGACAAAAAAAAAAAATAAAAAAACCACTACTTAAGATTTCCATAACCATTCAAATAGTGTTCTATCAATTTTAACCCATTAACATTCAAAATTGGTAAGAATGGCTAATTGCCAAACACCACTTTTGACCCAATTTTAAATACAATTTATAACATACACAAGTTATAAATACACCTACACACTTGACACCTTGAAAGACATATAAAAACATATTCACTTCAACCAGGGGTTCAACCATGATTCAGCTCGGCGTCCTAAACTATGCTTACTCGCATAAACCCAAATACGCTTTCCAACCCGTGCCTAATCATTAGCCTTTACCAAGGCTTTACCTTCTTCGCATAGAACCTACAAAAAATTTGCAACTATAACGGTAAGCGGAACGCTTAATAAGTAACCCAACATATAATATAAATTATAAACACGTTATCACATAAGCATCATAATTAATCTCCACACTTCAAATCTATAACAATCTAAGTATACATACATAACATAACCATTCATCCAAACTTTATAACATAATCAACCCATACCTTGGTAAGTCTAAAATCATTAGACTAACTTTCTCTTAATCCACATAACTAGTAGTCCAATACTCACTAACTTAGACTACTCGCAGTAAGCATGGAGATCGACTCCTCGACCTACAAAACAATCGATCGTCCTTATTGTGCCACAAAAATCATTGTCGATCGTCGGTCGTCAATTTGGTTGAAATGGTCGTCCCTACGACTGTCGATGCAAATAATGTTCTAAAAACGTTATTTATATCTTTCGATTACTTCACGTTTTGAAGATGACAAAATGTGAACTCACGTTACGTTAAAATTAACGTTAACAAGTTTTTAATCGGAAGATCCAGTTTCTACGCAAATCACTCTTGAACAAAGTTACAACTTGAACTAGTGATCAAAGAAGTGAATTTATATTTTGAAAATTCACATTTTAAATGGGACAAAACATTTTTTCAAAAATACACATGACAAATTATTTTTGAAATATTAAGAAATGTTTTAATGGAAAAATTAGTTTGAAAATCACAACAGCTATTTTTTCCCCCAAAATCAGCTCCAACCTTCCCCAAATAAGTTTTCACCAGAAAAGACAAAATTTGGAGCGTCCTAGTCTACCACGGCTCCACGGTACCGTTAAATTTAAAGGAGCCGTGGGTTATTTAAAGGAGCCGTCCGTACAGAATTTCTTTGTAACGTTCAGATTTTCTTTGCCTATAAATACCCACCTCTTTCACAGTTTTAGGCACCCTTCACACACAGAAAAATCCCTTAGCTAAATCCTCTCACACCTTTCACTTCTTAGGTTAATTTAGATTAGTTTTTCTTTGTTTCAAGAGTGATCCAATCATCCTTCAAGTGATCCTCTTCATACCTCTTCACTAGCAAGAGAAGAACACAAGTATCCAAGTTGATACAAGGTGTTGTCATCCCTCTTCATTAGCAAGAGAAGAACTCAAGTAATCAAGAAGATTCTAGAGTTATAGTTGATAGGTTTTTGTAACACTTGTTACAACCTTGTTGTGTCTTAGCATACATCAAGTTTATTTCCTTTTTGTGAGTGAGAGTGAAGATCAAGTGTGATCTATAGAGATAGTGAACATCTCTTGAAGCCATTGGGCTTGTGTGATTGATCAAAAAGATCAAGGGTCATTAGGTTAGTGTTAGTTGAGTAGAGTGAAGTGAGTGTTGATCATTGTGATCGTGTTGAGATCTTGGTGATCTCTTGAAGCCACTGGGCTTGAGTGTTTGGTCACGTGGACCTTGGTAGATTGGTGCTAGCTAAGATTAGCACTCGACATCTAGCTTAGTGTCGGTAATAGGATAAGCGACGTGTACGGTTTTCTCCGCCTGAAGGGAGGTTGTTGATATAGTGTTTGAAACTCTCGAGTGTGGTACTCGGGGAGTGGAGTAGGGCGAAGAAGAGCTTCGTAGCCGAACCACTATAAATCCTCTGTCTCGGTTTGATCTTTCCAACTCTACTCTTTACTTTTATTTGTTATTATTACTTAGCTTAGTGTGTAGTTCATATTGGTGTTGATTGATTACACATAGAGTTCGAATCAAAGTTTCCAATAGCATACTTTTAAAACAAGATTTTTAAAAGAAGTTTTTAAACCGGTAAACTATTCAACCCCCCTTCTAGTTTCCCACAATTGGTATCAAGAGCCACGTCAGTCAATATTTTAAAGTATATTGTATTTTAAAACTTGAATCGATCAATGGATTCCGACAAATATCTAGAAGGGCAATCTATGCAAAGACCACCACTTTTCGAAACCGATTGTTTTATTTATTGGAAAACAAGATTCGAAACGTATGTGAAATCAAAAGACATTGATCTTTGGCATGTTATTACCGAGGGTGACTTTCAACCTATTCAAAAGAATCCGGAAACTAAAAAGGATGAAATAGTTTCTTATGATAAACAAAGTGATGAACTAAAAAGGAAATTAGCCAAAAATAATGAGGCTAAAATGATGATTTATAATGCTTTGCCTAAAAAGGAATTCGAAAGAATTTTCATGTGTAATACGGCAAAAGATATTTGGAAAACTTTGTTAGTCACTCACCAAGGTAATAACCAAGTCAAAGAGAACAAGATAGATCTTCTTGTTCAACAATATGAACAATTCTCCATTTCGGAGGATGAGTCAATAGATAATGCTTTTGCTAGATTTAATACTATTATCACTAGTCTTAAAGCTCTTGATGAAGGTTATTATAGTAAGAACTATGTTAGGAAGTTTCTTAGAGCTCTACATCTTAAATGGAGTGCAAAGGTCACCGCCATTGAAGAGTCAAAGGACTTGGCGGCATTGTCACTCGATGAACTTATAGGAAACTTGAAAGTTCACGAGATGATCATCAAGAAAGACTCTGACATTGTCAAAGGCAAAAGCGAGAGAGTTAGATCTCTAGCATTAAAAGCCAAGAAGGAGTCTAGTGATGAGGAATGTTCGAGTTCCGGTAGTGAAGATGAAGAGTACGCACTAGCCGTTAGGAACTTTAGAAAGTTCTTTAGGAGGAAAGGTAGATTTCCTAGACAATCTCGCGATGAGAAGAAGTCATCCCAAAGAAATCATGATGAAAGAAAAGGGACAAGTGATAGGAGATGCTATAGATGCGGAGATCCTAATCACTTCATAGGAGAATGTCCTAAGCCACCAAAATCCAACAACCAAAGAGCCTTTGTAGGAGGCTCTTGGAGTGATAGCGGTGAAGAAGAAGAGAAGAAGCCTAACGATGAAACGTGCCTAATGGCTCAAGCTTCTAACGAGGTACATTCCGACTCTTCTTATTATAGTGATAATAATTCGTCAATAGATGACAGTGAATTACATGACGAATACAACAAACTATGCGTAGTTAGTACTAAGATCTTAGGTAGAAACACAAAGCTAAAATTAAAATTAAAAGAACTAGAACTACAAGTCTTAGAACTAAATGATCAAGTCAAGAGACTTGAGAAAAACAAGGAAGTAGACTTAGGATGCGGGTCATGTATAAGTCTTCAAGTAGAAAATGAAAAACTTAAAGAAAATGCTTTAAGAATCATTAAGTTTGATGAAGGAACTAAAAAGCTTAATGATATACTTGAAAATATTAGATATAGTGAACATGACCGTTCGGGTTTAGGATTTGACCCAAATCAGGCTTCTACAAGTGGTACTAAACAAGTAAAATTTGTAATGCCTGAAAAGTCCATGTCTGAAGGTGACGACACCATTAAAGGTACAGACGGCACCACTAAATTTAGTGGTACCGTGGTACCGTGTGGTGCTGAGGACAAAACTGGGTCAATTCTGAAAAGTAACTTAAGTCCTAAACCAAGTCAAGTAGTTGTAAATAGAACTAAAGTGTCTACTCCAAGTAGAGGGGAAACCAAAGGCTTTAACAAACCATTGTCATCTCCCGAACATGGATTTGTAAAGCGTGACACTAGGTCAACTACTCCTCCACCTAGAAAGGTAAACTCTCCCAAACCTCGGTCTAGAACTCCTCTACCGAGAGGTAACTTTAAAAGACAAAATCATCCAAGTAACATTCCTGTAACTTGGAATGATCGTCCACCACAAAGTTACTTACCATGGGAAATGTGTCCTCCATTCTCACATCCTAAACTAACGCAACAAATGCGTAGGATGTTTAACTCTAACAACTTTGGACCCATGAGATATTGGGGACCAGATGTTTGAACATTTATTTTGCTAGGAAAACATGAGTGTAAATAAACTTTGGAGTCTAACAAAAGGAGTATGATGCGTTATCAAGCAAATCCGGTGACGCAATAGTCAAGTCGTGTCTTTCATGCTTAACATTCAACAAAGGTACCCTAGTCTTCTAGTTTTAAGAGCAAACACCTCAGGCACAGGTACGCTTTCTTAAAACACCCTTGTTGATAGAAATGCTAAGCATGTAGTAGTGTTAGAATCTAACTTGGTAGGCACTGTCATAAAGAAACAGAAATTCACAATTCATCATTACGAACTCAACTTGTCCAGAAATATTCGATGATCGCTTCAAGATCATGCGTGACAAGTTTGAAACGAAAATGATGAGTGAATTAAGTTTCTTCCCTAGCCCATAGATAACTCAACCTAAAGAAAGTATCCACATAAATCTATGTATACTATATATGTATAAGATACTTAGATTAGACAAATACTAATCTATACTAATGCCCATATCCGTGATAACGAATCTCATAAGAGATGATGAAGGTGAGTACACGGATATAACTAGGTTAGGGGCACAATAGGTAAAGTAGTTTACCTAACGGCAAGTAGGTCCATTATCATGAATAGTGTTGGCTTTGTGCCCACTTGTAAGAAGTGTCCCAAAACTTCTTACATCAAAGTGTTCAATGTATCATACGATGCATTGAAGATACTACACACTTGAGACTACGATATCTCAAGGAGACGGTTGTAGAAAATGTTTCTATACCAACTCTGATAATGCGAGAGTTGATGTGGATTGAGACATAAAGAGCAATGTTTGTACCTTCATAGGTTTGTTAACAAACTTCTTGGTTCCCCAAGAAACAAACTACCAATGTTGCAAAAATCGTGAATCGGTAGCCGGGCGGTCGACCACCCTGCAGCGAGTAATCAGCCAAGGCGGGATTAATCGGTGATTAATCGGATTGGCATTTTTTTCATGTTTTGGGTATTTCTGGAGACCAAACTAAAGATCGTAACTGATTACAAGCCTACTATGTTTCCAAACCTCAATAAAAGGCTCCAATTCTGATTATGAGGCTCATGGTGCATTATAAGTGAAATAAACGATCCCCAAATTAATTAGAATGCCTAAATTTTCATTTTTTTAAACCTGCCCGATTTGGCCGATTTTTGGCCGATTCAGCCGATTTTTGGCCGAATCGACCGATTTTTGACCGATTCGGCCGATTTTTGGCCGATTTTTTGGCCTGACCGATTTTTTGGCCGATTTTCACTATTCTACAAGGTACTGGGCCAATTAACGATTAATCGGCGATTAATCGGCCGATTCAGCCGATTTTTGCAACATTGCAAACTACTCTTGCTATTTCTACGACCGAAGCCGAGTACGCAAGCGCCGGAAAGGCATGACAACAAACACTATAGATGAGACAACTCCCTGTGAAGAGTAGCAGTCAAGATGCCATTAGACTTGTCCGGGAACCCTATAGTTTGCTCATGAACGAAGCTCGTCGAAGTACGTCATCTCCCCGCGGAAAGACATCTCCTCCGTCATGATAACGTCGAAAGAGAAATCTTTTCTTTGAAAAGTATCTCTTTTCACCTTAACCTTTACATTCTCGTCAAATGACCTCTTAATACTCCATTGGAAATATTAATGTCATCTCTCACGTCCCATCATATGACTTTTCAAGTCATTCGTCATATCCCGCTCATGACTATTTCAATATTTCTATGGAAATATTAAAGTCATCCCTCGCGTCATACCTTATAACCTTTCATCCCCTCTTATGACTATTTGAATATTTCTCCGAAAATATTGAAGTCATCTCACACATCCATCTTATTCTCGACTCATGACCCTTGAATATTTCATTGGAAATGTCAAGTCATTCCCTAAGCCTCATCTCATGACTTCTTAATATTTCACTGGAAATATTAACGTCATTCCTCGCATCTCGTCATATGACTTTTCAAGTCATTCCTCTCATCCCGCTCATGAATATTTGAATATTCCTTTGGAAATATTAAAGTCATCCGTCACGTCATACCTCATAACCTTTCATCCCTTCTATGACCTCTCGAAAGTTTCGCGGAAACATTGAAGTCATTCTCTACAAATCGCCCATGACTTTTTAAGTCATATTTTTCACTCGTCACATGACTCATGAATATTTCACAGGAAATATCAAGTCATTCCTTGTGTCGCGTACTCTGACTAATTAAATATTTCATGGGAAATATTATAGTCATTCTCCTAAACACAACTCATAACTTCTATTTATTTCACGGGAAATACTAGAAGTAAATCCTCATCCAATGACAACTTAGTCAATTTCCTCGGAAACACTAAGGTCATTTCCGGTCATCCCATTTAATCATCTTTCGTCAAAAAGTTTATTAGGTATAAACTTTTTCCTCGTGTCAAAAAGTCTTACTAAATAAGTAAGATTAATCAGCCAAAAGTCAAAACAGAAGAAAAACTGGACCATCAGACATACGGCTCCACTAAAGAGCCACGGCTCCACTAATGTTTAGTGGAACCGTGGAGCCGTGCATCTGATAAACGCGCCCAGTTACTCTTTTCTTCTGCACAAATTCTCCAAACACACAAAACCACTTCCACTTGCTGTCAAAACCGAACCATAACACCATAATTCAATTAATCTTTTGCAAATCAAGATTGAGGCATTGAAATTAACAAATCCTAACCACAACATCATCAATTGTAAGTAATTCACTCTTAATTTCTTTTAAATTGAGTCTAGGGTTTGTTCTTGAGTATAAATCCGAATTGGGAATTTTCAAAATTAGTTAAACCCTTGTGAAATTAAGACTAGGATTAGACAATGTAGCATTCACATGATTCCCTAAACCTAGAATTTCCAAAAACCCATTTGTGTTGCAAAACCTAATCCGAAATTAACAACTAAAATCGGATTATGGTTGATTGCTTGTAGTGGAATCATGTTTAGGATAATTAAAATTAGATTTGGAACGTTTTGCATTAAAGCTTTTCGAACTTAAGCTTTTTGGCGCCACAATGAGTCGTTTGCCAAACACCCCTATTCGAATTTTTTTTTTTTTTTTTTTTTTTTTTAATTTCACAAGTCTAGGATCATGAAACCTTTTTCATGCATTGTTGATGCAAATTAAAAACGTTTTTGCATGCATACATGAACTCTCAAATATGGGTCGAAGTACATAATTGATATGTATTGTTCGACATATTTGATTGAGCAAAAGTGAAGTTAGGAGCGTTTGGGTAATCTCTTTAGGATAGTTTTAGAGTCGAGATTGCCGCACCTCCACATTGTTTGCATTTAGGCACACACACTAGAAGTGTAATCATTAAAATGCAACGAACTAACATATACAAAAATATTTTTTTGTAGATAAACAATGCCTCGAAATGATTATCAACTAACCCGACATTACATCAATGAAACACTTGAAAACCCAAACATTTCTGATGAACAAAAGGTTTATCTTGCCAAAGTGCAAACTCGATACATACACGAAGGGCGTGTAGTCGATCCACTTTATGTTATTTCAGACAGAGTCAATGCTTGTTTTCCTTTGATTCGGTTCGATTGTTTATACACAATAAACGATCAAATATGTCCTCTTTTCGTTCTCGAGTTTTACAGTCGTGTTCGTACCTACACTGAATCTGACGGAAACGTCTTTCTTGACTTTTGGATTTGACACCAAAATATCACCCTGTCTGTTACTCAGTTTGGTGAAATTCTTGGTGTTCCCTCATATGGTCAGTGTGCATACACCAAAGACCATTCTCTAGAGTCTCTTTACTACAATGTTGAGATGGAAGGTGCCTATAGTACCCAAATTCCCGACATTGAAGTAATCAAACAAATAATCCAAATTCCTCGAGTCGCCAACACGTACCAAAAACGTGATGGATCCGTTGTCTTTCTCGACCCATCCAAAATCTACCTCAGGGAACTCCGTCCCGACCTTAGAAGTTGGGAACTTCTTCTGCGTGAAAATGTGTTAAGCCTTGGAGGCAACCGTGATCACGTATCGGCAAGTCTTGCCCTTATGCTCTACTGTCTTAGTATCGAGGAACCATTCAACCTCGCATACTACATGGTCAAACGGATGGCCCACATTCATCGTCGGTCCGATGAGCTCATGCCATACGGCATGTTGCTTACTCGTTTATTCAGGTGGGTCATGGAACATTTCCCACATCTTCAAAGTGTCGACTATGTCCTAGTCAATCGGGTTATGCACTCACTTGGTGGACCACAACGTCGCACAAAGCAACGTAAGGACAAGGGGTCCAAACGCGGTCGTAAATCCACTTCCGATATTCCCCATTCATCCTCCTCCTTCAGTCACGAATCATCATCTGAACCCATGGATGAGGACGATGATGAGGTGAACGAAGAAGGAACGTCTAGTTCTCAAATCCCTTCTCCCAACACCTACTTTCGTAACCTTGACACCTCGTCATTTGAACCAACCACCGACCTTCAATTTGGTGATGTCAACCTACCCAACCTAATGAGAAGACAAACAATAATGTATAATCGACAAGTCTCTATGCATGAGCAAACTGTCGGGGGTTTCAAGTCTATTGGGAAGGCGCTAAAAGGGATCGGGAGCAAGCTGAAGAAGTTGGGGAAGAAACGAGACTAGTTAGGATTAGCTTAAGTAGTACTATTAACTTAAGTATTATTAAGCTATTATATATAAAGTCATGGCATTAACTTGCTTGGAATGTTCCCTCTTAACATTTTAACACTTCAACATGGTTAATTCTCTTGTTAATTAATCCTCATGTTGGTTTATCTTGCCTATCTCATGCATGTTAGCTTATTTTATTACATGCACTAGATGTTAAAAATGCTTGGTTTCATGCATGCTTAATAGTTTCTTAAATACATAGATGATCACATGATCATGTTAGTTGCTAGTTGAAACTAGCTTTAGGAATTCTATGTGTCTAGTGATTTGAGGCTTTGAGATTTGCAGCCAATGGATCTCCCAGAAAATTACCCCATTTAGGCTGCCTAAAACCTGCAGACCTAGAAAGAAGGTCAAAAGAGCCCACGGCTCCATTAAATAGGCCACGGCTCCACTAAATTTAGTGGTGCCGTAGCACCTTTAATGGTGCCGTGCCTCTGGAAGACGAAAACTGCTATTCTCTTCCACTTTTTGACTTCTTTTTCCTGAAAAACTGCAACCATAACCTGATTCCCATGCACCCAAATCCCCAAATCCAACATTTCAAACTTGCATGCTTATGATTTGGCTATTTAAGCTAACATTATGCATTGCCATCCTTACACCCATCCTTACACCTTCACATTCACCATACCATCATCATGGGATCAAGGGTATTCAAGAAACCTAGATTCAACATCAAACCAACCAACCAAACCACTCTAGTTGATCAATGGATCAAAAATGTCAACACACCCCAATCATCAACTAAACCTATCACCAATGACATTCTCCTCATTGATCTCACCTTGGATGATGAAGATGAAACCCATACACCTATAACCTCTACCAAATCATCATCTTCCTTCACTACACCCCAAGCTCCATCCAAGGCAACCTCTATCCAACCAACATCCTCATCCTCCACAACAAGAATCAACACACACTCATCTCAACATAGTCCTATTCACCCTTTAGCCTTGACACTCAACTCATCACCATCAACTTCCCTTGAATTGGGAACTAACACAACACCCTCATCACTTTCAACATCACCACAACCTCTAACTCTCACCCTCACCCTTTCACCAAACACTCCCTTTGAATTTGGGAGCAACACATCATCACCTTCACTATCACCATCAACCCAACCCTTAATGGGTTATCCCATCATGTATCCCCTTCACTCACACACCTTGAGTTGTGCTTGTTGTCATCACAACTTTGAGCTCATCATGAACCTTAGAGATGAGCTTAGCTTTAGGTTTTCATACCTTGAACACCTCCTCACACCACCCATTGGACCCATCATCCTTCCACCACCTCCACTACACAATAGCCCAAACTAAATATAGTTATGTTTAGTCTCCCTAAATAAATGATTAGGAACCTTTTGAAGTTGGAAGCAAATCTAGAAGCCTCATGTTACTTTAGATGTTTATGTGTCTTCTTGTTAGTTTAATTTGCTTTCCTATTGTAGTCATACTTATGTATGACATTTATTTTATGTTTATGAAATGGGCTTTTCATTTTGGCTACTTAGCCATAATTTTTATTGTGGTTGGATATTTGTCTTATGTGCTACTTGTTAGATATTGTTTATTTGCCGTCTAACCTTGTTTTGTAGCACGAACCATTGCTCGATTCCTTTGTGTTCTCCAAATGAGGGGGAGTACACATCAAGGGGGAGCCTTAACAGCCTTTTTATTTGACAAAAAGGGGGAGAAATGGGAGTAAACTCATTAAAAACTTGTTAAAACTAATTTTAACCTAAAATGAGTTTATATTTTGTCATCATCAAAAAAGGGGAGATTGTTGATGCAAATAATGTTTTAAAAACGTTATTTATATCTTTCGATTACTTCACGTTTTGAGGATGAAAAAATGTGAACTCACGTTACGTTAAAATTAACGTTAACAAGTTTTTAATCGGAAGATCCCGTTTCTACGCAAATCACTCTTGAACAAAGTTACAACTTGAACTAGTGATCAAAGAAGTGAATTTATGTTTTGAAAATTCACATTTTAAATGAGACAAAACATTTTTTCAAAAATACACATGACAAATTATTTTTGAAATATTAAGAAATGTTTTAATGGAAAAATTAGTTTGAAAATCACAACAGCTATTTTTCCCCCCAAAATCAGCTCCAACCTTCCTCAAATAAGTTTTCACCAGAAAAGACAAAATTTGGAGCGTCCTAGTCTACCACGGCTCCACGGTACCGTTAAATTTAACGGAGCCGTGGGTTATTTAAAGGAGCCGTCCGTACATAATTTCTTTGTAACGTTCAGATTTTCTTTGCCTATAAATACCCACCTCTTTCACAGTTTTAGGCACCCTTCACACACAGAAAAATCCCTTAGCTAAATCCTCTCACACCTTTCACTTCTTAGGTTCATTTAGATTAGTTTTTCTTTGTTTCAAGAGTGATCCAATCATCCTTCAAGTGATCCTCTTCATACCTCTTCACTAGCAAGAGAAGAACACAAGTATTCAAGTTGATACAAGGTGTTGTCATCCCTCTTCATTAGCAAGAGAAGAACTCAAGTAATCAAGAAGATTCTAGAGTTATAGTTGATAGGTTTTTGTAACACTTGTTACAACCTTGTTGTGTCTTAGCATACATCAAGTTTATTTCCTTTTTGTGAGTGAGAGTGAAGATCAAATGTGATCTATAGAGATAGTGAACATCTCTTGAAGCCATTGGGCTTGTGTGATTGATCAAGAAGATCAAGGGTCATTAGGTTAGTGTTAGTTGAGTAGAGTGAAGTGAGTGTTGATCATTGTGATCGTGTTGAGATCTTGGTGATCTCTTGAAGCCACTGGGCTTGAGTGTTTGGTCACGTGGACCTTGGTAGATTGGTGCTAGCTAAGATTAGCACTCGACATCTAGCTTAGTGTCGGTAATAGGATAAGCGACGTGTACGGTTTTCTCCGCCTGAAGGGAGGTTGTTGATATAGTGTTTGAAACTCTCGAGTGTGGTACTCGGGGAGTGGAGTAGGGCGAAGAAGAGCTTCGTAGCCGAACCACTATAAATCCTCTGTCTCGGTTTGATCTTTCCAACTCTACTCTTTACTTTTATTTGTTATTATTACTTAGCTTAGTGTGTAGTTCATATTGGTGTTGATTGATTACACATAGAGTTCGAATCAAAGTTTCCAATAGCATACTTTTAAAACAAGATTTTTAAAAGAAGTTTTTAAACCGGTAAACTATTCAACCCCCCCTTCTAGTTTCCCACACCTACGACCGTCGATTGTCCCATTTTGTGTATGTTATATTTAATTAAAAAAGAATATTTGCGGGGTATTTTTTTGTAGTGTAGGTTGTCTTACTGTGGCAAAAAATCTCCTGTAGGTCGCCGGAGAGAGAAAGCTGACGTGGCGGGTTAAATGGGGGTCAATCTCCTCCCTTACTGTTTCCAGCCTTATGCTCCATTCTAAATCAAGATTTCTATTCCCTCAACCTAAATCACAACACATACATGATAAAACATATTTACAACACATGTTATAGTATGAGTTACTTACCTTAGCTCCAATCTAAGCTACCATTATACCAACAACATCATTTTCCTCGTAGCATTTTAGGCCAAAATCACCATAATCATAAACACTTTAAACACATAATAGAAATACTATAACAATGGTTTATACGATCATTAGCTCAACTTTAATACTTCTAATCATAATATAATCATAAATTGATCATATGATGAAAGATCCATAAAATTATCAACTTAATTCCATTATGACTTATCTCGTAAGTTACTATAACTCTTAATTAGTTTTAAAACATCATTTACCCAATTCCCCTAAATTAAGGTTCATGGACCCTAATTTCTTAAATCACCAATTTACTCTTAAACCATTAAACAATCTTAGCCCATCATCACAAACACCTCAATATAAGTTTTAGATTATCAATTACCCAAAACCCAATTGAATCTCAAGAACCCTAACTCAAATAATCAAGAATAGTTACTTACTTGATTTAGGATCATTGCTATTAGTCTATCTCTTGCATAGAACCCTTAATCACCAACACAAGATCATTGCTAGTTCATGTTTTCTCTCTCTCTTTTCTCTTGTAAAACCGACATCACCACACACACACACACACACTCTTATTCTCTAAAAATCTGGAAATCTATGGAATGTATAAGAGTTCCTTCTCTTTTAAGCTATCTCATCTTTGGACAATTGGCAACTATGGTCCCTTAAGTCCTTTCTCTTCTAATTTGGCCACATTAAACTTTATAACTCATTTAACACTTTACAACTTTAGTACCATAAGTTTATTTCTCTTATATTTGTGACACATAATATTTTCTATAACCACATTACATATTTTTTGACTATTAGATTGACTATCGGGTTGACTAGCTAATCATGTAACTCCTTCAACTTATAAAAGTCGTAGTCAAACTATCTAATGACATTCTCGTAATTAAATACTTAAAACCCGGTTTTGGGGTGTAACATAAGAGGTCGGGATACATGGGATTTTGGTAACTTGTTCTTGAGCTTAATCCTAATTTTCACATATTGTAAAAAAACAACAAAAGATTGATCAATAAACAATCATTAATGAAAAGTCGCATCAGGTCTAAAAAGGATAAGTTTTGCGTTAAACTAACCCTTCATGACATTTTAAAGAGCATACATTGTCATGTTTAATTGTTATGTCTAAACTCTATGGTAACATCATGTTAGTGACAAGAACGGAAACTAGTTTTCACAAATAAATTAAACTATTGCCATGTCAATTTAGATACAAGATAAATCACAATTCTAAGCATGCTCGTCATTTTTGTATTTTAAAACCACTAGAAAAAAAGGAAGGCATCAATGACAAAACTTATAAAAATATTGAAACAAAATAAAAAATAGGGTTAAAACTGTGTTTTTTTTTCTTCGTACTTTGTGTTTTTTAATACTTTTTTTTGTAAAACCTTATAACCTTACCCCCGGATAAAACACTTCAAAGAGATTTGTACATTTTTATATTTTTTACTTTTCAGTCTTTTTTGTCTTTTCTAATATAATCCACGTACTTTTTGATTTTTAATAACTTTTTCTTGTCAAACATAAGAGCTTTACCCCTAAATAATGCCCTTCAAACCTGCGAATATTTCATACTTTTAAATTCGGGTATCATAATCACTTTCGAGGGGTATGAATAACCTTCCCTAAAAAAAGTAAATTTCATAAATCGTCCTTATAATTTGGCGAAATTGCATGTTTTGTCCTTGCCTTTCTGAAAGTGCATGCGCCGTTCTTATGGGAAACTTACGATTGCAATTTTCGTCCTTGACTAAAATACCCTTCCTCTTTATTTTAGTAAAAAGAAAGAAGACAAAAGTTATTTAGTTATTTCAATTTAGCCCAAGACGAAATCTGCACTTGCTAGTTTCTCACAAAAACGGTATCAACACTTTCAAAATGATAGAGACGAAAATACAATTTGGCTAAACCACGACGGCTTTTGCAATTTACTCCTTAAAAGATATACTTAAAAATAAAATTTAAAAAATAATATTTAAAAATAAAATATATTATTTTCAAAACTAATTTACAAAACTTCCAAAAATAAAAGTTAAATAATTTACCGCCCTCATCTTAAACCAAACAAACACTACTTAAAATAATCATAAATAATTATTACAATCCCTCTCTCTCTCTCTCTCTATATATCTCCAACCAAAAACACATTTGACTACAAACGCATCCATACATCCATTTCACCTCCTCCAACAAACTTTCTAACCGATTAATTAGGGTTTCATTTCACATCCCCAAATTTTATAAAACCATCATGAGAGGAGACACAAATTTAGATCTATTCGATCCACGAACAGCAGTAATGGACGTTGCTTCAGATTACACCACCGCTAATAGTCTCGAATCTCGTGGCGGTGGTGACGGTGATTTTGGATTTGCGTTTAATGATAGTAATTTTAGTGATAGGATTTTGAAGATTGAGATTGTTGATGAAGCTAGTGAGAGTCGATCTGGTGATGGTGCTGATGGTGCTGGTGGTTGTACTAGTTTAGCTGATTGGGCTAGGAATAGGAAGCGTAGGCGCGAAGATATTAAGCGCGATACTAACGGTATAAATTTATATAAATTTAGATGTTAGTTTATGTTAGGAGTATAATAATTATGAACATGTTTAACTGTATTATGATGTTCGCGTGTATATGCTATAGGAAGAATGAGCTGACGTGGAGCTGATTTTAAGTAAATTCGCGTGTTGATATATAAATTGTTGTTGTTGTTGATGATATTTGTGATGTGATGAGTGTTTGTTTGCTAGGAGTATATAATTGTGAAGATTATTAACTGTAGTGTATCGTGTGCGTATGTATATAATAAAGAAGTATACAACTATAGAAGTAAGATGTGTTAGGTTGATTTTGCTGATGTGGAACTCTGAGGTGTTTTTCTAAGCTTATTTGATGAGCTTATGAGTTTATTGAAATAACTGATAACTTCATAAGCTCATTTTTTTTGGGGCTTATGAGCTTATAAACTTCATAAGCTCAAGTGGATGAGTTCATAAGCCAAAAAAATGACCTTACAAACTTATCAATTATTTCAATAAGCTCACAAGCTCACAAGCTCATCAAATAAGCTTAGAAAAACTCTCCCTTATATTATAAGATGGAGTTTGAGCTTATTGTAGAAGCTACTTCAAGTAGCTTATATATTTTTGAGAAGCTATCATAAGTTTTGTTATATATGTTGAGAGCTTGTTTTATAAGCTCAATCTTTCATAAGCTCTTATGAGCTGCGTAGTGTTTGTTATTGAAGATATTGTTGATATATTTTTTGTGTTGTGTTAGTTTGGTAGTAAGCTTGCTGAGAAGTGATTAAATTTTGTTTGTTGTAGTATGGTTATATGCTCGTTGAATTTTGAATTAGAGAGATGTTTCTGAAATGTTGAATGTTTTGTGTTGTTTCAAGTAATTTGAGAAACGTGTTAATCTAGTTTTGATTGCATGTAACTTAGTAAAATTGTTAGAGCCTTAGAGATGATGGGAATGGTTTTATGGTAAGGAATTGAACTTGGGAGATTAGATAACGAGTTGATGAAGGCAGTTTATTTCTGTTTCATACGTTTTTGTGTCTGTCGTTTCCTATGCTGTTACACGAGTCATGTTCATTTTCCGTACCTTTGAGGGTTTGACAAATTTAAGTAGTTTTGAGCTTTAAATTTTGAAATGTGGAACAAGTTATTAGCAATGTCTACGTAGGGGTGCTTCTCAAGTTATTCGCTTAATCATATATTCATATGTTCACATAGCTTTCTGTTGTGGTGGGTGTTCGGTAGTCAGAAATCAGAACTTGAACTTTAGACACTGTAACATAAAAACTTTGAGAATTATTTAGCTTTCAGCATTACAGAGTTAGTTTTCTTTTAGGTTTTTTTACATCAAGGAACACACGTGAGTTTCCGTGAACATAATTTGACTGTTAGGAGACCTTTTGAAACTATCAAATGTAATTAAAATAAGGAGTCGGTTTCTGATATATTCAACCCCTAAATGGACCATGTCATCTCATGCATGGTCTATGGCCTGCCAGCCAGTTTATTTCATGGCTATGTATATTTCAGAAAAACATAATAAAAGACAGAGAGAAAGGACAAAAGGAGAAAGGGGTAAATTAAATGAGAGGTTTCATTCGGTTCAGGTCAACCGAGTTGAAGTGAATAATTGCATAGGACACTATAAAGGAACGGGGATGGGGAGTGCGCCAAGTTTATTTTCTTTAGCCTACTATACGTCGCTTCCAGGGGTGTTCACATGGCAGTGACCTGCAATATTTTTTTGTATTTGGTTTTTGTTTTCACTTAATGATGAGGCATGGGCTGATTGTCTTTAACCTAGTTTTCAGTAACCTGATATAGTCATGGTTAGTTTTGACTAAATTTTGAAGTCCTGTTTCTTCTATAATGAGTGACTAATACATCGTGCATGTCTCATTTCAAGCGCATGATGATGGGAGTCACAATTTAGCATCTGTTTGTGTTCATCTATTAATTGAGTCTATTACTCGATTTATGATATCATTTTTGAAGAGCGTCAATGCATAAACTATATTCTTTAGCATTTAGACTTGTTTGGTGCTGTAGTTGGGATGATTATAATTCCTGCAAGTTCTGGCTGACTTGTTTGACTGTAGTAGGGACTGGCTGTAATTTCCTTGTTTATAATTCTCCATTATGTTGTTTTTCCTTCGTTGGAATGTGCTAACAAATATGACTGGAATGTGCTAACAAACATGACTGCTCTACATGCTTCAATAGGATTAAACAGTATGCATATTCTAGTTATCTCAAGCAAACGTGCACCCACTGACTTTAACAATGACTTTCTAGCGTTCACAGCTGTAGACATGTCTGCTGTGGGTCCAGAGGAACAGATTCTGAACCAGCCTGATAACATTCCTGATGACGTGGATACTGAAAACCAGGATGAGGAGACGGCGGCAATGATTGAAGAACCAGCATCAGGTATGCTGATCTTTCCTACTGTTTTGATGGCAAATTGTTGATGATCTACTCACATTATAATCAACATCACACCAATGTCTGTTACCTTTGGTCCTTTTTGAAAGTTTATTTTAATAACATCTACCACTTTTGACAAAGATAAAATGTTTGGGTGGAAGCTGATTTTTGGATATCGTATTGAACAATTTTCTTATTAGGATCTACATCATCTGTTAATTGTTTTATGGAAATTCAATTTGACTTGTTCTTGTTTATCCAAGTGTCTGACTGAAAGGCGCTAAATGAATGTTACTTGTCTTTTTGTGGTTGGCATTATCCTTGAATAAAATGACATGTTTACCTTTTCTTCTTTTATGAAATGCAAAAATACAATATACATTGGGTTGAATAAAACGGGTTCTGCATTTCTTGGAGCTGGTGCTCTTAGAAGCTACTTGCATGAATTGGACCCTTGTCAGGTTTTTTACAACCTACAAAGAACTTAGGTATGTTTGAACCTGCTGCGTGTGAAGGGAGAAATTTGCAAATATGTTGTGGTCGTCAGATAGTCGTCTTTTTATTATAACGTTAATCTTATTAAGATGATAAAATAATTAGATTTTCTATTCCTGTAGATCAAATTTGGAATCAAACTGTTCAACCCGTTTTTCTTTATATTAATTAATGTTGTTTCTTGACTAAGATGATTAAGGGGTTTCTTTGACCCTCTCTATTATGTCATTCCCGCTTTTATAACCCGCACACAACCAAGCATGACAAGCTATCGCATTCCTTTTTTCTCACACCATCTAAGTGAGGTTATAGGGCTCACAAAATGAAAATCAAGTCACTGAAACAAGTCAGTCTTAAACATCTTTACTTCTTTGAAGTAAGCATTGGGCTATTTATATCTACTGGTTCGTCCATTTTACTTTTTAGGAGATGAAGGCGCAAATGACATCGATTCAAACTGGAGTATGGAGTGTTCAATGGTTCTGAGAGTAAAAATTTTACACATCAGCTCTCCAATTTTGGCAGCAAAAAATCCGTTTTTTTACAAGGTGAATCTTAATCTCTACAGAGGTGTACCTTTTCCTAGTCTTCTAAATGCTTCTGTTGGTAATATGCATTTCATTTATTGTCAATACAGCTCTTTTCCAACGGGATGAGGGAGTCAGAGCAACGCCATGTAACATTGCGGATTAATGCCTCTGGTACATATCGCCTTTAATCTTCTTACTTTTCTCTCTGATTAATGTTACGAGTATTAAGAATTGAGACTTTTATCTGTGAAACAGAGGAAGGCGCCCTTATGGAACTCCTCAACTTCATGTAAAGCAATACGTTAACGGTAACTACTGCTCATGCTCTGCTGGATGTGTTGATGGCTGCTGATAAGTTTGAGGTGGCTTCATGTAAGAGATATTGTATCCGTTCGTTGAGAAATCTGCCAATGACTCCCGAATCTGCACTACTCTATCTGGATCTTCCGTCCAGTGTACTAATGGCTGAAGCAGTTCAACCGTTGACCGATGCAGCAAAGCAATTCCTTGTTGTTCGCTATAAAGACATAACCAAGTAAGCTCCTCCTGCTGATGCTAACGATTGTGTTAGCAGTGAGCATATTCCTTTTTGTATTGTCTTTCTGAATGGCATTTGCATATTTTTGTTAAGTGCTGATATTTTCCACACTGTTTTTAGTTGAGTTTTTAATGTTCTATTTTCTGTATATTTCTTGTCAGGTTTCAGGATGAGGTTCTCAACTTGCCTCTTGCTAGAATTGAAGCAATTTTGGCAAGTGACGATCTCTAGGTAGCATCAGAAGATGCAGTTTACGACTTTGTCCTCAAATGGTCCAGAATTCAGTACCCCAAATTAGAGGAGCGTCGAGAAATTCTAGCCACACGCCTCGCTCAGTTCATCCGCTTCCCCTACATGACCTGCAGAAAGCTCAAAAAAGTCATGGCCTGCAACAACTTTGAGCACGACTTCACACAGAAAGTTGTGGTCGAGGCACTCTTCTTCAAAGCTGAAGACTCACACAGACAACGCACTCTTGTTGCAGACGAAAACCCAAATCCAAACCGTCGATTCATCGAGCGCGCTTACAAGTATCGACCCGTTAAAGTCATAGAATTTGAACTCCCGCGTCAGCAATGTGTGGTTTACTTAGATCTGAAACGTGAAGAATGTGCAAATCTTTTCCCTTCAGGAAGAGTCTATTCTCAAGCTTTTCATTTAGGTGGTCAAGGATTTTTCTTGTCGGCTCACTGTAACATGGACCAACAAAGCTCGTTTCATTGTTTTGGTCTTTTCTTAGGGATGTAGGAAAAAGGGTCAGTCACATTTGCGGTTGATTATGAGTTTGCAGCTCGGTCAAAGCCTACAGAAGAGTATATCAGCAAGTATAAGGGAAACTATACTTTTACTGGTGGGAAGGCTGTTGGTTACCGCAACTTATTAACAACCCCGTGGACTTCTTTCATGGCTGAAGATAGTCTTTACTTCATAAATGGCATACTTCATCTTCGGGCTGAGCTTACTATCAGGCATTGAAGATTTCAGTTCGGTTAGTAATTTACTTCTAACCTCAGATGTTGTCTCAGAGATAATTAAACGCTGAATCTGATCTTTTGGAACTGAATCAAAACCTCTGGTCTGAAAAAGACAAAGAGGAAGTGTAAATTTTCTGGATTTGGAAGATTTCTGTTGTTGTTTCTTTTGTGCAAATGCATATTTAAATTGGTGTCTCACATGATATGCATATGTTTATTGTTTACTTGTGACTTGCGAGTCTTGCTATCTAACAATTCAATCAATTTACAAGTAACAACTTGTCCCTCGGCTTATGTGTTAGGACTAGATATGTTGTTTTGTAGTGTTGTTTCAGATAGTCAAGATGCCCCGATAGAATATAAATATCTTCTTGTTCGGGAAAGACTATTATTTCCCCGTGTCCCTGAGCGGCAGTCAAAGGGGGGCGTACTGTCGAGTGTCGATCAATTACAGCATGAATTCATGTGTGCTTTTGTTTGAGGTCATTTTAATTATAAAAACAAAGGTAATAAGATTTTTATATGCCACCAGAAATTCTGAATTTTTGTTAACCTTTTTCTAAAAACTCTTCCAAAAAATTAACCTTTTTACTTTTTTGATCAATTACAGCATGAATTCATGTGTGCTTTTGTTTAAAGTCATTTTAATTATAAAAACAAAGGTAATAAGATTTTTATATGCCACCAGAAATTCTGAATTTTGTTAACCTTTTTCTAAAAACTCTTCCAAAAAATTAACCTTTTTACTTTTTTAAGTAATTTGACAATTTGAAAAAGCTTACACTGTGTTATCAAGAATAAAGAGAGTGAAAGTAAAGTAAAGTAAAAGAGAGTAAAAAAATAAAGAGGAAGTAAAGTTGACTTTCACCCCAAAAGTGGAGTGAAAGTCTTTTATGAAAAATCATTTCATTTTCACTCCTTTACTTTCACTTTACTTTCTAACAAAAATTTGAGAACATAACAAAAACCGCTTTCATTTTCTTTCTCATATTTTACTCAACTTGAGAACATAGTGTTAGTCAGGTCTAGAACTCTAGAAGTGGTTTGGTGTTTATCTGAACTCTGAATTTGAAAGCAAATTTTTGAGCTTGTGATTTGAGATCCGGTTCATTGCATAAACGGCATTTTAATATTTTAGACAACTGATAAACAGGTTTTGGACCGGACCAAAACCTACTGGACTCTTGGTTTGTTTACGGTTTACGATATGAAAAGTCTTACGGAGTATAAAACTATTTCAAGGGTATCCTTTTTTTTTTGAACTTATTTCAAGGGTATGCTTAACGGGGCAATGTTTAGCATGCTATTTTATAAAAAACAACGTTAAGTTTATAAATAAAAAATCAAATTTAATTATATCAACTTATAAGTAACTAACGTGTATTAAATACAATTTTAATCAAAATATAAAGTTTGAGTTTAACAAATATAGTTTAATGCTATTTTATAAAAAACAACGTTAAGTTTATAAATAAAAAATCAAATTTAATTATATCAACTTATAAGTAACTAACGTGTATTAAATACAATTTTAATCAAAATATAAAGTTTGAGTTTAACAAATATAGTTTAACCGGTGTTTGCTCAAGAGATTTGTTAGACATATTCATTATTTAATTAATCCTAAAAAATTGAATTTAAACATATGCATTGTTAACTTTACAAATTTTACGAGTTTTGCTTAAACATCTTTTAATTAACAACTAGCCGCGTACCCGTGCCGCCGCTCGTTGCGTTGGCAGGCGCTCTGCAATATAATTATTTGCGATTAACTGTTTGTGAATTGCCTTTCTAAAAAAGAAAAAAAAGGATATTTGAACAAGTTATGACATCAATATGAAAGCATCTTCAATGCAATAAGCTTTTGATATTATTAACCCATTTTTCAACATATAACTCCAATGCAATAAGCTAATCGATAGATGTGTTGATTATTTTACCAATCAACGTGTCAGTTAGTCTTGGTGAAAGTTTGGCGAATAAATTGGTTAATATTGATTTGTAAAGTGTGTTACGGTTTGGGGTGTTGACCCCTCGACCCTACTGCTCACTTGGGAGCGGGATCTTAATCAGAAGCGAGTTCTCCTTTACCATCATTATATGTTGTGGTAGTATAAAATTAGCCCATACGAGTGTGTATCTCACCTAACTCGTATTTGACTTTTTAACCTAATAAAGTACTTGTATTTGATATCAAATATGTCATAACAATTTAAAATAGGTGATAACACTGAAATCAAAATTAAATGTTTTGATATAAATAAATAAATAATCAAAGATTTTGCATTATAGTCTTAAGGACTACGTTTAATAGTTAAAAAGATGCAATGAGGGATGGTATATTTAGTTGGTTGAAAGTAGTTAAATTCAGGAGGTAAACAGTTATTTTGGAGATATAAACAAGAGTAAATTATATAGTTCGTCCCTGTGGTTTGAGGTAAATCCTTAATTGAGTCCATATTTTTTTTGTTGCATAATTAATCCCTATGTTGAAACTATTGCACGCCGTTCGTCCTTATCGCTAACCGTTGTTATTTTCTCCGTTAGCTCTCAATCGTCAAGTGACAACGTTAGTCCATTAAACAAACGATCGTTTGCAACGTTAGTCCGTTTTTGTCCGTTTTTATACGTTTTCGTCTGTTTCCCCCCGTTTTGCTACGTTTTCGTCCATTTTTATACGTTTTCGTCCGTTTTCTTACGTTTTTACACGTTTTCGTCTGTTTTTACATGTTTTTGTCTGTTTTTATACGTTTTCGTCCGTTTTAACACATTTTCGTCCGTTTTTACACGTTTTTGTCCGTTTTTCTTACGTTTTCGTAAGATCTCGCGAAAATCCATATCGATAATCCTTGTTAATTTACGATAACCTCGAGTTACTATCTACTAAAACCCATTTTTACGGAAAAATTTAAATTTTCTTGATTTAGTATTCACCACGTCGCGTTATCACAACGGAGAACAAATAACGACCCTAGCTCACGAAGTGTACTACGAAACACCATTCTCACAAAACCAAATCTTACAAACGATTATAAGAACTCGCAAAATGATTAAACTAAATGTATTTAGGTTTACTAATTATAACAAATCATTCCTAAAGTATTTCACTAATCACTTTAGTAAATTATTAACAAGGACACAATACAACCGGACCCTTAATATTCTTAAGCCCATTTCACAGCCGAAGATCAAGCCCATCTACCTTAAAATGTTAACCTTGTAATTTCATTATAGAACTCGACGGATACAACCTTTCCAAAACCGCATTCGACCTATTGAATTCCAAATACCACATGTTATTATTCTTAACCATTCTCATTCCTCACCCAATGGTTTATCTGTATGCCAACTTTCAGCAATCCCAGTCGAGTGTTAATGTTATTTTGAAGGCTCATTTGTTCGCTCTATAGCAATTACATGCGTATAAATAAAAACCTTTAAGGCTCGACTGTTATAAAATGCGACTTTTCCTACATTATACTAAAACTATTTCTAATATATTAGATAGTTTAGATCATGGTTGGAGCAGCAGAAGTTGTAGTAAACATTAGATCCACTTTAAACGAGTTAGATTACCAAGCATGTAGAGTCATGCAACCCAACGAACCAAAGAAGGGAAATTACCCACGTTTCACCTCTATCCCTTGTCCTATTATGTCGGTAGAGCTAGCCTAGGTGTCCCATACACCACAGTATTCTCAATCGGTGGAGTCTTATAATCCACAAAAACAAGTGACTCCTTTCTATAAAAGCTCACCCTTCTAATCATTTGCCATACCTACCTTCACTCTCTCTACTCTCACAGTATACTTCCCAACAGCAGCCATGTATATTACAACTTAAGAATGCAAATTTAGTAAGAACTAAAACCCTTAAACACATGCCTTAAACACGTTAAAAGCCTACTGCCTTGTTGCTACCTACAACTTGTCGAACCACCCAACCTTCTACACCACCCATTCACCTTTCCTACTCCATATCACTTGCATCTCAATCTTTCTCACTCGCCAACTATCCATAGAAACGTAATAAGGGTAAGAAACCCACCTCGCATAAGCGTACCTCGGCCAGTTAAGTGGACTGTCTCGCTCTTGCTTCCCAGTCGACATTCACTGCCTTTTCTCCACCGCATTTCTAGAGGTGTAGTAAGTATCCTAGATCTCTTTTAATATCACTTTTCACATCTCATATAGCATGTACACCAGTCACTTGCACATTTCATTTAGTATCAAACGTATAATTGAAACTGCTATAAGCATACTGTGATCACACGCACCACTTTTCTCCTAATGCACTTTTATAACGTACAGATAAAACACACCATGCATGCATTCTTTTGATTCTCACTAGCTAGTAAATATATCGAACACTTCATGCAAATCTCATTTACCATCGAACGTATACATTAACTGGGTAAACTATATAAAAGTCACAACCCTCATTATCATCAAGATAGGAACTACTCACACCTAAAAACTACTAGTACGTGTTTAACATATCACATATTCATTTTATACTCGAACGTATAGTAACCTATTATGTTGAAAACACAGTATTCTATGTTGAAGCATATACATATACTATCAAACTTACTTTGTGAAGTCTTAACCATCACCTCGTACTACTCTTGTGTTTAAATAGCATGCATGCATTCATTCATTCGAAAGTATAGCACATCTCTACTGAAACATATCAAGTGCATAAACTTACTATGAAATGTGTAAAAGTCGAGCGCCTACCTTGTTAAGATTTATCCACCACTCACACAATTCTCATACAATCGCATGGCATAACTCTTGCATACAACTAAAATGGTAAAACACTTAGAAATATCTCAAAACTTGGTATACATAAACAGCCTCTAAGTAGCTCCAAACACGACCTCATATCTCACGTATTGACTTATTAATCATACGTTATTTTTACCCAACTTATTAAACAACGCAACAAGTTTCAGCTCTTGGTTTAACAACTTGTAATAATAATAATATTTCGACACTTAAAATCATCAAAAGTACATCGACCACATATAGGAACACAACTGTCTACACAAGTAGAGAATATAGACTAGTATTTTCCAAGATAAAGTATACGACCCGGCTACAAAATATAATTATAATGTCGACATTTTAAATATAACACGTAGATGTTTTTCACATGGATCGAATAACCGCCTAACAAACTACTTGTTTCATATGATAAATTTGTCCTCATGAGCTCATTTGGACAGTCAAAACTTTTCAAATTATACCGGTAATACTAGACTTAAATTTCATAAGTTTTCCAAATACATTAAAGAATAGTTGGGCTAGAAATCGAGCCCAATAAGATTTTGTGTGTAACCGGTCCAGTGGGCCCATGAAATATATTTTCAGAATCACAAAAATAATCCAATAACAGGCCCAAAACAATTTTACATGTCCTCGCCTCTAAAATATTAAACGGACTTAAGTTAAATTCGTTAATTGGCCATTGATAAGAAAATAAGCTCTTTTTCGGAATAAGCACTTAAAATAAGTTAAAATAAACTTAATAAAGTTATAGAAATTTCCAGAATAATTTTCCCGTCATTTTTATGCAAAAAGGACTAAAAATGTAACGCGATCTAACCGGAAGGACCAAAACTGCCAAACCATGAAACCCATGGACTGAAACTGTGAAAACAGTTTATAAAGGACTTAAATTGACATACCATTGAACTCCGAGCCTCATATGGACATGTGGACAAAATTTGGACTATAATGAACTTTGGACTTAACCAAGGACTAACGACGTAACGCGATCGCGGTTAGACTAAAAAGTGTAAATCTGAAAAGAAAAAGGACCTATTTAACTTTATTTGACATTCTTATTTATTTTCTATTTTCACCCATCACTTCATATGCATGTTTCATTTTAGTTATGCATTATTTAAGGTTTCGATAATTAGAAATGTTAGCAACTTCACTTGCATATTATTTCAGCATATTTCGGAAAAGTAATATTTTGGGTCGTTGAAATAATAACCGAGATAATATTATAGATATATTATATTTTTTTAACTTGAGACATTTTAGGCATATCACACACTCACATCACCGATCAAATCGTTATACGATTTATCCTTTCCACATTCGTTATTAGTCGTAAGTTAGACTCTTAGACTTCGCTTATACTCAGGTCTCGTATTGAAGAAGTTTTCGTGATCGTTTACTTGGTCTTATAATTTCGTCTTGCCGGATACGCTCCAGGTGAGTCGTGGCCCCTACTTTTCACAATTGTTTTTAATAACTCTTTTGGGGGAGATACATGCTTTAACTGTTTTATACTACTTGAAATCTCTTATGATTTACTCGAAATTATCAACTATGCTTTACCTATTTGAATCATACTTGAAAAGAATATATGCTCAATATGTGTGCAAGTAGTTTGTCTATCTTAAACATGGAACTTGAAACATAACATCTCTGAAGTACTTGACGTAACATGATACTGAAATTCACCATATGTATTCATATAACAAATGAATGAACTGTTACTTGTTATGATATTTCTATATCCCATTAGAAATAATTGCCAAAGATCAGAATACGTATATTTTATGAACTTTGAGACCCATATTGCCTAAGCTTACTTTATTGCCAAAAAGTCCCTTTATCATGAGCCATTAATCACTACGGTGAGCGCGGATATAGCAACAGCTTCGAAACCTGTTGGTGGACTGACAACCTATCCCACTAATACTAGGACGGAATGCTTAACCGCTAGTCGTATTAGTCGCGATGCGCTATATTTGAGAAAAATAGGAAGTGGCAAATCACCTATTACACGAGGGCCAATTTTTTTCATCATTAATTTGATGACCACCTCCGTTTTACGGTACTTTGTTAACGTTTTGCGCTTCATGAGGCCGATGGCAATATAACTTTATATATGAATATTTCATATATATATCCTAGGATACAGCTGTATTAGAAGACCACCACTTTTCACTACTAGACATCAGACTTTAGACTATTATTAATTTACGTGATATGATTATGAATCTCGTACTTGAACTTTAACTGTTATCATATGTGATTTAAATTGAGAATTCTATAAAGACAACTAAAAAGGCTTAGTATATCGTTACCTTCAAAAGTCAATCCAATACATCATTTCGAGCGTATATCAACGTAGCTCATATTCATCTATAATCTGAAACTTATGATCGTTTGAGGTCATACATGAATTACTTGTGAATTTTATTCAACGCGACTTGTTATTTAATGAAGAACTATTATTTATATCAATAATCAGTATACACCTTTCAAATAAAGTTATTTTCTATAAACTCCACGAACTCACCAACCATTGTGTTGACGTTTTAAGCATGTTTATCTCAGGTAATTAACGGAGCAGGACAAGACACGGAGCGGACATCTTTTACTCTGATAATTTAAATGGTGTAAAATCAAATATGTCATTCTCTACAAATTATCACATCTTTCTAAAGGATATTAAAATCAAATAAATCACTTTTGTATCAAGAATATCCTTCGAATAACATATAGCTTTCAAAATGCCTATTCTGGACCGTTTTTCTGAAATTTTAACTCGATCCTCACCGTAACACCCAATTTACTTTTCCGCTGCCACAAACCAAATTTGGGGGTGTTACAGTTTGGTATCAGAGCCTATGGTTATAGAGAATCAAACGTTTTAAAACCTGAACTATAACCACACTTTCAAAATAAATGATTTTACACCTTATCATCTTATGCCTTCCGTGTCTGCAGACTGTCGTGCTCAATATATTACCTATTAAGATTGTTTTGTACTAATATTTACATGCTTAATGTTTATTCTTCCCACATTACACACCATATTATTTCACACTCGACGTTACACCCTAAACGTATAAATACTCATAATTATTATTTTCGAATTGATACAGAAACATGTCTTCTCTACCAGTTAACATCGCTAAAACTACCTCTCCTACTACCCATGTATCACCTGGCCATCATATCACACCAAATACTGAAGATCCCTACGTACAAATGTCACAACCCCGACCTAACATAGAACTTACTCAGAACTCATCTTCATCGTCACCTACTCACTCACCTCCACGTCAGAAACTTAGGAGAGCAACTGAATCCTATTCAGATCCGATTGGTGGCCAACCAACGTTTGAAATTGGACAAAGTTCACATCAAGAAATGACTTGGGAAAACATCAACCTAAATTCTCCTTTACCCAATACCTCAGATTTCTCTATGCCAGATGTCCCAAACAATGTATCCTCACCCAAATCTCCCAACTACAATGTGAACACCCGAGACTCCATATGGATTCGCCTTCACCAACACACCAGCATACTAAACGCTCACTCTGAACAGCTAAAAGAGTTACATCCATTACGATTTGAATGGTTTGACCGTAACATTGATACCCTGTTCAAGAGGACCGATGCTGAGAGACGAGAAGTGTTTGGTTTAGGAGTGAATATTGGTAATATGAAGGACAACTATGAACAAGAACTTAGAAACTTGGATGCCAGAACCCGCTGTTTAGGTAGAGGCCATACTCAAACCCACATTAGGATTGAAGACATTGAAAGAGTATTATGGTTAGCTAGAGACACAGCAAGAACCCAAATCCAAAAGATTGCAGCCTTGGAAAACATGTTAGCTAATCAGATGAATGCATGCCAAGAACGTTTCTCGGCCATGGAAACAGCACAACTGGATCTTGAGGCAGAAGTTAGACGTTTACGTCAGAGACGTAACTAATCTTAAGTATCGATGTTGTATTAAATAAACCAAATAGTTTTGGTAAGTAGTGTATGTATTTCCAATAAATCTGTAACTCTCAGAGCTTGTAATCAACTTTTAATGTATAATAGCTATCTTTCCGTTATACTTTTCTGCTGTAAACAAATTCCTCTCACCAAACCTTACTATGATGCTGTAAAAGCAAAGAGCCATGCAAAACATCACCCTTTGTTACTCTCTTAGGTAAACAAATAACTCTACATGAATCAATGAGACATTAATAAAAGACCTTGTACTGGTTGTTTTGAAAAAAAAAAAAAAAAAAAAAAATCAATCGAACAAGTTATTAGAGTTATGTCAATTTTGATAATTGCATTCCAACTTATTATGACATTACCTTGATTTTACACCACTAAACAATAAAAACATAGAATTCCAAGAACAAATTTTCTGAAGAGAAGTTGTTAAACTTCAACTATTGTAGATAAATTTAACTGTTCCTTAACAATCACATGTCAAGAGTTGATTATTATTTTACGATGCTACCCAAACACATCGTATTTCTATGATCCTCAGTTGAGTTGATTTCGTATTAAGACCACATTGTTAGCATTAATATACAAATATCTTGCTATTTGAATTATTCTAACGATAAAGTGAATACTAAAATCAACGTTTCGTGTAATGTTCATAGGAAATGGACAACATGAACAGTGTGGTGCCCACAACAATCATGACCCCTAAAACCATCGAGGAATTGGTAAACAAAATCGTTGCAGTAGTCATAGAGATAACCTCAACAGTTCGTCCAAACGATAATGACATGACAAGAAAAGAAAGAAAGAAGGTTATACCTTGCAAGCATAACCATGAACGTTTCATGGGATGTAGGCCAACTAGCCTAAAGAATTCAAGGAAAATAGCTAAGCCCATCCGCACATGTACCCAAAGAATTAGGCAAGATATTGCACTTAAGAAAAATAACCAAAAGCAAAGACATGAGGAGAAAAGACCCTTTACCCTCAACGAATGCGAGTTTCACAATGATGTTTGCACCCGCAATCATCTACAAGACCGCATTGACTACCTTCGCCAGCAAAGGCTCGACCCAGAAATGGAAGGAAACTACGTCACCACCCCTACCAACCGAGACAACTACCGTGGAAATAAACCTCTGTGCCTAAAATGTAAGATGCATCACACCGGATATTGCACTGCAATATGCGGGAGGTGCAGGAGGACAGGCCACAAGACAAGTGACTGCAAAGCTATGGAAAGAAAGGAGCAGCATTCATCCATAAAATGCCACGGATGTGGTGGAATAGGGCATTACAAGAGTCATTGCCCAAACCACAATGCCAACTGGAAGGCCAAGATGGATGCAAAAGAATGAAACTCGTTAAAAGAGCCCAGTAGTACCAAAGAATGACCTTTAGGTTAAGCAGATGTATGGATTCCTGCTGTAAAATAAATAAACTCTAGTTTAGGACTATCTAAGTTGTATTTCCGTTTGTATTTACCTTAGGTACGATGGATGTAACCTAAGTGTAAAAGTTATCTTTTACCGTGTGAAAAATCTACCTTGTAGTATTTCCATGATAATAAAAATCTACGTCTATTTCCATTTCCATTGCACCCCTCTACTATTAATCGTTACGTAACAAATACACTAATAGTACCTCAAGAATTTAATTAATTTTATCATGATCAAACACTAAGTTGTTACCATATTGCAATGGAATCCCACTTAAAACTCAAGTATATATCCAAGATGTCCAAATGTTATCTTAGAAAATTTTGACTTATCCTCGAAAAATGAACAGAAACTTATATTATTATTTTTATCAGAAACAGCCTGACTTTGTGACGAAATTATTACAACTGAATCAGATAAAACTCTTTGAAGAAATATAAATGCTGAACCAAGAGTTACATTATTTGGTCCTAAATTATACATAGTCTAGCTACCTATGTATAATTTAGGAAGAATCATGTTATAAATGGGACAGTTATCCTTTCAAAATTTTAATAACAATTTTCATTCCAACAACAGAATCTTGAGACAAAATAATTTGTTTATAAACTTTACTTTTTAACCAACCCCAGTCAGATCTACACTCATCACTCATTTCACTATTATATGAAGACAAGGAAATTACGAAAATTAGAAACTTTAAAAATTCACAACAATCTACGAAAAACACAAACAACAAAAAATTTTATTAGAAACCATGGAGGTTAATACATAACGAGATGATTAACATCGAAAGTGCTAACAGTACATAAAACACAACATAAAACATACAACCTTCAATCGGTTGGCCTACTATAGAAACAAAAACCACTACCAACCCAACAATAGCAAGACCCACCATAGGATGGAGTACCCTGATTATTCTGAAAACACAAAAGCGGACCGTTAAACATAACAACTTAACATAAACCTACCCGAGAATTTATTCCACATTACATCGACCCATAACAAAGCTACATTCTAACCACCTACGCGCGACCCTCACTTCCAAAAATTATCCGCAAAAATCGCTAGGATTGTGAGGGGTACGATAACCAACAAGTATCCGATCCAGCCACTGGTATCTTCGCCGGGAAGAAGAAACAAACCAGCAACGACGAAAATGATGAACATGGCTGCAAATACTATGGCAATCGGTGGCATTTTTTTTTCGGAGAAGAAGTTGAGTGAAGGAGATGAAATTTGAATGAGAAGAATAATTGAAAAGGGTGAAAAGGTGAAAAGGGAATAAAGTGGAGGAAAAAGGAGAGAGTTAAATAGGAAAAGTAGGTAAAAATAGTACCCGCTAGTTTACTATTCACTATCATTAAGTTTCAAACCGCTATCATTAAAAATCCCCTAGTCCCGACCATTAGAACTCTAAACATTAAGTGTTAAGTGCTCCTTACTTTTGACTGTTAATTTCACTATTCGTGGCCTATAAATTCAACTATTGACCAAACTTTCGAACTTAATTCATTTGGTACGAATAAATCTAGTGAGAATCTCGCTTCTTTGATGTTCAAATAAGAAATATCTCGACAATCTATTCCGTAAACTCTCACCTCAGAACATCATCTTTTTCAATACCTATCACGAACTGAACTTCGGGACGAAGTTCAAAATTTAGGGGAAGATACTGTAAGATCTCGCGAAAATCCATATCGATAATCCTTGTTAATTTACGATAACCTCGAGTTACTATCTACTAAAACCCATTTTTACGGAAAAATTTAAATTTTCTTGATTTAGTATTCACCACGTCGCGTTATCACAACGGAGAACAAATAACGACCCTAGCTCACGAAGTGTACTACGAAACACCATTCTCACAAAACCAAATCTTACAAACGATTATAAGAACTCGCAAAATGATTAAACTAAATGTATTTAGGTTTACTAATTATAACAAATCATTCCTAAAGTATTTCACTAATCACTTTAGTAAATTATTAACAAGGACACAATACAACCGGACCCTTAATATTCTTAAGCCCATTTCACAGCCGAAGATCAAGCCCATCTACCTTAAAATGTTAACCTTGTAATTTCATTATAGAACTCGACGGATACAACCTTTCCAAAACCGCATTCGACCTCTTGAATTCCAAATACCACATGTTATTATTCTTAACCATTCTCATTCCTCACCCAATGGTTTATCTGTATGCCAACTTTCAGCAATCCCAGTCGAGTGTTAATGTTATTTTGAAGGCTCATTTGTTCGCTCTATAGCAATTACATGCGTATAAATAAAAACCTTTAAGGCTCGACTGTTATAAAATGCGACTTTTCCTACATTATACTAACACTATTTCTAATATATTAGATAGTTTAGATCATGGTTGGAGCAGCAGAAGTTGTAGTAAACATTAGATCCACTTTAAACGAGTTAGATTACCAAGCATGTAGAGTCATGCAACCCAACGAACCAAAGAAGGGAAATTACCCACGTTTCACCTCTATCCCTTGTCCTATTATGTCAGTAGAGCTAGCCTAGGTGTCCCATACACCACAGTATTCTCAATCGGTGGAGTCTTATAATCCACAAAAACTAGTGACTCCTTTCTATAAAAGCTCACCCTTCTAATCATTTGCCATACCTACCTTCACTCTCTCTACTCTCACAGTATACTTCCCAACAGCAGCCATGTATATTACAACTTAAGAATGAAAATTTAGTAAGAACTAAAACCCTTAAACACATGCCTTAAACACGTTAAAAGCCTACTGCCTTGTTGCTACCTACAACTTGTCGAACCACCCAACCTTCTACACCACCCATTCACCTTTCCTACTCCATATCACTTGCATCTCAATCTTTCTCACTCGCCAACTATCCATAGAAACGTAATAAGGGTAAGAAACCCACCTCGCATAAGCGTACCTCGGCCAGTTAAGTGGACTGTCTCGCTCTTGCTTCCCAGTCGACATTCACTGCCTTTTCTCCACCGCATTTCTAGAGGTGTAGTAAGTATCCTAGATCTCTTTTAATATCACTTTTCACATCTCATATAGCATGTACACCAGTCACTTGCACATTTCATTTAGTATCAAACGTATAATTGAAACTGCTATAAGCATACTGTGATCACACGCACCACTTTTCTCCTAATGCACTTTTATAACGTACAGATAAAACACACCATGCATGCATTCTTTTGATTCTCACTAGCTAGTAAATATATCGAACACTTCATGCAAATCTCATTTACCATCGAACGTATACATTAACTGGGTAAACTATATAAAAGTCACAACCCTCATTATCATCAAGATAGGAACTACTCACACCTAAAAACTACTAGTACGTGTTTAACATATCACATATTCATTTTATACTCGAACGTATAGTAACCTATTATGTTGAAAACACAGTATTCTATGTTGAAGCATATACATATACTATCAAACTTACTTTGTGAAGTCTTAACCATCACCTCGTACTACTCTTGTGTTTAAATAGCATGCATGCATTCATTCATTCGAAAGTATAGCACATCTCTACTGAAACATATCAAGTGCATAAACTTACTATGAAATGTGTAAAAGTCGAGCGCCTACCTTGTTAAGATTTATCCACCACTCACACAATTCTCATACAATCGCATGGCATAACTCTTGCATACAACTAAAATGGTAAAACACTTAGAAATATCTCAAAACTTGGTATACATAAACAGCCTCTAAGTAGCTCCAAACACGACCTCATATCTCACGTATTGACTTATTAATCATACGTTATTTTTACCCAACTTATTAAACAACGCAACAAGTTTCAGCTCTTGGTTTAACAACTTGTAATAATAATAATATTTCGACACTTAAAATCATCAAAAGTACATCGACCACATATAGGAACACAACTGTCTACACACATAGAGAATATAGACTAGTATTTTCCAAGATAAAGTATACGACCCGGCTACAAAATATAATTATAATGTCGACATTTTAAATATAACACGTAGATGTTTTTCACATGGATCGAATAACCGCCTAACAAACTACTTGTTTCATATGATAAATTTGTCCTCATGAGCTCATTTGGACAGTCAAAACTTTTCAAATTATACCGGTAATACTAGACTTAAATTTCATAAGTTTTCCAAATACATTAAAGAATAGTTGGGCTAGAAATCGAGCCCAATAAGATTTTGTGTGTAACCGGTCCAGTGGGCCCATGAAATATATTTTCAGAATCACAAAAATAATCCAATAACAGGCCCAAAACAATTTTACATGTCCTCGCCTCTAAAATATTAAACGGACTTAAGTTAAATTCGTTAATTGGCCATTGATAAGAAAATAAGCTCTTTTTCGGAATAAGCACTTAAAATAAGTTAAAATAAACTTAATAAAGTTATAGAAATTTCCAGAATAATTTTCCCGTCATTTTTATGCAAAAAGGACTAAAAATGTAACGCGATCTAACCGGAAGGACCAAAACTGCCAAACCATGAAACCCATGGACTGAAACTATGAAAACAGTTTATAAAGGACTTAAATTGACATACCATTGAACTCCGAGCCTCATATGGACATGTGGACAAAATTTGGACTATAATGAACTTTGGACTTAACCAAGGACTAACGACGTAACGCGATCACGGTTAGACTAAAAAGTGTAAATCTGTAAAGAACAAGGACCTATTTAACTTTATTTGACATTCTTATTTATTTTCTATTTTCACCCATCACTTCATATGCATGTTTCATTTTAGTTATGCATTATTTAAGGTTTCGATAATTAGAAATGTTAGCAACTTCACTTGCATATTATTTCAGCATATTTCGGAAAAGTAATATTTTGGGTCGTTGAAATAATAACCGAGATAATATTATAGATATATTATATTTTTTTAACTTGAGACATTTTAGGCATATCACACACTCACATCACCGATCAAATCGTTATACGATTTATCCTTTCACAATTCGTTATTAGTCGTAAGTTAGACTCTTAGACTTCGCTTATACTCAGGTCTCATATTGAAGAAGTTTTCGTGATCGTTTACTTGGTCTTATAATTTCGTCTTGCCGGATACGCTCCAGGTGAGTCGTGGCCCCTACTTTTCACAATTGTTTTTAATAACTCTTTTGGGGGAGATACATGCTTTAACTGTTTTATACTACTTGAAATCTCTTATGATTTACTCGAAATTATCAACTATGCTTTACCTATTTGAATCATACTTGAAAAGAATATATGCTCAATATGTGTGCAAGTAGTTTGTCTATCTTAAACATGGAACTTGAAACATAACATCTCTGAAGTACTTGACGTAACATGATACTGAAATTCACCATATGTATTCATATAACAAATGAATGAACTGTTACTTGTTATGATATTTCTATATCCCATTAGAAATAATTGCCAAAGATCAGAATACGTATATTTTATGAACTTTGAGACCCATATTGCCTAAGCTTACTTTATTGCCAAAAAGTCCCTTTATCATGAGCCATTAATCACTACGGTGAGCGCGAATATAGCAACAGCTTCGAAACCTGTTGGTGGACTGACAACCTATCCCACTAATACTAGGACGGAATGCTTAACCGCTAGTCGTATTAGTCGCGATGCGCTATATTTGAGAAAAATAGGAAGTGGCAAATCACCTATTACACGAGGGCCAATTTTTTTCATCATTAATTTGATGATCACCTCCGTTTTACGGTACTTTGTTAACGTTTTGCGCTTCATGAGGCCGATGGCAATATAACTTTATATATGAATATTTCATATATATATCCTAGGATACAGCTGTATTAGAAGACCACCACTTTTCACTACTAGACATCAGACTTTAGACTATTATTAATTTACGTGATATGATTATGAATCTTGTACTTGAACTTTAACTGTTATCATATGTGATTTAAATTGAGAATTCTATAAAGACAACTAAAAAGGCTTAGTATATCGTTACCTTCAAAAGTCAATCCAATACATCATTTCGAGCGTATATCAACGTAGCTCATATTCATCTATAATCTGAAACTTATGATCGTTTGAGGTCATACATGAATTACTTGTGAATTTTATTCAACGCGACTTGTTATTTAATGAAGAACTATTATTTATATCAATAATCAGTATACACCTTTCAAATAAAGTTATTTTCTATAAACTCCACGAACTCACCAACCATTGTGTTGACGTTTTAAGCATGTTTATCTCAGGTAATTAACGGAGCAGGACAAGACACGGAGCGGACATCTTTTACTCTGATAATTTAAATGGTGTAAAATCAAATATGTCATTCTCTACAAATTATCACATCTTTCTAAAGGATATTAAAATCAAATAAATCACTTTTGAATCAAGAATATCCTTCGAATAACATATAGCTTTCAAAATGCCTATTCTGGACCGTTTTTCTGAAATTTTAACTCGATCCTCACCGTAACACCCTAATTACTTTTCCGCTGCCACAAACCAAATTAGGGGGTGTTACAGTTTTTCTTACGTTTTCGTCTGTTTTTATACGTTTTCGCACGTTTTGGTATGTTTTCTTATGTTTTTGTCTGTTTTTCCAGGTTTTCATCTGTTTTTATACGTGTTCATCCGTTTTTTACATATTTTCGTCCGTTTTAACATGCTTTCGTCCATTTTTATACGTTTTCGCTCGTTTTGTTACTTTTTCTTACGTTTTATATGTTTTCATCCATTTTTATACGTTTTTGCCTGTTTTGCTACGTTTTCAAACGTTCTTGTCTTTTTTATATGTTTTCGCCCATTCTTTTACGTTTTTATTCGTTTTCGTCCGTTTTTACACATTTTCGTTCGTTTTTATACCTTTTCGTCCGTTTTTCTTACGTTTTCTTATGTTTTTATACGTTTTCGTCCGTTTTCATCCGTTTTTATTACGTCTTTGTTCGTTTTTATACGTTTTCGTTCGTTTTAAAAACGGGCGAAAACTTATAAAAATGGACGAAAACGTGTAAAAACAAACGAAAATGTATAAAAACGGAAGAAAACGTGTAACACCCCCAAATCAGATCGCAGCGAAAATAATATCTGGGGTGCTACGTATTTGGATCACAACATAAGTAATAGAGAACGGATTATCTAATCCGTTTTAAAAGCTTCATTAATTAAAACGTAAGTTTTACATAATTATGAAATGCGGAAAACAATGCCCATAATAGTTATTAGTTGTCCCATAGTACAAAAACTCTTGTCATGAGTGTTATGTGTACACTCCAAAAGTGTGCTTATGCCCTTGCCAAGCACTACCTTGCATCATCATGAATCAAACAACTAAACACATGAGAAAAACATGCTAAAAGTCAGCTAAAAGCTGATGAGTTCATAGGTTTACATAAAGCAGTAAAGTTGGACCAGTAAGTTCATGAGTTAACATTACAAAGTGCGTAATGTTATACGAAAAGGCTATTACGCTGCTCTAAGTTTCATGTTACCGAAGCTACGACAGTGTGCATGCGATGAGTGCATGTAATAATAAGGCCCGGCAAGTGTTCTATCCTTGACACTTGTAATTCGACATGGTATACATCCGTTTGTCCTATCCGGACTGTTGAAACCCAACACGGATGGAGGTGTCACCCTCAATAGATCTATTTATATCACTCGTGCTTCTCAACAGGAATTAACGGTACATGAGCATGGGCATAAATTTGGGATACAATACTTAGGCTACTGCGTAATAGTTTTTCAAACAAAAGCATTGTTTAAATGGTCCATAAAAGTAAGCATGTTTCTCACCCCAAGTAGTTTAAAATGAGTATTAAAGAGTAGTAGTGGGGCTATGACTCACCTTGAGTGTAATTGGCAAAGGTGAATATGTGAAATCAAGTGAATTATGGGAACGGCTCCAACACACGACCTGAATAATAGTGAAGTATGAGATTTTGACAGTTTTGGCTCAATACGAATAATGAGTGTGAAAATGAGCAACGGATAACGAATCAGTTTGTGATGAGAATGAATGATATGCTTAAAATGCTTAAAGTTCAAAAATAATATTATACATAATATTATCTTGTTTTTATGTTATTGAATCCATAATTATCGTTCCCTCGAAAGTAAATATATTGTCGAATAATACGTTAGGTTTATTCGTTAAAATTCGTTATAATAATATAAACGTAACCTCGAAAGTAAATATATTGAAACGAATGGTAAAAATGCACGCGATTGAATGAGAAAGGGTAAAATATGAAATAAACATGGATATGGAATAAAGTTACTGTTCGGTCTTTGTATTTATACAGGTTTTACACTTTCTACCCTAACGGAGTATGTTTTGCACCGTTAGTCCTTGGTTAGTATTTTATTACATATTTAGTCCATAAAGGGTCCAATGTTTCATTTTAAGCTTTCTGTTTACTGTTTGAACAATATCTACCCCCAGGTTATGAAATTTACAGTTTGAGACATAATTATAGGAAAGTGACAATATTAACCCGAATAGTAAAATATTTTGCAATTTAAGTCCAAATTTCACAAAAATAATGTAATAAATTTTCCGAGAGTTCTAATAGTTTCCAGTAGCTTATTTGAGTTGTAAAAACTGCTTATTATCAACTAGAGCTTATTAAGTGCTTATTAATCGGTTATTGGGCCTTAAAGAGACAAATAAAGGCCCATTAACAAATATTGATCCGTTGGGTTTAAAAGCAACTTAGGCCTAGTTTTGGGCTTATTTTAGGGTCTTAAAAATATTACCAAACAGCTTATAAGTACTGCTTATCGCAATTGCTAGAGGTGCAAGACCAAACCGGTTTTTAAAAAAACCGTTTTTTTTAACCGAACCGGTTTTTTCAAATAACCGGTTTTAACCGGTTTTATTTATTTTTTTATATATATATTTTTTTACTAGCCTTATGGAAAGATAAGACAAAGATCTCAGGCTTCTATGGTTCTAAACAACAGACCATTTAAGATCTTGAACCAAGAATCGAAACCCATCATCGATCTTGAACACAAATCGAATACCAAAGCAAATAAACCTACCCGAGACCTTTTATAAAGATCTTGAAGCCGATATGAGAAGAATCAACATGCTTATTCGTGAATCAATTCGTATGATTCTTATACAGCTCATAGGTTTGATTCCTATGACTTATGAAGCCGATAGTCAAATGTTACAATAAAAGAGAAAGTACATATTGAAACAATAACAGCAATGACAAACTTAGAGGCTTCACCCGGCAAGAAATGGCATACGAATCCTAATGTGATAATCATGAACATTAGTGATGTAAGAAAAAAGAACCATAAAAATTCTCATGTGGTTGAGTTATACTGTAATTACTCACATGACAAAAACCTAAATAAAATGATCAGTACTTGTCTCTGTGTTCATTTGTTGCTTTTTTGGTAGAAATCACGTGCCACAAGAATCAGGGTGACATTGTTAAAAGGCTTGTGTGGCGTCTGTGTTTGTGTGGAAGGTATAAGGAGAGGCGTTATATTAGGTGAAGTGAGAGTAGGGTTAATGGCTCCTTATATCCTAAAGATTAGGGTTAGGTCAAGTTTAATTGGATTATCAATTGGGCTGGCTTCTCACGAATTATGGACTAAACGAAATTTATTGTTTAATGGGCTTAAATGACCGATAAAAAAATCGAATCCGAACATTTATAACCGAAAAAAACCGAACCGGTAAAAAACCGATTCCGAACATTTATAATTGAAAAAAACCGATTTCGGAAAAACCGAAACCGGTTTTTAGAAAAAACGGTTTTTCTATAACCGGTTTTCCCAAAACCGAAAACCGGTTTTAACCGATTTATTTGCACCTCTACTTATCGCAATTGCTTATTGGGCTGCTTATTGGGTTTAAAGCCTAATCGATAATAATAAGGTTTATAGAAATGTTTCATATAGCGATTACTTTAGGTTTTAAAATGGACTTTTTAGAGCTTATCACAAGAGCTTATTACAACAGCTTATTAGTTGGGCTTATAGAGAATCAATTTAAGCAATAAAAATAATATGTTACATATGTGAATTCGATTATATGTGGCCCTTTCTTATCGAAAAAATGAGTTGTTCAAAAATGTGAAAATGATATAAACATGGGATATGAATTATACGGTTCAACACATGATAAAATGAGTCTCGAAATGAAATAAAATGAAGATGTATATGCTGAACATATATGTAACTCGAATTTCTAGCCATCCATGAAGGAGGTCATATGCATATTCGAATAAATAGATAACAAGAAAACGTAAAAATGTATAGAAAGCTTATATATGATCGAATGAGATATGTACTATGCATGATATATGTAAAACGTATATAACGAATGGAAAAGAGTTTGGAAATGACTTACAACACCAAAAGGTGGTGTGTTATACGTGAGGATGATCTTAGAACTCGAATGAAATGCAAGAAATTTGCTAGAGTGATCACAAAGTGTCGAGTTCGACTTGGAATTGGTTCAACCGAATGGAAAATGATCCTTGCTTCCCTTGTGAGTCTCGGCAGTGAGTAAGACTAGAGAGAAATGAGTTTGAAGGTGTTTAAGTGTGAATGAGAGACGTGTGTGTGAAATTCGATATATGTATGCATGTATATGAAATGTATATAGTTTAATATTGTGCAAGTTGATAGATTTGATTCTTAGCAGAGTTTTGTCGAGATATTTAGAGGATAAGATGAGGTTAAAATCGAGTATGATGGTATCAAGGGGAGGGTTTGTGTATAACCTTGAGTATATGTCGAGTGGTATATATATATGTACATTTGATAGACCAAAGGGGCCAAAAGACTTTTTAACGTGTCCAATGTGTTAGAAATGATGGGTAACAATGTCATAAACTCATATTTGACTAGAAATGATTATATGCTTAGGTGAAAATATGTTTAGATCGAATTGGATAAATATTCGCATGACTTGTACAGGTCTCGAGTGCGATTTACTTTGAGTCTCGTTTAGTGGTCAAACCTTCGAATCAGGTAATGAGACTTGACATCCTGATTATGTGATGTATGGAGATTCGAGTGATGCAAAAAGTTGTATAAGTTATGTGTCAAATTTAAAAGATATCGAGGTCAAGTGAAGGTGTGTCAATCGAGTGAAATTAAAAGAATTAATGAATTTGGACTTGGGCTTTGAATAGTAACAGGCCAAAAATTTGGGCCAGGAATAGAAATAAGGATCCGTTTGGTTGTTTATTAGTGTAAATGATTTTCGTGGTCCGTGTGTGAGCTCGTTCCAATGTGTTGTGAAACACGTATCAACGTATTTGAGTTATTGTAGTGTAATAAACAAAATGAGATAACATCTCGTTTTCAAGGAAAAATCAGTAATGTGTGTCAGAAAATAAATATAGTGCATTTTCTGATAAAGTAATCATCATTATTAAAATGGGAAAATTACCATTTGTCACAAAACGTAACAAAACAGGCGAAAGCCTATAAAAACGGACGAAAACGTAATAAAAACGGACGAAAACGTAAGAAAAACGAACGAAAACATATAAAACGAACGAAAACGTGTAAAAACGGACGAAAACGTGCAAAACGGGCGAAAACGTATAAAAACGGGCAAAAACGAGTAAAACGGACGAAAACATGTAAAAACGTACCAAAACGGGTGAAAACGTATAAAAACAGACGAAAACGTAAGAAAAACGGACGAAAACATGTGAATAGGGACAAAAACGTGTAAAAACGGATAAAAACGTATAAAAACGGACGAAAATGTAGCAAAACGGGCGAAAACGTATAAAAACGGACGAAAACGTAGCAAAACGGGCAAAAAACGTATAAAAACGGACGAAAGCGGACAAAAACGTAAGAAAACGGACGAGTTTCGTAAGAAAACCAAATTTTTATTTAATTAGAAACGACTGTTAGTATAAAGGACTAACATTGCAAATGATCGTTTGGTTAATGGACTAACGTTGCCACTTGACGACTGAGAGCTAACGGAGAAGATAACGACAGTTAGCGATAAGGACGTACGGTGTGTAATAGTTTCAACATAGGGATCAATCATGCAACAAAAAAAGGTAGGGACTTAATTAGGGATTTACCCCAAATCACAGGGACGAACCATGTAATTTACTCTATAAACAATGTATGCATGTAAGAATTTATTAAATATAACCATAAGGATTACATTTAGCATTTTCCAATAATCAATATCCAAATATGTATTAATTTCCACTTACCTGATTAAGAGTGTGTTTGGCAAAAACAGCAGTAGTGGTGACTAGTAGCAGTAAGCTGTAGCAGTGAGCAGTAACTGTAAACAGTAGATGCGAGCAGTAGCTATATTATTTTATAAAAACATTTGGTAAAGTACCTGTAGTTGTAATTATAATGTGTAAAACAGCTCTTAAATGCTCAACGCTCCAAAATGCTACTTTATGAAGTGTTGAAAAAAAAAAAAAAAATCCCAGAAAAATAGATAAAACTACTTGCTACTTGTTAAACGTTCATAGCTCATAAACGTTCATTAACACTCTGCACCAAATACACCCTAAATTATAGTATAATAGAATCAAATTAAAAATATACTAATTTTATCAGAAAAAAATAAAAAAAATTAAAAATTATAATAATAAAAAATAAAAAATAAACTTTCCCAATTTTTTTTAAAATTAAATATTTCGCAAACCGTTAATCGTTACGCTAAAAGAATCATACCATCACGACGATAATTAAATCATCTATCTATAGAGGGGCACTTCTATATACTTTCGAGGAACTTTTTTTTCGACATTTTTTTGTAAGTGTTGAAATTTAAGTCTGTAGAAATCACATGTGATTTGTGAAATCACACGTGATTTCTAACATACAAATCATATGTGATTTTTCAAGACGCAAATTTTAACACCAAAACAAAGCTCAAAAAAAAAAAATGTTCGTCGAAAGTATATCGAGGTGCCTATCTACTAAAAGATAAAAAAAATTCTCGTCGCGATAATATATTTTTCGTCGTTTAACGATTTACTGTTTGCAAAATATTTTATTTAAAAAAAAAGGTGAAAAATAATTTTTTTTTATTAATTTTGATAAAAAATAATAAATATTATTGGTTTATTGAATATATAAAAAATATTGAATCTATATCGATCTCAACTTATAAACGATTTCATATACGGAGCACTAAACTTGGTATCCACGTACGTTTCAAACATATATGTGGGTTCAAATAATAATTTAACAAATATAATTTCCACCAAACTTGGCGTCCAAGAACTCATGTCCCTAATTCCGCAAATATAAATACTCAAAGATCAAAAACAAGATTTCATCGAAACACACAGAGGCACAATTATGCCGAAGAATAAAGGGCTCGGAGGTAAGAATCGGAGAAGGGGTACGAATGATGAAGAAGATGAGAAGCGCGAGCTTGAATTCAAGAAAGAAGGCCAGGAATACGGTCAAGTGCTCTGTATGCTTGGGAACGGACGGTGTGAGGTTCTATGCGGTGATGAAACTAAGCGGCTAAGTCACATTTGTGGCAAGTTGCACAAGAAGTTTTGGATATCCGCGGGAGATATTGTTCTTGTTTGTGTTCGTGAATATCAGGACACTAAGGCGGATGTAGTACATAGGTATTACCACCATGAGGCCAAGTTACTGAAAGCGTATGGTGAGTTGCCTGAATGTATTAGACCTGGTGGACTTGACGACGAAGATGAAGATGGAGATGATTATGTCGAGTTTGGGGAAGGTGAAGATTTCGTTGATAATATCTAGGGTTTAAATTAGTATACTTAATCTTTTTAACGATTTGTTTGTTTGATATATTTGAGGGTTTTCAGAATTATAGTTGTTTTAATTGTGTTTTTTCGTGCTCAATTGCACACTGTGCTTATCGTTTATATTTGTTTGGGAGAAAATATTGATTATCAAATTGTATTACAAGCAATTAACGACCTGTTAAGCGTAAAAGTCTTGCCTTCTCGTTATTTTAGAAATATTTTCTTGTTTGCAAAGACTACGCATATTAAAGACAGTGCCGTATCTAGACTAGCGAGGTCATGTGCAAAACCACTTATATGATAACTACACTGTGACGATTAAAAATATATTGTAACGATCTAGCTTAAATTTTTATAAGTCTTTCATTAGTCTCGGCCACTTGAAGTAAAGTTGAACAAATATTTAGAACAATTTTCATATATCAACATTTTGATGTAGGAAATGAATTTTGAGACCACAAAAAAGTTATATATTTTGAGGCCTTTAAAACTTTGAGGTAATGTACGATAACACACCTTACGCATCCTAATCCTATATGGCGCTGATAAAAGATAACATCATGAACTCGTGCGGGCTTTTGTGTGAAGCCATGCTATTATAAAATAAAAGATAACTCGATTACATATAGTATAATCCAATTAGGTGAAAGCTGAATACATTTGTCTATTCATAGATTCAGGGGCTGTTTACTTAGCACTTAATGGGTTTTTAGTGGAAGGTCCCGGGTCCACATAGCCATATATTGACGTTTATTTTTCTAGTTTTTAGATATGAGCGTCTATTTTGGGAGGGGTTAAAAAATTAAGGCCTCTCCAACCAGAGGCTTATATATATATATTATTTTTTATTCTATTTTACAAAAATACCCTTATTATTTTCTCTTTCCTCTATCTATCACTATCTTTATATCTCCATACACCCGATCCTTTTTTTTCTTCTCAAAACCTTCTTCACATCTTTTTGTCTGTAGATTGATTATATGTTTTAAATTAGAGATTTTCTCACCCTAATCTTGGACATCAACAGACTGAATGGTTTTCTTGTGTTTCTAAAACATTTTTTTTTACTTTATCTTCAAATTACTTTGTACCAATAAAAGTGTTGATTTCTGGTTGTATCTTTGATTTTGAATGGTTATCAGTGGGTTATATGATGTTGGGTTTCTTTTGATTCTATATTGCACATTTGTTTAAAGATTGGTTATGAGATGATAACATATATGGTGGGTTTCGTTTTGATTTTTAAATGGGTTTTGTATAGAGTGAATTTGATTTCTTATTCGAATTTTATATGGACTCTGTGACATTTAATTATGATGTTGTTGGTTTCTTTTCGTGAGATTGAGATCCACACATCGTTCTACACAATTTTTGGAAACAAGGGTATAATAGTCATTTAGGTACTTCATGTCCTTCGTTAAGGATAGAAAAAGAAACAAACCAAGGTCTTCTCCATTTGGATGTGTATGCCAAATCAGATGACCATGCTCATTCAGTACTTAATTTCAAAATAAAAGAAACAGCCCGTTAGATCGTTCTAGTAAGGGTATGTTTGGCAAAATGGGTTGGGGCTGTGGCCGGAGCTAGGGCCGGAGCTAGAGCTGGGGCTGAGACTTATATTATAAGCCGAAACTAGAATTTTTATTTTCATAAACTTGTTTGGCAAATTATTTTAAGTTGGAACTTATTATTGTAAAATTACTAAAAAGAACGTATAATTAAATTAACATATGTACATATTAGACATTTTTGTGGGTAATTATGTAATTTAACATATCAGAAGCCCCGTCTAGAAATTTTAGCCTCATTTTCGGGGTTGCAGTTTATTTTTGGGTTGGGGCTTATAATTTCAAAAGCCTCCCTATAAGTCTCTACGCTAAACGAAAGTTATTTTTGGGCTGCGGCTTATATTTGAAATTTAAGCCCCATAAGCCTCATTTAAGCCCCTCCCAAACACACCCTAAGTCAATAACTCGATTACTTTGGATTATCGTGAGGGAAATTCAATTACTTGAACAAAATCTACAGAATCAACATATATATATCTTGTTATTTTTAAATTAGAGTAAATTGCATAAATTTTCCTTAAAGGTTGGCCAAATTGCATGTTTTGTCTCAAACATTACGAAAGTGCAAGGATCATCCCTGTGGGGAAATCTTTGGTGCAAGTATCATCATTTTTGGGAAAATCTTTGGTGCAAGTATCATCCCCACAAAGGTTTCCCCACATGGACGATCATTGCACTTTCGTAACGTTTGGGACGAAACATGCAATTTGGCCAAACTTTAAGTACGATTTATGCAATTTACTCTTAAAATTATTATGCGGGTTTTAAAATACTCGTAGTTTGACTCTGAAACTACGAATCAAACACTTGGCCGGAATAACATAAAAAGAAAGGAATGTTAAGGATAAGGGTGTGCATGGTTCGGTTTGGGTCGGTTTTTGGTTAAAACCGAAACCGAACCGAAATATTCGGTTTTTATAAAACCCAAAACCGAAACCATTTGTTTTTGGCGGTTTGGTTTCTTCAGTTTATTATCGGTTTCGGTTCGATTTTTCGGTTTTTTCGGTTTTTAACCGTTTATATTTGGGCATGACAAATTTATACCGACAAACATGTATTACATAGAAAATTGGTTATTCTTCTTTACTTTTTTTTTTGCCAATCTAAGCATAATAATGTTTATTGCATAATTTTACAATTACACACATATAGATGAGACACACACACATGCAAGTGAATATACACATAGTATGATCAATGTCATATATTTATTGATATATTCTCAAGTAAACACACGACACGACAAACACATATATAAACATAAACGTTAATATAAATATATTATAAATCCACTCACAAAACGAATATGAATTTATAAATTTGATTTATTTAGTTATTTATTCATATTATATTATTTATATATTATTATATAATAAAATCGGTTCGGTTCGATTTTTACGGTTCGGTTTTTGGACGAAAACCGAAACCGAACCGCATTTTTTGGTTTTTGAAAAATAAAAAACCATCGGTTTTTTAATTTCGGTCGGTTTTTTTCGGTTTTCGGTTTGATTTCGGGTTTTTCGGTTTTGTTTGCTCACCCCTAGTTAAGGATAAATATTGCAACAAAAGTACAAAACATAAAAAAAAATATAAAGCTTATTGAATTTACTTAAAAGGATAAACACACTACAAAGTAGAACAGGTAGGGTTGTTCATGAGCCGAGCCGAACCGAGCGAGGGCCTGCTCGAACTCGACTCGAATTGAAACCGAGCAGCTCGGCTCGGTTCGAACTTAATGAAACGAGAAGAAAACCATTGCTCGAGCTCGCTTGGTTTAAAACCGAGCAGCTCGGCTCGGCTCAAACTCGCTTGATTTAAAATTTAGTACAAAGACTTCGAATTATATCACGACTAAAATGATAAAATACACACTTTTGTTTAAAAACGTAACTAAAAAGATTGACGATTTCAGAAACTAGCAATTATCTTGCTTAGCAAATATATAAAAAAATCATGTATAAGGGTGTGTTTCAGACTTCAGGATGAGTTTATGTTTTTAGAGTTCGATTTTAAAAAGCTTAGTTTTAAAAGCTTTTGACCATTAGCTTTTATTTTAAAAACTACTTAAAGTATCATTTGAGTTGAAATAACTAGTTTGCATATAGTTTTATGTTATTTTATATTTAAAACATTCAACTATTATCTTATCGAGTATGCGTTAAAAAAAAACACTAACGGATAGTGTGTACGTGTACGTCTTTGGATTTTGGATGGACTTTTAATTGGGCTAAGTGTTATTTGGGCTAAATACAAAAATGTTAATCCATAAATCTAATAGAATGATAGTTACAAGATAAATTTATATTTATATAAATACATACATATATAATATATTTATATATAATAAAAATATTCGAGTCGATCCGAGCCGAGAAGACCTTTGCTCATGCTTGGCTCGTTTACAAACAGAACCGAGCGGAGCGGCTCGTTTACAATCGAGCGACGGATCGAGCGAGCAATTTTCGAGCAATTTCCGAACGAGCGACGAGCGATCGGCGAGCGCTTTGAATGGCCCTAAGAACAGGCGACGTGTCCTTTACCGATGACATGTTGTCGTCCTTAAAGACCGCTAAACGACGAGAGAATGGGATATTTATCTTTGGGTTTCAACTCTACTTTTAGCGACGATCTGTGGTTGGTAATGGACCGAACGAGTTGATCACCCAATATTCACCCGCCAAACCAATTTACCTTTTCATGCCAACTTTTTAGCGACGGTATTTTTAATAAATAAAAATGGGCTAATTGTCATAATTAGGAGCTTAATTGCGATGGTTAACCCTTTATCAACAACAACGTTGTCGCTAATGACTTTTCTTAAGTAAAATTCATTTATCACATTAAGAAGCTATAAATTGGCTCAACGCCCTTTAACATCGACATTTTCGTCGCTAAAGGGCCCAAACGCTTTTACAATTAAATATTATATTTTTAAATTAGTTGTAAAAATTATAAAGCCTACTCTCAGATGTACAAAATTATATATATTACTGTTGAATTTGTAAAAAAAAAAGATTATTCAATTGTAAAAATTTATAAAGTATATTAATTAATCCTAAAAAGTTGTATATTAAGGTATAAATTAAATAAAAAATAGCAAGTTAATTGTTCTTTATCATGAGATATCGTAATAAAGTCTGTGAAATCTTAACGCTTTGACACGTTGTATGTTATAAACTTTACAAGTAGAAAGCATGAGAACGTAAAAGCATAAGTGCGGTGATCGATATTTTTCAGTATTTTACAAGTCGAAAGCATAAGAACGTAACATCGATACTTTCCGACTTGTGTAATTCAAAAGATTTTGTTCATATTTGCGCTATCGATATAAATAAATGAAAATGCGAAGATTCCACTCGATTGAATATGAAGACACTTGGTTCACATGACCCGATCACTTGAATAGGCTCGGATGCGATGACACTTGCCTACGAACAACGATACTCTCATATTTGACTCAAGTAATTCAAATGATGTTGTTTCGTGTATGATCTATCAATATAATTTTATGAAATGCAATGATTCCTCTTATTTTTCATAATTAAAGTGAATGCAAATAAAGAAGGGTTGGTTAGTCTCGTTACACTTAAATGCATTTGAATTTTCAGAACATGTGAGGCTAGTTGTGGAAACTCGTTTTAGACCTAACTAACTAACAACTAAGTTTCGTGATTGTTTATGGGCTCAAGGCTGTTAAGCCTTTGATCTAGGATTAACTATGTTAAGAAACAATGATAATATTGGCGGAATATTCAAATGAAGAATACAATACTATCACAACAAGGTTTTGTCAAACTTCACCGTTTGTTATTACTCTTAAGCCCCAATGCTACGTGATCAAATATAGCACGATTACACTCTAATCAGGGATCAAAGATCCTTGAGGCTAAACAAACCTAAACAACATTAGACCCCATGTCCAATGTTCATCAGACCCCATGTCTGATGTTCCCACACACACTCTTTAAGTGCTTTACATTTTAACACAACTTAGTGTTGTTGTAATTTGAGAGTACGAAGCACTTTGGTGTTGATTGTTCAATCACAACCAAGACACACTTTTGATGTTCACTTTGTTTCACTGTGAAGCATACTTTTATCTAAGGGTGTGATCTCCTTTTTATAGTATAAAGGAGATCATTACAAAGTTTGATAAGTCTTAGTCTACTACTTGCTTTATGTGTCAGTCATTAAGATACAACATGTATCTTGTTTTACAACTTTGTTGACTGAGAACATATCTAGATATTATCTACTTGATATACTTGACTCAAATACAAAATATCTTTTTCATCCTTATCCATCCAGCAGCAGTAATGACTCACTGATCAGCAGCAGCTCGTTTGCACTATCGGCAGGAACAGTTACACTATCGGCAGGAACAGACCAGCAGGAACAGATACACTATCGGCAGGAACAGATCTGTTTACAGAATATGTTTTGTACCAGCAGCAGTATCTACTCAGCGTATTTTGCTTATCATTTCAGTATTTCTTCATGTTTCATTCTTCTTGTTTTGTACCATCAAATCTATGAAAATATAATTCCCAACAATCTTCCCCTATTTGATGATTACAAAACAAATACGTTCTTGTACGAATTTCCCTAGACGAAGTAGAGAAATTGAGATAATTAAATCTCACCATGAATGAAACTATACTGTCTTCCCCTTAATCTATGCTATCCACCACGTCTCTTCCCCTTTTTATTATCAACAAATAGAAAAAGTATACAAATATGATTTTTACAACTACAAACTAATACTAATCAATAGTAGTAAGAATCAATAACTTTCCCTTGTGGTGTTGCACAAATACAATAAATGGTTAAACACTTGAACATTTAAGCTTCCCCTGAAACCCATATGTTAACCATTCGAATCTTTCATTCTGTAGGCTTTTATGATTGATGAAGAAAAACCAACCATTACCAACTTGTTGATGAAGCTGAATAAACCATCCTTGTGTCCTATATCTTGTACTAAAACTGACTTCGAACGTATACCCATGTATAGAGAGACCTCAACCTCTTGACAATAAACTCATCTTCTATGAGACACTGAGCACTACAACGTTACTCCTTTAAGTGTTTGTTAATTCGTAGTATATAAAATTGCAGCACAAACAAGTTATCTTTTCTGCCAAAGATATGATAAAACACAATTTTGAAAAATTCAACCTCAACTTCGAATAAGCAACAAATGACCTTTTTCACCAATAATAATTTGATAAACAAGCCTTTAATCTTTTAAGAACCTAAACCAACTTTCTTCTGTGTGGTTCTTCCCCTTTGTGTATGTACTTTGAAAGAAAACCAAAAATTCGACCATACCTCAACTGTTTCTGCAGCAGTTTTCAACGATGCATATCTTGCAACCTAAGGCTCAGATTGAAGATCCCTCCGGTGAGAATCTACCTTGATATACCAAGAACCTTCAACAAAAATTTCAGCCCGATCCAACGGTTAACGAAGGAGTTATAGCCTTTGCAAAACTGCTCTGCAGAAAGTTGCGAAAAATTAAGCAAAAACAAAATTTTCTTCTTTCTTTAGCTAAAACCTTTTCTTTTCCTAGATCCAGAGCCCCCCGCTCTGATACCAACTGTGAAAACTCGTTTTAGACCTAACTAACTAACAACTAAGTTTCGTGATCGTTTATGGGCTCAAGGCTGTTAAGCCTTTGATCTAGGATTAACTATGTTAAAAAACAATGATAATATTGGCGGAATATTCAAATGAAGAATACAATACTATCACAACAAGGTTTTGTCAAACTTCACTGTTTGTTATTACTCTTAAGCCCCAATGCTATGTGATCAAATATAGCACGATTACACTCTAATCAGTGATCAAAGATCCTTGAGGCTAAACAAACCTAAACAACATTAGACCCCATGTCTAATGTTCATCAGACCCCATGTCTGATGTTCCCACACACACTCTTTAAGTGCTTTACATTTTAACACAACTTAGTGTTGTTGTAATTTGAGAGTACGAAGCACTTTGGTGTTGATTGTCGTTTAACAATTTACTGTTTGCAAGATATTTTATTTAAAAAAAAAAAGGTGAAAAATAATTTTTTATATTAATTTTGTTAAAAAATAATAGATATTATTGGTTTATTTGAATATATAAAAAATATTGAATCTATATCGATCTCCTACAAAACATAAACTTATAAACATATACGGAGCACTAAACTTGGTATCCACGTACGTTTCAAACATGTATATGGGTTCAAATAATAATTTAACAAATATAATTTCCACCAAACTTGGCGTTCAAGAACTCAAGTCCCTAATTCCGCAAATATAAATACTCAGATCAAAAACAAGATTTCATCGAAACACACAGAGGCACAATTATGCCGAAGAATAAAGGGCTCGGAGGTAAGAATCGGAGAAGGGGTACGAATGATGAAGAAGATGAGAAGCGCGAGCTTGAATTCAAGAAAGAAGGCCAGGAATACGGTCAAGTGCTCTGTATGCTTGGGAACGGACGGTGTGAGGTTCTATGCAGCGATGAAACTAAGCGGCTAAGTCACATTTGTGGCAAGTTGCACAAGAAGGTTTGGATATTCGCGGGAGATATTGTTCTTGTTTGTGTTCGTGAATATCAGGACACTAAGGCGGATGTAGTACATAGGTATTACCACCATGAGGCCAAGTTACTGAAAGCGTATGGTGAGTTGCCTGAATGTATTAGACCTGGTGGACTTGACGACGAAGATGAAGATGGAGATGATTATGTCGAGTTTGGGGAAGGTGAAGATTTCGTTGATAATATCTAGGGTTTAAATTAGTATACTTAATCTTTTTAACGATTTGTTTGTTTGATATATTTGAGGGTTTTCAGAATTATAGTTGTTTTAATTGTGTTTTTTCGTGCTCAATTGCACACTGTGCTTATCGTTTATATTTGTTTGGGAGAAAATATTGATTATCAAATTGTATTACAAGCAATTAACGACCTGTTAAGCGTAAAAGTATTCTCGTTATTTTAGAAATATTTTCTTGTTTGCAAAGACTACATGTTACTGTTCTTTGTTATAGAACATATTAAAGACAATGCCGTATCTAGACTAGCGAGGTCATGTGCAAAACCACTTATATGATAACTACACTGTGACGATTAAAAATATATTGTAACGATCTAGCTTAAATTTTTATAAGTCTTTCATTAGTCTCGGCCACTTGAAGTAAAGTTGAACAAATATTTAGAACAATTTTCATATATCAACATTTTGATGCAGGAAATGAATTTTGAGACCACAAAAGAGTTATATATTTTGAGGCCTTTAAAACTTTGAGGAAATGTGCGATAGCACACCTTACGCATCCTAATCCTAATATATGGCGCTGATAAAAGATAACATCATGAACTCGTGCGGGCTTTTGTGTGAAGCCATGCTATTATAAATTAGGTGAAAGCTGAATACATTTGTCTATTCATAGATTTAGGGGCTGTTTACCTAGCACTTAATAGGTTTTTAGTGGAAGGCCCCGGGTCCACATAGCCATATATTGACGTTTCTTTTTCTACTTTTTAGATAGAGTAAATTACACCGTTCGTCCCTGTGGTTTGGGCCAAATTTCACTCTTAGTCCCTATTTTTTTTTCTTGCATCGTTGGTCCCTGTGGTTTTTCAATTGCACACCGGTGGTCCCTATCGTTAACTGGCGTTATCTTTTTCGTTAGCAAGTGGCAAATTTAGTCCATTAACCAAACAAGCGTTTGCAATGTTAGTCCTTTTACTAACGGCCGTTTGCAACGTTAGTCCATTTTTGAAAAATATTTTTTTTTTCGAAATAATTTTTTTAGAAAAATATTTTTTTTTCGAAATATATTTTTTTTTCAAAATAATTTTTTTAGAAAAATATTTTTTTTCAAAATATATATATATATTTTTTTAGAAAAATATTTTTTTTTCGAAATAATTTAAAAAAAAATAATTTTTTTTTAGAAAAATATTTTTTTTGAAATTTTTTTTGTTGGAATGTGTGAAGTGACAAAACTACCCTCATCTTCAACATATTCATATCTACTTTACCTTCTCACCATAATTTTCAGCGAACTTCCCAGATTATATTCCAGCCACTTCCAAATCCCAAAGCAAACAAAACTTCTAAAAAATTAAAACTTTTAACAGGTGGCACAAATCAAAACCCATACTTCTTATCATTAGAATCAAATCAAACCTTAAAAGTCAAAATACTTGATCCTTTCACTTTAAATGGCTGTAAATTAACTATATATTTTTCTAAAAAAAAAATTATTATTATTTTTTTAAATTATTTCGAAAAAAAAGAAATATTAAAAAAAAATATATATATATTTTTCTAAAAAAATTATTTCGAAAAAAATATATATTTCGAAAAAAAATAATTTTCTAAAAAAATATTTTTCTAAAAAAAAAATATATATTTTTTAAATTATTTCAAAAAAAAAAAATATTTTGAAAATTTTTTTTTTTCTAAAAAAATTATTTCGAAAAAAAAAAATATATTTCGAAAAAAAATATTTTTCTAAAAAAATTATTTCGAAAAAAAAATATATTTTTCAAAAAAGGACTAACGTTGCAAACGGCCGTTAGTAAAAGGACTAACGTTGCAAACGCTTGTTTGGTTAATGGACTAACGTTGCCACTTGCTAACGGAAAAGATAACGCCAGTTAACGATAGGGACCACCGGTGTGCAATTGAAAAACCACAGGGACCAACGATGCAAGAAAAAAAAATAGGGACTGAGAGTGAAATTTGGCCCAAACCACAGAGAAGAACGGTGTAATTTACTCTTTTAGATATGAGCGTCTATTTTGGGAGAGGTTAAAAAACTAGGGCCTCTCCAACCAGAGACTTATATATATATATATATATATATATATATATATATATATATATATATATATATATATATATATATATATATATATATATATATATTTTTTTTTTTTTTTTTCTCTCTTTCCTCTATTTATCACTATCTCCATATCTCCATACACCAGATCCTTTTTTTTTCCTTCTCAAAACCTTCTTCACATCTTTTTGTCTGTAGATTATATGTTTTAAATTAGAGATTTTCTCACCCTAATCTTGGACATCAACAGACTGAATGGTTTTCTTCTTTTGTTTCTAAAACATTTTTTTTACTTTATCTTCAAATTACTTTGTACCAATAAAAGTTTTGATTTCTGGTTATATCTTTGATTTTGAATGGTTATCAGTGGGTTATATGACGTTGGGTTTCTTTTGATTATATATTGCACATTTGTTTAAAGATTGGTTATGAAATGATAACATATATGGTGGGTTTCGTTTTGATTTTTAAATGGGTTTTGTATAGAGTGAATTTGATTTCTTATTCGAATTTTATATGGACTCTGTGACATTTAATTATGATGTTGTTGGTTTCTTTTCGTGAGATTGAGATCCACACATCGTTCTACACAATTTTTGGAAACAAGGGTATAATAGTCATTTAGGTACTTCATGTCCTTCGTTAAGGATAGAAAAAGAAACAAACCAAGGTCTTCTCCATTTGGATGTGTATGCCAAATCAGATGACCATGCTCATTCAGTACTTAATTTCAAAATAAAAGAAACAGCCCGTTAGATCGTTCTAGTAAGGGTATGTTTGGCAAAATGGGTTGGGGCTGTGGCCGGAGCTAGGGCCCGGAGCTAGAGCTGGGGCTGAGACTTATATTATAAGCCGAAACTAGAATTTTTATTTTCATAAACTTGTTTGGCAAATTATTTTAGGGTTAATACACAAATATGTTGCTAAACTTTCCAAAAAAGTTCGCCTAAGTTACTAAACTTTCATTTTGTTCACTTAGGTTACTGAACTTACCAAAAAAGTTCGCCTAATTTATTAGTGTTGGTAGGAGTGACTTAATCGTATATTTTTTGATATGTTAAGTAACATAAATGTCATGTTTTTACAAGTTCAGTGTTGTTTATGAATATTCTTTATAAGTTCAGTGACCCCAAATGTCATGGTTTATAACTTCAGTAACCTAAGTGAACAAAATGAAAGTTCGGTAACTTAGGCGAACTTTTATGGTAAGTTTAGTAACATATTTGTGTATTAACCCATTATTTTAAGTTGGAACTTATTATTGTAAAATTACTAAAAAGAACGTATAATTAAATTAACATATATACATATTAGACATTTTTGTGGGTAATTATGTATTTTTGGGTTGGGGCTTATAATTTCAAAAGCCTCCCTATAAGTCTCTACGCCAAACGAAAGTTATTTTTGGGCTGCGGCTTATATTTGAAATTTAAGCTCCATAAGCCTCATTTAAGCCCCTCCCAAACACACCCTAAGTCAATAACTCGATTACTTTGGATTATCGTGAGGGAAATTCAATTATTTTAAAATTAGAGTAAATTGCATAAATCGTCCTTAAAGTTTTGTCAAATTGCATGTTTTGTCCCAAACATTACGAAAGTGCAAGGATCATCCTTGTGTGGAAACCTTTGATGCAAGTATCATCCTTTTTTGGACAACCTTTGGTGCAAGTATCGTCCTGTATTATCCTGTGGGGACGATACTTGCACCAAAGGTTTCCCCACATGGATGATCCTTATACTTTCGTAACGTTTGGGATGAAACATGCAATATGGCCAAATTTTAAGTACGATTTATGCAATCTACTCTTAAAATTATTATGCGGGTTTTAAAATACTCGTAGTTTGACTATGAAACTACGAATAACACTTGGCCGGATTAACATAAAAAGAAAGGAATGTTAAGGATAAATATTGCAACAAAAGTACAAAACATAAAAACAATATAAAGGCTATTGAATTTACTTAAAAGGATAAACACGCTACAAAGTAGAACAGGCGACGTGTCCTTTACCGATGACATGTTGTCGTCCTTAAGGACCGCTAAACGACGAGACAATGGGATATTTGACTTTGGCTTTCAACGCTACTTTTAGCGACGATCATCTGGTCGGTAATGGACCAAACGAGTCAATCACCCAATATTCACCCGCCAAACCAATTTACCTTTTCCTGCCAACCTTTAGCGAAAGTATTTTCAATAAATAAAAATAGGCTAATTGTCATAATTAGGAGCTTAATTGTGGTGGTTAACCATTTATCAACAACAACGTTGTCGCTAATGACTTTTCTTAAGTAAAATTCATTTATCACATTAAGAAGCTATAAATTGGCCAACGCCCTTTAACAGCGACATTGTCGTCGCTAAAGGGCCCAAACGCTTTTACAATTAAATATTATATTTCTAAATTAGTTGTAAAAATTATAAAGCCTACTCTCAGATGTACAAAATTATATAAATTACTGTTGAATTTGTAAAAAAAAAAAGATTATTCAATTGTAAAAATTTATAGAGAGTATATTAATTAATCCTAAAAAGTTGTATATTAAGGTATAAATTAAAGTGTAAATTGCAAAAATTGTCCTTGTGGTTTGGCCAAATTGTACGTTTCGTCTTTGTGATTCATTAAGTGCAAAGATCGTCCTTATTTTGCACTGTTACGTGCACTTTTGGTCCTCCGTCATTGCAAAAATCGTCCTTGTGGTTTGCCAAATTTCACTGTTGAAGGACCATAAGTGCACGTAACAGTGCAAAATAAGGACGATCTTTGCACTTTTTGAACCACAAGGACGAAACGTGCAATTTGGCCAAACCACAAGGACGATTTTTGCAATTTACTCTAAATTAAATAAAAAATAGCAAGTTAATTGTGCTTTATCATGAGATATCATAATAAAGTCTGTGAAATCTTAACGCTTTGTCACGTTGTATGTTATAAACTTTACAAGTAGAAATCATGAGAACGTAAAAGCATAAGTGCGGTGATCGATATTTTTCAGTATTTTACAAGTCGAAAGCATGAGAACGTAACATCGATACTTTCCGACTTGTGTAATTCAAAAGATTTTGTTCATATTTGCGTTATCAATATAAATAAATGAAAATGCGAAGATTCCACTCGATTGAATATGAAGACACTTGGTTCACATGACCCGATCACTTGAATAGGCTCGGATGCGATGACACTTGCCTACAAACAACGATACTCTCATATTTGACTCAAGTAATTCAAATGATGTTGTTTCATATATGACCTATCAATATAATTTAATGAAATGCAACAATTCCTCGTATTTTTCATAATTAAAGTGAATGCAAATAAAGAAGGGGTTGGTTAGTCTCGTTACACTTAAATGCATTTGAATTTTCAGAACATGTTAGAGATAGACATTTAAGTTTCATGAATTAAGTTAGTTTATGAATTTATGACATCTCACATATTCCTCATTTATGACATTTCACGTACATGACTTGATCACTTGAATAGTCTTGATGAGTGTCTAAATACTCATCATTTTATTCCCATTTAAACTGCAAAAACATTTAAAAACATGCAAATATGCTTCAAAATACAGGAAATATCATTTGATTGTGTTTTTATGTGTTGCAAATGCAAAAGGATTGAAAACAGGTGAAAACGAACAAAGTTTGCATAATTGGCAGTTTCAGTCCCTGAAGTTTCAAAAGTTGTCAAAATAAGTCATTGGTTTTAAAAAATGGAAAATTATCTATTATGTTCCCTGGAATTAATTTTCACTATTGGCAAGATTGGTCCTTGGATTTTCAGCATTGTACAACTATGGTCCCTAAGGTTTAATTAAAATCCAATCCTAAACTAACCCAGCAGCTAATAAACCTAACCCAACCCAAATTATAAAACCCCAGCCCAACACACAAACACCAGCCCATTTACCCTTTGTTTAAATAAAACCCAATACCCCGGTTTGACCCCAGTCAAACCTTTCCCTTTCTCCCTAAACCGCCAAAACCAGTCACCAATACCACCACCATTTTCCACCGCCTTATCTCTGACAAACCCACCACCTTCCACCTTCCCAACACTCTACCTAACAAACCAAAAGGCATTAAATGCCTCTTCCCCATCACCTCAGACCAGTACTAGTGGTATTTTCCCACTATCTCGTTTTGGCGCCAAAAATCCATATGAAGGGCTGAGATCAGTTGAAGACTATCCAAGGGCTCAGAAAGATTCAGAGGAAGAGATAGGACTAATCCCACTTTATTTTTGTATAAATAGGTCACAATGTAAGCCTTAATGGCTAAGTAGTTAAAAGTAGCATAATCGTATTTTACTTTCAGTAGCCATAGTTTGTAATTTCAAGTTTCAATAATCAATACAAGTTAAATTAAGTCTGTTTGTTAACAATCTTTGTACAATTTCCAGTAGCTAATGATAATTCCAAGTTTCTAAAATTCCATGTTGTACTGAGAATTCGAATCAAGTTAAGTAATAATTGAAATAGCTTCTTAGTTGTTTCTATAAGCTTATGTAAGCTTATAATAGCTTGTTGTAAGTTTATTTTAGATTAAATCAGTTCTAATTCAAGAAATGGAGAAAGTCAACAAAAGTCAAAGCTAGCTCACAATAAGCTGTTCAGAAGAGAAAAGCTATTTAGGAAGGCTTGTTCTGGGTTTTCTAGCTTGTGTAAACAAGCTAGGAGTGTTCTTGGTCCTTGTTTCATTGTTCCATAAGCATCACAGTTGTAAGCCAAATTCCAAGTTTTACTCAATTTTCCAAGTTACTGTACAATAGCTTATTTTTAGCTTATTATTGTTATTTATTGCTTATTATTAGTTTCTAGTTGTATTCCATCACTTACATCAGTTAAAAATAGTCATTGTCTTTACTTTACTTAAAAACCTAAAAAAAACCAAAAATAGCCAAATAAGGCATAGCTTATTTAACTGCTTATTTCTACATTAGAAGTTACTTACTAGAGTTAAAATAAGTCAGTAAATCAGTTAAAAAATCATAGTTTATAGCTTGTTTCATTTGAAAAATCCAAGACAGCACCTTTTAAGGGGTGTTTGGCATAAAAAGGTCAAATAGCTATTTACTGTTCATTTGCCAAAAGCCCAACTTCAAACCAGCTTAATATGTTCCATATAAGCTGTTTCTAAGTCCTGATTAGCCATTTCAATAGAAAATATAGATTTGAGGGGTCTGTGGTAAAATCAGACCTTAAAAGGTCCATAATAGCCATAATAAGCCACAAGCTTATTTAGGCCTTTTTCTTGGCATAACTGAGTTCTTTTGAGTCCATTTAGTGAGTAGCCAAAAGTTGGTTTGAGGTCATTTGGTTTGTGCATCTCTGCACACCAAGTCTGCACACACAGACTCAGTATACACTGAGCAGATATAGCTGCTTTTCTCAGCTTGTTATTAGCTTATTCCATTAAGCTGAGACCCTGATTTTTGGTTTACAAGTAGTTCACCTAGCTAGCTTTTAGTTTCTGTGCTTGGATTCCACTTCATAGCTTATTTAAATAGCTTAATTTGGTCTGCAAATTCCCCCATTTCCCTGCCCTGAGCCTGCATCAGATTTGGTGTTCTTCAAGCACCTGATCTAGTGCTCAATTGGAGTTCAATTGGCCTGTTAGATTTGAGGCTTTTTGGTTTTTAGAATAGCCAGTAGTACTAGCAAGATTTTGCCCCCATAAGTTTTCACTTTTCAGCTTATTTAGATGCTTAAAATCTGTCTGCAAGTTGGCCATTTTCCTGATTTTTCTGCATAAGTCTTGTAACTGCCAAACTGCTTATCTTGCTTATTCCTTGTGCTTATTTGTGTTTTTAAGTTGTTTCATGCTTGATTAAGTTGTTTAAACTAGTTCTGAGCTTTTGGTAATTTTTCTAGCTTTTTAGCTTATTTTTGGCTTATTTGCAAACTGCTCATTTGCCCAAAATAGCTTATTAGGTTTAGATAAGCTCTACTTTTATTTTTCATAGCTTTTAAATATTATTTTAGACTTAACTTGAATTTTTCAGATTTTTCCTAAGTCATTTACTATTTTTAAACCTTTTAATTAGTTTTAATAGTTTTTAATTCATAATAAAAAATATAAAAATCAGAAAAATATAATTTTAATTTCTAAAATTTTCTTTTATTATTTAGGATTTAAGAAAAATAATTTTACACTTGTAGGATTAGTTTTCTAATATTTCAGTTTTTATCCCGTTTTAGATTTCCCGTTACGCGTTTTTAGTTTATTTAATTCACGTTTAATTTTCTTTTGTATATTTGTTTTTCATATATCAATTAGAATTAATTAAAAAAGCAAAAATCCATATCCTAATCATCTGTCACTTTAATTCCAAAACTTAAACAATTTGCCCATTCCAGCCTCGTTGGGAAACGATCCGGGTAATCACTTACCTGGTTTCTAGGGGTGAGCACAAAAACTGAAAAACCGAATCGAAACCAAAAAAACCGAAAAAGTCGAACCGAAAAAACCGCCCCATTTGACAAACCGATGGTGGTGGTTTTGAATTTTACAAAAACCGAATGTTTGGGGCGGTTTTTGGTTTCATAAGAAAATCCGAACCGAGAAAACCGCCCCGCCCCACCTTTAAATATATTTTTATATACTTTTATCTATACAAGAGATTTGCTATTTAATTTTAAAGATTTTAGTATACAACTTTATCTATTAAAAAAAAGCAAAAGTGTTGTTTATTATCTATACTTTCAAATTTGTTATATTTATATATATATATTATATCTTTGTTTTCAAGCAATAGTTTTATTTGAATGTTTTTGTGAGCGAAAAGTGTAAAGCCGCAAAGAAATGCATTTTATATTTTAGATTCATGTTTGGTTGTTTCGTATGTTTTTTCGAAGCTTTGGATTGCTGGATATTATGCTATTATTGATATTTGTTTAAATATTTTTGTTTGAAAACTAAGAATCGTAAACTTTATATATAATCAAAACTTGATTGTTTTCAGGTAAGAAAAAACCGAATAAAAACCGAAACCGAACCGATTCAATGTCAAAAACCGAAAAACCGAAACCAAAAATCCCGACACCAAACGGTTTGTCGTTTTCAAAAACCGAAATATACGGTTCGGTTTTTGGTTTAACCATAAAACCGCCCCACCCCGCCCCATGCTCACCCCTACTGGTTTCACACTACACACAAACGTGAGTTTTTGCAAGTATCCTTTTTCACAAAAGGGTGATTTGTATTTATTCACGTGTATCCGTCATTGCATAATATTTATACATACGTTTTAGCACGGATCAATAGTCTTGAACGAGCTGGGTAGCCCGCGCGTTGCCGCGGAAGTGTTTTGTTGATTCTATGTAGTAGCTACTTTTTTGTTTTCGGGTTATTGTTAGTAGAAAATTAATGGTGTTAACACAGGAAAAAGTTAGACTCTAAATGTGAAAGTCATTTAACATTTGACAATTCTTTAATCTTTGAGTGGTTGTTGCTCATTTTGAAAGATAAGAAGATTATATATTACTATGAGTCTAGTAAAACACAATAATAGGGATGCAAATGGTCAGCATAATCTTTGGCAACGACTTGTTGCATAATATAAATGCAATAAATATAAGGTGTGAAATTGGTAAACAAAACTCATGATATAGCAACTATAATTTTGTGCAATGACATGTTCCATAATATGAAAGCAACAAATATAAGGTGGGAAGCTGGTTAACAAAACTGAGCATTCAACAGAATCTTTGTCTCTTCATAAGAGTGAGTGTTTTGAATATTAGTGTTGATGTCTGCTTTGATCCTGAGAGGATCTGTGATCGTATAGAGGATCCTGTGAGCAATGCTCCTTTAACCTTCAACAGTTAGGGTGGATTTCGTTAAGGGGAAGTTCTGAATCCCTGACTCTTTCTCCGGACTATAAGTCTTTCGGTGGTTAGTAAGGTTGTCCATCAGGCATCTACATTGCAGTGCCAATGTCTCTTTGCAGGTGTATTTCAATTCATCTTGGGTAATATAATCATTGGTAACATCCCCCTCTTGCAAAACATCCAAAACATGGATCATGTAAATAACAACCATATTATAAAAAATCCAGAATTTAGAAACCGGAGTCAAAATCACCTGAAAAAAGAAAAATTGATGACTGCGATGGCCAGTGAACTTTGGTCAGGACCTGGGCTGAGTGTAGATTGCTTGAAGAAGATAAATAGAATTTAAAATGCAGATCGTTTTGACTCTGCATCCATCAAGAACCTGCTGAGAAGAACAAATGCAAAGAGAATTAATAAATCAATTGTTAGTATCAAATGTATGCACAATCTGTGTCATTAAATATTAGTTTTTTTTACAACTACTTTGCTCTAACAGCAACCTAGCAATTAATGCCATTAAGTTTTAATTTAATACATGGTTAGCATTTGTTTTAAATTCACATCACTACACCAACTAATACACAAATTACTTCTATCAAAAATCTAAATCTTTCTAAAATTCTTAAAAATGAGTTCAAAGGTAGAAATTGTTGAAATTTCTTCAGATGATTCAACCTTTTCTGATGAAATTTCTTCACCATGGTCTACCTATTTTCCTAACTGGTATTCAACCTCATCTGGTGGCTCAAAAAAGAGTACAGCTGCCAGGCCTTGCAAAAAGGATTCAACCTCTGTTAATGTTCCTGTGACCACTCAAGGGCTTTCAATGGGTGGCAAAAGGATTCAAGTCCTAGGACTTGCAGCCAAGGAGACTGCCAAAAGGATTCAAGTCCTAGGCCTTCCAACCAAGGAGACTTATGCAAAGATGATAGCTAAAGGGAAAGGGAAAAGTATTCTTACTTGAAGGATTCTCACCACTGTCTTTTGTTAGGAATGTATGGTTTCATCTTTTGAATGAAGTATGTATCTATGTATGAATCTATGTATATAATGTAATATGCATCTATGCATGTATCTATGTAATAAAAGGCTACTTGATACTGTTACTTAGTGTTGCTATAACTTGTTAATACTCATAAGAAATCAAATTTTTTTATTTAACTAATGCTCAGTTTCTGTCTTGAAAGCAAAGGTCTAAAATTGAGGTGTTCATCTTGGTTTGATCTGAAAGGTTGTAATTTTAATTTTGTTACAGTAAACACAGAAACTACAGCATGAAAAGGTCTGGTTGGCAATGTAAATGGTGGAAAATTCAGTAAGAATAATAACTATAATTTCTAGATTTAGACCATGTCATGTACCTACAATTATTAAGTATTGCATAATGAAAGAAACTATTAGGAATGTATTATTTCTGCCAACTTTAAAAATTTCCAGGGCAATAATTTTGGGTTATTTTGGATGATAGCATGGATGATTTGAAAGGAGTAATAGTATAATAGGTGTAGGTGTGTTGAGTGCCTATAATGGATATAAAAAAACCTGGTGTTCATCTTTGGCAGGTATTGGTTGATGATGTGCATGTGGCAAAAAAAATAAGATAAATAAATTTAAAAAAAAAGAAAAAAAAAAAGAAAAAAAAAGCAATTTGGTTTTTTTAGGTTTGTTTTTCTATTTAAGAAAGGGATGCTGTGTGTTTGTATGCATACTTCATTTTCTAACTTGTGATAAAGAAAAAAAAATGTCTAGACGTCCTAGGTGTGATCGACTTAGAATTGAAGCCAATTCGAACAATTGGTCTGAAATGTTCATTCTATATTGTCATAAAGCTGGAATTGAAGATATTCAAATGACGCAACAAATGAATGCGCTATGTGGTAGATTGGTTGGGGTAATGCGTGAAAGGGCCGCTTTTATTGAGGAGTTAGACACTATCGGGAATAATTATGCTAAAAAAACAGCTGAATTCCTAAAAGAAGTGCAGTCAAAAGATGACCAAAAGGTGTTGCAAATGCGCATTATGACAGCTGAGTTGGAGCTAAATGGGCGTAATAAGGAGATCTTTGTTCAGAAGCTTAGGGGTTTAATGGATCTCTGAGTATCTGGATAGTAGTGGAGGCAATTGTTGCTGGTTATGTTGTTTTGTTCATGTTGGTGTGATGCTGTGGTCTGTATTTGCAGCTATGTATTTGTGTTTAATTTTTTTATAAGTCCTGTTGTAATGTTTGGTTAGAGGCTATGTAATTGGATTCTAAGTTGGTATGAAAGTTGAGAGGATGTACGATACACTTAATAGGATGTTAGTCCTTTATAACAAGTGTATGAGATACTTTGAGTGAATATGATTAAGTATGCGGAATCTACTTAACCACACTTAGAAGGTTATTGCTTATGGGAAATGGAACAGTGGTGGTTGTTGAATTTGATAATGAACAATGAATGTTAACACCAAACGATTCAATATTATTTGAGAATAATACGAGTGATCTTCACTATCACTAGGGTTACAAAACCTTGAATCTCTATTACAAAGAAAACTATTTTCTGTTATGAACAACTCAATGTATGTTTTCTTAGTATTCGACTAGTTACAAATTTAGCACTTGGTTAGTCTATTTTCAACACTTCAACACAATTGTAACTAAAATAAGATCTACCTTTTATACAACTAAGGAGATCTTTACAATAAATGATAAGTCTTGTTGAACTACTTGCTTTGCTTGAGTGTGTCAGTCTTTAAGATACAACTTGTATCTGTGTACACAACTTGTTGACTGGTCATCTATCAAAGATATTATCTACCGCATATCTTTGACTTTTATACACAAAATATCTTTGTATACTTATCCATACAGCAGTAGAATACGCGACACTTATCTCTTCAACAGCAGTATCTGATGCACTAGCAGTAGAATGCTTGCGGCAGCAGAATCTCTAACACTAGCAGTAGAATGAAATACACTAGCAGTAGAATGACACTTAGTATATTTCTTTGAGCAGAACTAACCTTGTGAACGTTTAATTCCCAATACTAATCTTTAGAACATTTAATTCCCAACAATCCTCCCCTAAACATGTGATTTCCCTAATCAACATGTTTCTTCTTAATTAAATTCTGATTTGATCTGAGTTTTTCCTCTGTTTTTCAAGATTAAGTATCTTTTTGTCTAACTCATCTACCTTCTGTGAATCTTTTTCAGCAATAACATCATCTTTCTTTGTCTTGAACAATAGCAGTACTTTGAATAAAAGATGGTGCAATTTCCTTGGATGGAGGAATTATAAGAGGCAATGGTGCTGTGTATCTTGGATGCTTGTTCCAAGAAGTCAAATCATCTTTCAGCAAGCCTTTGCAAGTGATGAACAAACGTAGTGAACTGAAATTGAAACTGAAAGAACCTAGATAGAACTTTCTCCATTTGAATGCTTCATCCCTTCTGAATATATATAATACTCCAGAATCTTCATTTGAACTTTCTTCATTTGAAGAGCTTATTCCCAGTATTCATGAACTGAAAATGTTTATTCCCAGCATCCATCAACTGAATGCTTGTTCTTATTATTGGCTGAATAATAAGACATGTTAGCTTCTCAAAAAGCTTACATCATCATCTTGTATGCTCTTGTCTTTTCCATTGTAGGAGGAGATACAACAACTGCTGCTGAGCCAGGTGGTTTTTGAAGGGGTGTATATATTATATTGAGATGCTAAAAAGTGGAGTCATGAAACTACTCCCTTCCCAATCTTTCTCCCCTGATTGATCAATTTCTCCCCTGTTCTGAGCATACACAACCACAATCTTTCTTTCTTCCCTACATTTGGTTAATCTTCCTCCCCTTAATCTATGCTTGGAAGATCTCTCACCATGTACTAAAATATTTCCTCCCCTGAGATTTATCATTTCATCCCCTGTTTGGAAGATCTCTCACCATCATCTGATCTACCAATTAGAACATGTTTTCAGACAATGTTGTACATGTAGCCATCAATTCCTTATGAGTTTATTTGCTTCCCTCATCACTTCCAGGTGTGTTAACTCCTGTAAGAGGTGATTCATGGGGCATTGACTCATTGTCCATCATTTGATGGTTTTTCTGAGCCTCTTTGAAAATCCTTTTTAAGAAACTTTTGACTTAGCAATATGAATATGATTTTATTATTGAAAAATCATACTGCTCTCAACCATTTTGAAGGGATTAAGTGTGTAACAGACACTTAATCAAGAATTCGATTGAAAATAACCTCAGGTTGTGTGAGAACCAATGTTTTCAGTTATAAATAACTGCCTGTGTAAAGATAAACCCATTCAAAGGGCTTTCTTGACAGGTTTTCCAGCTTGTGACAATTGTGTCTTCTAACACAAGTGTTAGATGCACATTTGTTCGCTGTTCTTTCTACCAGATGTCCTTAGACTTGCTCATTATACTAATTAAAGTATAAAATGATAGAAAGTGAGTTGTGTCAGTTACTATCTGACCAACTGAGCCATCAAGTCAATGTGAAACATCATAATCAGGTTTCAAGAAAGAAGTTTTAAAGAATCAATTAACTTAGGTGTAAACCTTTGTTAATGAATTCCCAAACTCAGTCCATCATAAACCTATTATGTCAGCAACTAAGATAATCATTCTGCTGCTTCCATTTCACTTGAAACTTCCTTTATGCTCAATGTTCATACCTGAAATTGTTAGTCCAAAACCAAGAAAAAAAATGCAAAACATTTGTCTTATAGCAGTAGAATCATATGACTAACAGTATGAACTTAACAAACAAAATTTGTACTAGCAGTACAAACTTTTCAGTAACAGTAGTAATTAACAATGCTAGCAGTACAAACAAAAAATTTATTAACAAAAACACAGAGTTTAAAATCATTGAGGATTAAGCATCCCAATACTTGCTACCAAGTATTGAAACCTTCCAACATCAAAATCTTTTGTGAGAAAATCTGCAAAGTTGTGATCAGAATCAATTTTAAGAACTTGAATCAACTTTTTCTCATTGCAGTCTCTAATAAAATGATGTCTAATTTCAATGTGTTTTGTTTTAGAGTGTTGCACTGGATTTTTAATTATGCAGATTGTACTACTATTATCAATATGTATGACAGTGTTCATGAAATTGTACCCATAGTCAAGAAGTTGGTTTTGAAGCCATAGGACTTGACCACAGCAACTTGCAGCAGCTACATATTCAGCTTCAGTTGTTGAAGTAGCCACAATTGTTTGCTTCTTACACTGCCATGAGATAAGTCTACACCCAAGAAATTGACATCCTCCGGTTGTTGACTTTCTGTCCATGCTTGCACCTGCATAATCACTATCTGAAAATGCTACCAAGTCAAAAGGTGATTCTCTAGAATACCATAGACCCAACCTAGGTTGACCCTTGAGATATCTAAAAATCCTCTTGATAGCTGTGAGGTGAGAAACCTTTGGAGTTACTTGAAATCTTGCACAAGCACAAACAGAGAACATGATATCAGGTCTTGATGATGTGAGATACATCAAAGAGCCTATCATAGATCTGTATGTGTGTACATCTACATTTTCTCCATCTAAATCTTTAAGAAGTGGCTTCTCAGAGTCCATTGGTGTGCTTGCCACTTTTGAATCAGCAAATTGAAATTTTCTAAGAATCTCTGCAACATATTTATCTTAGCTGATAAATATGCCTTCACTTGATTGCTTAACTTGCAGACCCAAAAAGAATGTAAGTTCCCCCATGGAACTAATCTGAAACTTATCATGCATAAGTTTCTCAAACTCTAAACACATCTCCTTCCTTGTAGATCCAAAGATGATATCATCCACATACACGTGCACTAGCAAAAGATCCTTCTTGTGCTTCTTGATGAATAATGTCTGATCTATCTTGCCTCTTTGAAATCCATTTTCTATTAAGTAGGAAGCCAGTGTTTCATACCATGCTCTTGGTGCCTGATGAAGGCCACAAAGAGCCTTAACTACCTTGTACACCTTATCTGGATGATCTGGGTCAGTAAACCCTGGAGGTTGTGAGACATATACCTCCTCTTCAATAGTACCATATAAAAAAGCACTCTTGACATCCATTTGATAAACTGTGAAGCCCATAAATGAAGCATAAGCCAAAAATAACCTAATGGCTTCAATCCTTGCTACTGGAGCAAAAACCTCTTCATAGTCTATCCCTTCTTCTTGTGTGTACCCTTGGGCTACTAATCTAGCCTTATTCCTAATCACTATGCCCCTTTCATCCCTTTTATTTTTGAAAACCCATCTAGTGCCAATTACCCTTACACCCTTGGGTAAATCAACTAGCACCCATACCTTCTAAATCTTGAACTGAAGAAGCTCTTCTTGCATAGCTTCTACCCAGCTTGAATCATCTAGGGCTTTAAGAACATTCTTTGGTTCTGCTTGTGATAGAAAACATACAAACAAGCAAGAGTTTGCAAACTCATGCTGCTTTAAAGCATAAAGGGCATCAAGAAGCCCTTGTTGGTCTGAAGACATCAGTTGTTGTCTTGTCTTCACCCCTGATTGTACATCTCCAATCACATTGTCCAGGGAGTGGACTTTGTGAATCCTTGTGTGTGGAGTAGTAGGAACATGATAGTCAGGTGGGAGATTGGTGAAATCCACCTCATCTTCTGAGAATTCTGCTTCATTTAGTTCTGAAGGGCCAGCAGTAGAAACATTTGGCTCAGCAGTAGAAAAATTAAGCCTAGCAGTAGAATGCTCTGTCTCAGCAGTACTATCATCAGTAGAAACATTCTCTTGTTCCTTTGTTCCATCTTCCTTGTTTTCATCTTCAATCCCTTCTTTAGCTTTATCAGAAGAAGGCTCATCATTTATTGAAGTTGAAGCCACACTGGTACTTATTGGCATCCATACAGAATCTTGATCTTTCTTTTTGTCTAACCCTGCCTCATTTGTTGTTTCATCTCCTTTTGAACCTGAAAATTCATTAGTTTCAACAACAACAGGCACATAATTCATAGAATGGGTTAGTGACTCAAGATCAAATAGCCAATTAGGACCTTGACCTGCTACATTGGATTTATTCTCTAAAAATTCCACATGCAGGTTTTCCTCTACTCTTCTAGTTCTTGAGTTGTATACTCTAAAAGCTTTGCTATTAAGAGAATATCCAACTAAGAATCCTTCATCTGCTTTACCATCAAACTTTCCTAGATGGTCTAAGGTATTCAGAATTGTCACATGACATCCAAAAGGTCTAAGAAATCCTATTGCAGGAGTTCTACCTCTAAAAAGTTCATATGATGTCTTAGGGCCTATTTGGTAGGGGCTTTTTGGGGGAGTTGTTAGCTTTTTGCTACAAAATAATCTCATCTAAACTAAGTAGCTCCGTTTGGATACATTAACTTCGAGCTTTTATTTCAAACAAATAGCTCCTAAATGAAAAGCTGATTCATGAAGCTTTTTAAACATCTTGGAGCTGTTAAAACTTTAAATTACTGATATACCCTCCAAATATTTGTTTACAATTATAGATATGTCCTTTTATGTCATTTTACATCTTGTAATTACATTTAACAGCTAACTTACCAAACACTTTTATTAAAAAAAAAGATACAGTTTGTAGCTCATGTTAACAGCTTTGCAGCTTACAGCTTACAGCCTACAGTTTACAGCTTACAGCATACAGCTTACAGCTAGTTTTGCCAAACATACCCTTATTGTGAGATTTGACAACCAAAACCCTATTCTGGACATAGCAAGCAGTATTAACTTCTTCAGCTCAAAAAGTGATAGGAAACTTAGAGTCGGCTAACATGGTTCTAGCAGCTTCTATGAGTGTTCTATTTCTCCTTTCAGCAACTCCATTCTGGTGAGGATTTCTAGCAACACTAAATTCTCTCCTAATACCTTTTTCCTTGCAGAAGTCATCCATAACTCTATTATTAAACTCTGTCCCATTATCACATCTAATGACTTTTACTTTCTTGCTTACTAGGTTTTCTATCTCTGTAATGAAAGTCTTAAGGATGCTAGAAGTCTCATCCTTAGAACCTAAAAAGAAAACCCATGTAAATCTACTATAGTCATCAGTAACAACTAGACAATATCTTTTATGCATCATACTACTAACAGAAGTAGGTCCAAATAAGTCCATAGGAAGCATAAACAATGATTGGTCAATAGAGTTAAAAATTTTGGGCTTACAAATGGCTTTGTGTTGTTTGCCTTTAAGACAAGCAATGCATATTTGGTCATTTTCAAATCATTTTTGAGGTAAACCTTTTACCAAACCATTCTTAACAATCTTATTTATGGTTTTGAAATTTATGTGACCAAGCCTCCTATGCCATTTCATAGATTCATCCAATGTGGCCTTTGCAACTAGACAAGTAAGTGCCTCTTTAGGAACAATCTTCTTCATATCAACACTGTACATGTTGCCCTTTCTTGGAATTTTAAGAAGTACTTGACTTTCATCAGGCATCTTAAAATCAGAAGAAAGTACAAGACATTCAGTGTCAGTAAAAAGAATTTTGTTCTTTTTGTCACACATTTGTGAGACACTAAAAAGATTATACTTAAGCTCTTTCACATAGTACACATCTTCAAAATCTAATTTACCAGTTTTAAGAGTACCTTTACCAGTAATCTTGCCACCGATACCTCCTCCAAAGGTAACATATCCTCCATCTAATGATTGAAAGTTGGAAAGATAAGACATGTTGCCTGTCATGTGCCTTGAACACCCACTATCTGAATAGCCTTGATCTTCATGATCTGTTGGTGAATGTTCCTGCACATAAATAAGAAAATTAGTTTCCTTGGGGAACCCAAGCCATTACTGACTTGGATTTGCCATGTGCATCAATGTAATTAAATCTCTTGAGAACAGTTGATGTACCATTGGATTTAAGAGGTTTCCAAATCCAACATGCTGAGGCCTTAACAGCATTGGCCTTCTTTTCCCTAGCAGTAGAACCCTTTGATTTCCAAATTTGTTTTAGTGAAACTGCTTTTGTTGGAAAAGGTCTCTTAGCAGTTGTTTGTGCATGTTTGTAAGTTGTTTTTGCACTTTGTACTGCTTGTTTAGGGTAAACAAAGTAAAAAGGTCTGGCAATAGAAACTGCTTGTCTAGCAGTAGAATCTTTTGGTCTAGCAGTAGGAACTGCTTTTGGTCCAGACTTTGATGAAACTGCTCTGGGTGTTGTTCTAGTATTATTACAGTGACTTTTAGGTGTTTGCCTTTTGAAATTCACCCTAATGTTTGTATACCCAGATACCCTTTGGTTGCAGAAAGCTGCAAGATGGTCAAATTCTCCACAAATGAAACAAGCTTTGTTATAGAAGTCAAAGTCATCACCTAGTTGGTGAGACTTAAGGCCATTCCAATTTTTTTGGTTGCCTTTAGGCTTGTTTGTGGTTCTATATTGTTCACAATATCTAACTGGTTGCCTAACATGTTTAACATTGATTTTAGGCCTATCAGTATCATGTTTGACTATCTTAGGAACACTTGTTCCTGCTTTCTTAACCACTTCAGGTTTAGACATAACCTGTTCATCTTCATCATCATCAGATATCCAGTCCTCAATGACTATTCTATCTGATCTTCTATAAGAGGACACCTTGTCCTCAGGAAGTGAAGTTTTACATAAACTCTCACTTACTTTCTTAGGTTCATCAACAACTAACTTTGCTTTTGGCTGAACACCATATTGTAGCTCAGGTTGTTGAAATTCAGCTAAGCCTGAATGTTCTAGGTCAATCCCTGGGGGAACAGGAATTCCTCTATAAGGAGGTGGGACAGCATTATATCCTAACCCTGACTTGGCTCTATTAATCACTTGACATTCAATCATGTTGGTTACACCTCTAGAAGCATGTTCTAGTGTTTCTATAGTCAAGTGAATGTTTCCATTTTCCTTTTTGATCCTATCATAAGCATCTCTCAAAAGCTTAATTTCAGCATCTCTAAAGAATATGTCCTGTCTAAGAAAAGCTTTGTCATCAGAAAAAGCAAATTCATTTTGTTTGTAGTGAATGATCTGCTTCTCAAGGGATTCTAAACCACACTTATAATCTACTAAGTCTTGTTGAGTTCTGCTTAGCTCTTTCTTTTGGTCATCATAATGTTTAATTAAAGTTTGTAGTTCTTTAAGAGCTGTGCAAGTATTAGAACAAACTTTATGATTTTGTACCTCAGTAGAGAAAGCCATGAGTGCCATTTGTGAAGAAGCTTCTTCTTCATCTGCCATGAAACTCCAATCAAAACCTAAGCCATCAATAGCTACCATAGCTTTTGAGTTTGGCTCAGAAACTTCCCCTGTTTTGGATTTGCTTCCAAAACCTCTGTTCTTGCTATCTTGCTGCCTTGGCCTTCTACATTCTCTTGAGAAGTGCCCCATCATGTGGCAGTTGTAGCATTCTATCTTTGACTTGTCAAAACCAACAGTATCATTGTTGCTGATTGTGAGCTTCTTCCCCGTCCTTTGATAGAACTTCTTAGCCCTCATGCTAAGAAGAGAAATTTGCCATTTTAGGTCCATTTCCTCCAGATCATCATCATTGATCTCTTGAAGGTCTTCATAAGTGAGCATGGACCCATCATTTCGACTTGTGAGGAAAGCACAACAAGTCTTCTCATCCAAAATACCCATGGTACTGCTTGATGAACTAGCAGTACCAACACCATCAACAACCTTAACCTCTTCATTTGGATTTGAGGTACTAGGAGATGACATAAATGCCATGTTCCCAGTATTAGAACTAGTACCTCCAATTTTCTTCAAATCGTGTTCCACAATTTTGAAGTTGCTATACAAGTCTATTAGTTCCATGGTGTCAAGGTCTGGCTTGTTCTTACAGACAACAACATGTATAGCCCACTCTTCTGGTAAGCTTCTCAGAAATTTTGAGTTTAAATCTTCTTGAGGTATTTCAACCCCAAGAATAGCAAGTTGGCTCACAATATTCTGAAGCCTATTAAACATGTGGTCAAGAGATTCATTGTTGGTTGAGAAGAAGTTTTCAAACTGCTGCTTGAGCAGAGTCTTGTGGGTTTTCTTGGTGGCTTCATTTCCACCATACCTTGCAACAATGGCTTCAAATAATGACTTGGCATCTTTGAACTTGCTGAAGTTTAAAAGTTGATCATTAGGAATGGTCATCATCAGCATACTTCTGGCCTTGAGGTCATTTTTCTTCTTTATTCTGTCTTCTGCAGATGTTGGGTGGATCTGCAGAGTTGTCACCACTTTGCCCTCAACTATTGATGTAGTGGTTGTAGGCTGGTAAGAGTTTCCATCTTCAATAATTTCCCAAAGTGCATAATCTTGCACTTGGAAATATTGCTCTATCCTCAGCATCCACATCTCAAACTCATTCTGTTTGAGCATGGGTAATTTTGCAGCAACATTCGTCTGAATAGATTCGACGTCCATTTCTTCTTCTTCTTCTTCTAAATCAAAGATATCAGCCTTGCTTTGATACCAATTGAGAGGATGTTCGATACACTTAATAGGATGTTAGTCCTTTATAACGAGTGTATGAGATACTTTGAGTGAATATGATTAAGTATGCGGAATCTACTTAACCACACTTAGAAGGTTATTGCTTATGGGAAATGGAACAGTGGTGGTTGTTGAATTTGATAATGAACAATGAATGTTAACACCAAACAATTCAATATTATTTGAGAATAATACGAGTGATCTTCACTATCACTAGGGTTACAAAACCTTGAATCTCTATTACAAAGAAAACTATTTTCTGTTATGAACAACTCAATGTATGTTTTCTTAGTATTCGACTAGTTACAAATTTAGCACTTGGTTAGTCTATTTTCAACACTTCAACACACTTGTAACTAAAATAAGATCTTCCTTTTATACAACTAAGGAGATCTTTACAATAAATGATAAGTCTTGTCGAACTACTTGCTTTGCTTGAGTGTGTCAGTTCTTAAGATACAACTTGTATCTGTGTACACAACTTGTTGACTGATCATCTATCAAAGATATTATCTACCGTATATCTTTGACTTTTATACAAAAAATATCTTTGTATACTTATCCATACAGCAGTAGAATACGCGACACTTATCTCTTCAACAGTAGTATCTGATGCACTAGCAGTAGAATGCTTGCGGCAGCAGAATCTCTAACACTAGCAGTTGAATGAAATACACTAGCAGTAGAATGAAACTTAGTATATTTCTTTGAGCAGAACTAACCTTGTGAACGTTTAATTCCCAATACTAATATTTAGAACATTTAATTCCCAACTAAAGTTGTTGTTTTGTGTTAAGTTAAATTGTGTAACTAACCTTTCTTGCCTCCTTAAATATGGTAGTTCATTTTCTAATTCCTGATCATTGCTGATCTTGATCTGCTGTACTGATCTGTCTTTTTGTTTGCGGCTTCTTGATCCTATTTTTTGCAAACAAAGTAGTTAGTAGTTGGTTTTGCATATGTCATTTTTAAATAAGAGCAATTGTTAACTCAAATGTTGGCACCTGCCTTTGTTTCAATTATTTGGGTTGTTCCTTGATGTCCACTGGTCTTGTTGAAAAGATGGTGTAGAATAAAGTCAATTGTACTGCAGATGTGTTTGTCATGGAGGTCTTGAAATTATACCTGCATACCATAAATGAAGTTAATTGGTCGTTTAGAAAAAAACATAGTAGTTGACAAACTGAGTATATTTAAGGGTAGTAATATGGTACCTTCACGCATCTATAAGGAGTTTAAGTGGGTATAAAAATGAACACCAATTAGATAATGAAAAGTAACCAGATGTAAGTTTCTATAAACATGTACACCTATTATATTAGCAGCGTTAATAATCATAGGTGGGAGCGCTTACCTCCCTCTCAAATTCCTTTTGTTATTTATACGATCTTTAAACAACGGCCTGCACCAGACGTATTGGTAGCCCGTTCAAATAGCAAAAGGAATTCGAGGGGAAGATAAGAGCAACCATCTAAGTTGGATGTTCTGCATTTGTCATACCAAAATGAAATCCTCTTCCCCAAAAATGTACCAAAGTCAACATAGATGGTTCGACAATCATGTGTTTGGTGTTCGTACGATGACACACTGATGCGTGCGTGGTATTGCTCTAATTTTATATCCACGATATGTCGTTGTGGTTTTAGCAGTATTCAAATTTTAAATTTATATTTAGCCGACTTATCAATAACACACACTTTAACGAGCAGTGTACCCGGTCAGTATGAATATAATGGTAAGTAGAGTGTCGATCACTAAGAGTGGAACGTATTATCTAGTTATCCTAATCAGTATTTTAATATCTTAAGTTAGCTCTACAACCTAATCTAACGCAAGGGGGTTTCAGCCTGAGAGACTGGCACGGTTTGGTTATGATTAATTATAAACTAAACTAATAAGCACGAATCAGCGAGTAGCACACACGTACACAGATAAATACTTGAGACAATAAGAAGACCTGTCCTGATAGTTAAGTAGCTTGTCACTTGTTTTATTGCTAGTTTTATATGAAGCGTATAGTTCGATGCAACGCACCGAGATTAAGTCCTTTCTCGTTGGTTCTAATCTTATCGGCGAGTAAACCCTTAATGATTACTTATGACTATCCTATTTATCTTTCTTCCTACTTTTCTACAGACGATAGAATGCATAGGCGATCTAATAAATAGGAGAGGAAGGGGCATGGCGACCCAAGCAATGCTCAGCTAGACACAGAGGTTATCAATGCACTAATAAAAGTCACCAAAGACATCAACATATAAACTTTAATTAATGGGAAAGCAATTTTAAGGGGAGTTGAAGTGAATGATAACATAACACAAGCCCATCAATCCTGACCAATGAAAGTGTACTAATACAATAAAACAAAACTACTTAATGAATTGAATACATGCAGGACCTTCTTACAGCTCTTGTATCTTCGTTCAAGGTGTGTCTTGTGCAGCTACTTCGTCTGAATTCGGCTTAGGGTTTCTGTACTTCGTATATCGCACGTACCAAAAGTCTTTTAAATTCGTCTGACTTTGGGGTATTTATAGTTTCTGTCTGAGGGCTAGATGCGGCGCATAGGATAAGTAGATGCGGCGCATTGACTTAACTTCGCGTGGGGTCCAAGATTAATATATTCAGGAATATTCGTACACCGCCAGAAGATGCGGCGTAACTCCATTCTTGTATGCGGCGCATGTCCTTTGCCGTCTTGGATTATAACTTGTGAAATCTTGATAGTGATGCGCCGTATATAATAAGTAGGATGCGGCGTATCTGGAGCAGAATGGTCTTGATCTTGTACATTTCAGTAGACTCTTAACTTCTTGCTTGTTTTGCTCTATAATTAGTCCAAAATCGCCAAGTTTCACATAGTACTTGTTTTTACTTGAGAATTACAAAAGTAAATATTAACGTATCAATTCTCACAGATAATATAATAAAACAAGTCAAATAAATAGGATAAATGATGGTAATAAAATGTACTTATTTGAGTTCATCACACACTTCGGTACTTTGAACCTCCACGAGCCCATCTATCAAACAATGTATATGGGTTTCATTATTTAATTTGACTGAGTTCCCTAAAACCGTTGGCGTGCTTGATAGACAAATGGTTTTAGGGAACTCGGTGAATTTAACCAATGGAACCCAATTACATTGTTAGATAGATGTGCCCTAATAATTGAGGTTTTCAAGGTGAAGTTCAATGCAACAAGCTTTGTATGGCCACATTACTTTGTAAATGGCTGGTTTTAGGTCATAAAAAAGAATGAAATTTAAAAAGCAACATAGTTAACTCTTCTAAGGTCCCCTACAGTTCCTTTTGTTGTTTCAACTCCCTTTGTGCAAAGGCCTGCACCAGGCGATTTGCTAGATTGTTAAAATAACAAAAGGAACTGTATGGGAACTTAGAATAAGTAACTATGTTGAAGTTCCAGACTCATTTATTAAGTTAAACCATTCATCCACTAAGTAATGTGGCACCTGATACATACCTTGTTACTCTCAACTTCTCTTTGAAACACTTTTATAGAATCGACAACCTTAATTTTTCGGTAAGTTTTACAAACTCAATTGTTTGTATGATAGATCTTTGCCATGGCAAGTTTCGGTTACAATCTTTGACCACTCAATTAATTAGTGTCAGAAAATAGGTCTGAATCATTATAGCCCTGCCCTAAGTAAAGCAACGAAAGACATTTTGTAGGGAAATAAATGTGAATACATACCTGAGTATGTGACTTATGTTTTTACTTTTTTTGTAGTATCTGCAGGATGATTGAACGAACAAACCTGAGGAATAGAACTTTCTGGGTAGGGCAGAGCATGCAAATAAAGTAATAGGTCAACTTGGTTTCCGTGCATCCATCATTGATACGTTGCTTCTGTCTACATGTATTAATTTAAATTTCAGTTGAACTTCTTAATCAATCTTACAAAATCAAATTTCAACAACTGATGATTATGAAAGACTATAAATTGAATCCCATAAACACATATTAATACTTAAGTTTATGGTTACACAATCTTTAATTTTCAAATTTAAATTCACTAAAATTAAATTTTATACCTTTGAAAGGCAGACATACGAAGTATATGTATGGAAGCTGACCAACAGCCAATCTTGATATGAGTTGAAGCATAATGTGCTGAGGTAGGTGAATGTGCAAACTTGAAGGGTACAAAAATATTGACAAAGTATCAATGATAGATGCACAGACCGTGTGAATACAGTAATAGGTTGGCTTGGTCTCCGTACATCCATCGTTGATATTCTGTCAATTTTTTATATTTACTTTGTTTCCATAATATGCAATTACCCTGTTGAATATACAAAACCTGTTAGCAGTGGGAATATATATATATATATATATATATATATATATATATATATATATATATATATATATATATATATATATATATATATATATATATATATATATATATATATATATATAAGTGGACTCATGTAGTACAATGGATTAAGTATGTAAATTTTAGAAATACTTATCTTTTGTTTATTCTAGTTATGTAGCAAGATGCTAAATGAACTGAGATACTGCAAAACAAAAAGTTTTGAGTTCCAAAGAGAGTAAGTAGTGTGATCTGAGAAAAGAGGGTATCATTAAACATTCTATAAAACTTATGGAAAACTAGAAGGGGGGTTGAATAGTTTTACGTCTTTTTAATTTTTATTAAGAAAACTTTGTTTACTTTTAAAAACTTAGATTCAAATTTATGTGAACTCAACTTTTAAACAATATGAACAAATATAAGTAAATATAAGTAAGCAATGCAAGTAAGGTAATAAATATGAAATGAAAGATAGAGATGGAAAGATCTAACCGAGAGACAAGAGATTTATAGTGGTTCGGCTACAAGGACACCTTCCTTGCCCAACTCCACTCCCCGAGCACCTAACTCGAGAGTTCACAACACTATGTCAACAAGCTCCCTTATGGCGGAGAAAACCTTACACAACTTTAGCTTACACCGGCTTAACGACACAAAGCTAGATGTTGGGTTCTAATCGTAGCTAGAACCAATCTCACAACTTATACACGACTTAATCACACCTTCTTCTTCACGACTTCTTCACTATGACTTCACAACTAAGCACACCCTATGTACACTTCTACTTCTTCACACCTTTACTACTTACACACCTTAACAACACAACTTCACTACTTACACACTAACCTATCCTAAACAATTATTCACACAACTATCTAACAACAATACACAACTTATATACAAATGTATGATGACACAAACAACTTAGGTATCTAAGTTGCAATACTTCTTCTCTAGTTGTTGAAGGAGTATTCTTCTCTTGCACTTGAATGGAGGAAGCTTGGATCACTTGGAAACCAAAGCTTAAGAAGATATGATCAAAGGTTTTTAGAAAGAATTTACAAGGATTAGAAAGAGTTTAAAACAGAAAGTTTTAGTATGCAAAAGGTGAGTAAAAATCCAGAGGAAGGCTGGTATTTATAGGCAGAAAAACTGGACAGCTGGAACCTACTGGAGCGTGGCCGGCCCCCTTAAATAGGGGGGCGGTCCCCTTAATTTTAAGGGGGCCGCCTAGCAAAATTAAGGGGGCCGCCCAAGCCATCCGTTGCCCAGTTTTGTCTTTTTGTGAGGAAGGTTTTTCTGGAACATTTTTACTGATTTTGGTTAAAAATTTGAATTCATAAATTTATAATGAATTAAACCTTTTTATTTATACCAAAAATGTTTTTCTAAAAGATATAAAATGTTTTTGACATTTTATAAAAAATCTAGTTATTAAGAAAATGTTCCTTTGATCATATAATGCATTAAGCATTAGTTCATTCATACCTTAAGTGATTTTAGTTATAGAAGTGAATATTTACAACTAAGTACTTGTTTATTTTATAAGTTTATGTTTTAATGAGTTTACATTTTGTGATCATCAAAACATAGAGATATGAATAAATGTTGATAATGTTTTTAGGCATTATTTATGTCAACAATCTCCCCCTTTTTGATGATTACAAAACCTAAACTCATTAAATCCAAAAGATTATTTTTTGGACAAGTATTTGGTGAGTTTATATTCACTTCTCCCCCTTTTTATAGAATCAAAATGGTTAAGCCGTCAAATTTAGACGTGAAATTTATCGGGACGAAAACTCCCCCTTGATGTTTACTCCCCCTTGTTCGAGGGCACCAAGGAGACGAGCTATGGAAATCTTGGCTGCAAAAACAAGTTAGGAGACACATATATATGCATAGCAAAAATATTTAGAACAACCAACTAATTTATTTATGCATTCAAGATGATCATATATAACATATGAATCATCATTACATTACATAAAATACTTAAAACATAATGATTACAACATAACTAGAAACACTAATGGTCCTCATATTGCCGAAGAGAGCGATTGGACTTGCTTGCGACACAAAAGGGTGAGGGATTTTATTTTGAGGCAGAAAGCATGTGGATGGGTTTTAGTTATGTGATGGTGAGAGAAATGGAGCGGATCCAGTGATGTTATATCGTTGTAGGGGAGGAATGGGATGAGGACGAGTGAGTAGATATTCGATCCAAGAAATATCTTCACTTAAGTGGAGAATTTGTTTTTGAAAGAAGATGCAACAAGGGCAATAGTGGGTGTGGTTTGTAACTTGATCCAAGTTAAGAGAGTGGGGTAGGCAATTTGAGTAAGGTGAGGATGGAGGTTGTCCCTTATTGCACTGTGTGAGGTGCATAGCAAGGAGATCACTAAGATCATGGATTTGGTTAATCTCTTCATGAAGCTTTTGCCTTTTATGAATGGGGATTTGGTTATTTGGTGGAAATGGATGGTATTGGGGTGTATGATTTGAGGAAAAGTTTGATGTTTGACCAAGGTGATGAGGGTTTTCATGGATTCCATTGAAGTTGGTTTGATGTTTAGGGGAGTAGTTTGGAATGAATGTGGATGTTTGGCCAAAATGATAGGGTTTGTGAAATGGTTCAATGGAATGAGGTTGTGATCTTGGAGAGTAGTTGGGGATGAATGATGGAGGTGTTGGTTGTCTAGTCGCACCATTTGTGATGGGCTTGTGGTGAGGGTGAGGTTTTCTTTTCCACCCGGGTTTTAAGGTCATCCTTGCTAGCTTTGAGGTTTTTGGTTTTGGGTTGATAGGAGAAGACATGATGGGATGATTGAATGTGGTGAGATATGGGGTTATTTATAGTGAAGGATTTGTGTTGTTTAGGAATGGATAGGCTTGTTGGGTGATTAGGACAGAATGTGTTTGTGAATTTTGGGGAAGTATAGGATCAAATGGGCTAAAAAGCAGAAAAAGATTCTGTGAACCCGTCCAGCAGATGGCCGGTCCCCTTAATTATGGGCGGTCCCCTTAATAATTAAGGGGGCCGCCCATCTGGTACCTTTCTGGGTTCCAGAAATGGATTTTTCTGCAGAAATAGGTGAGGATGGCTATGTTTTGAGCTTTTGGTTTTAGGCAAGTCCCACTCTTTGAGGCAATAGAGAAACATATTAAGCATGCATGGCATATAAGATAAACAAATAAGCAAGCAATAAGTTATATCTAGCAATTTAGAGAATTAAGGAAATTAATCATCTAAGGCAAGGGTAATGGAGCAAAGGCACTAGAAACTAATGGGGAATAGGTGATGGAACAATTGTGAGGATGTGATTAATAAGCTTGTTCTAGTGTGTGCCTATATGCAACAAATGTGGAGATGTGATTGTTTCGACTCCTAAATGCAAAAATTTCCTAAGAAACAATCCAAGGTCTCCTTGATTTGATTTTGCTTAATATATGAATATCAAAGATATATATATTAGATTATATACTTTGACAATTCATGTGAGATCTTCATGCATGAAAAATGTTTTTAGCATTATTCAACAATGTAAGAAAAATGGTTTTCATGTGTTTTCCTAGATGTGAGAATGATTTGTAGAAAATAGATTGGGTTTTGTTTATAAATATGTTTATGCAAAAATCAAATATCCCAATCTTTTATTTTGTGCAAAACAGATTCCTAGACTCAGATGGGAGGAAAGAGGAAAAGAAAAAATTTTACAGACAGATGGCCGGTCCCCTTAATGACAAGCCGGTCCCCTTAATAATTAAGGGGACCGCCTTTATAACATTAAGGGGTCCGCCCATCTGGAAATTTTTTTTTACCAAAAATGCAGAAAATTCAGTCAATTTGTTCCATCATCCCTAGGCCTAAACGTAAGTGGTTAAAGAGTTCACGCTTAAGGGGCTTAGTGAATATGTCTGCTAAGTTATCTTCCGATGCAACCTTTTCTATAGATATGTTTCCTTTTTGGACATTATCGCGGAGGAAGTGGTGGCGTATTTCTATATGTTTAGTCCTAGAGTGTTGAACGGGATTCTTGCTTAAATCTATAGCACCTTTGTTATCACACATAATTGGGACATCATCTAACCTAATTCCATAATCTACTAGAGCTTGTTTCATCCATAGTGCTTGTTGACATGCCTTTCCAGCGCTTACATATTCGGCTTCTGTGGTAGAAATAGCAAGAGTGGTTTGCTTCTTCGAAAACCAAGATGTTAGACAACATCCCATGAACGTGCAAATTCCGCTAGTGCTTTTTCTATCCACGTAGTCTCCCGCATGATCCGAATCCGCATAGACGATGGTTTCAATGCCGGATCCCTTAGGATACCATAATCCTAAGTGTATAGTGCCTTTAATGTATCGGAAGATACGCTTAACCGCTTCTAGGTGAGAGGTTTTGGGATCCTCTTGAAAGCGAGCACAAATGCAGACACTAAATATGATATCCGGTCTACTTGCCGTTAAGTATAGTAAACTACCTATCATTCCTCTATACTTAGTGTTTTCTACGGACTCACCCTCTTCATCTCTTGTGAGTTTTACTTCCGTAGACATTGGTGTTTTCATGGGCTTAGTGTCTTCTAATCCAAATTTCTTAAGCATTTCCTTAATGTACTTAGATTGATTAAAAAATATTCCATCTTCTAATTGTTTTATTTGTAACCTAGGAAGAAATTAAGTTCACCGATCATACTCATCTCAAACTCATCATGCATGATTTTGGCGAATTCATCACACATATCCTGACAAGTCGATCCGAATATAATGTCATCGACATATATTTGGACAATGATGAGATTTGGGCTTTTCATTTTCGTGAGAAGAGTGTTATCTACCATTCCCATGGAATAATCATGTTTAATAAGAAATGCTTTTAATCGATCATACCAAGCCTTGGGAGCTTGTTTGAGTCCATATAAAGCTTTCTTGAGTTTATAAACATAATCAGGTTTTGTGAAGTCAATGAATCCTGGAGGTTGTGCCACGTATACCTCCTCATTGATAAAACAGTTAAGGAATGCACTTTTCACGTCCATTTGAAATAACTTAAAGTCTAGGGCGCATGCATAGGCAAGAAGTATCCTTATAGATTCTAATCTAGCTACGGGGGCATAAGTTTCGTCATAATCAATTCCTTCCTGTTGATTATAACCTTGGGAAACTAACCTAACTTTGTTCCTAGTAACTATTCCATTTTCATCTAACTTATTTCTATAAACCCATTTAGTTCCTATGATGGTCATGTTCATGGGATTTGGGACTAGTTCCCAAACGTCATTAGTCTTAAATTGATTTAGTTCTTCTTGCATAGCCATAACCCAACTTTCATCTTTTGATGAGTGTCTAAATACTCATCATTTTTACCTAATCTGAGCTGCCAAAACATCCAAAAACACTCAGAAATGCATCATAATACTGAAATTATCCAAGAATTGTGTTTTATATGTTTCAGATACAAAATGTTTAAAAACAATTGAAAAACGAACAAAGTTTGCATAATTGGCAGTTTCAGTCCCTCAACTTTCAAAAGTTGTCAAAACTAGTCCCTGGTTATTCTAAAAACAGGAAAAGTCATCAAAGGTCCTTTAAGAATCATAAAATAAACATATATAGTCCTTTGGTGTGAAGTTTCATAAAATTACAAGTTTAGTCCCTGAACTTTGCAAATTAGACAAAAATGGTCCCTGGGATTTAAAAACTTTGAGAAAAATAAACTTTGGTCCTTGTGTTATTGTTTTGTGGCAGGTTTAATCCCTTGAAGATAGTTTGGAAGTTTACAAACTCAGCCCCTCAACTTTCAGCAAATGGCAATTTTGGTCCTTGTGATTTAGCTACTATAAACCAACCGGACCTTAAATAAATAAAAACAACCCACCCTTTATATTAATTAACCCAATCTAATACACAACTACACCAGCCCAATCCACAAGCCCAACTCCCTTTTCTTAATAAAACCCGACCCAACCCAACCTGGTATTTAAAACCAGAGTTTGACTCTGGTCAAACTCTTCTTCCTCACACAAACCCGCCAAAACCACCTTGCCCATTGTTTCTCTGCTAAACCACCCCCATCCAATCCCACTCACCTAACAATGCCAAAAGCTTTAAAAGCTTCTTCTCCACCTCCTCCTAAAGCATTAAATGCTTAAACCTGCTCAATCCACTACTATCAATTTTGGCGCCAAAAGTGAAATCAAAGGCTCAGATCAATTGAGGATAATTCAAGGGTGCAGAAGAGCTCAGAGATGTCGACTAGGGTTTTCCCATCTCAATTTTGTATAAATAGATCAATGTAATAGGAAAAAAACAGTAGTTAAATTTTATTAAGTCGTTTTTACTTAATTGTCATTTCCTTATTGTAATTTTCATTTCCAGTCATTAATACAAGTCATTTACAGTCATTTTGATCTCATTTTAATTTATCTTGTCTTTAATTTCAGTCACTTTACAATTTCATGCTTCACTGTAATTCCTTTTAATTTAAATGTTGTTTGTAATAGCTTATTATCTGTCTAAATAAGCTCATATCAGCTTAATATAGCTTTTGGTGAGTTTATTTTAGTTCTACATGTTCTATTTCAAGAAATCAAGAGAAAGTCAAAGAAAGTCAACTGGGAGGTCAAATAAGCAGTTCTGAGGTTTAGAAGCTAAGCTGGATGGTTTTCTGGTTTCTAGCTTGTTGACAACAAGCTAGGAGTAGTTTCTGATCTTTGGTTCTTGTTCTACAGGCTCTTTTAAGTTGTAAGCATATTTCAAGTTTTGCTTAATTTTCCATTTTACTGTTACAGTGCTTATTAGTAGCTTAATACTTATATTTCTTGCTTATTACTAGTTTTTAAGCATATTTCATTAGTTGTTTCAGTATCATATAGCTTTTAATTTAGTTTCACTTAAAAAACTCTAAAAAGTCAAAAACAGTCAATTATAGCATAGCTTATTCTATTGCTTAATTTTATTTTGAAAGTTGCTTATTATAGTTCTTATAAGTCATTTAATCAATAATAATCAGTAATCATAAGTTAATTTATCCATTTCCTTTGAAAACCAAAAACAGACTCAACCAAAGGGGTGTTTGGTTTAACACAGTCAAAGGGTCAAACCTTGGTTTACTGTGCATTTACCACAATCCCAACTTTGATTAAGCTTTTATAAGCCATTATAAGCTATTTCTCAGGTTTAATAAGTTCATTTCATTGTTTTAATAGTTTTGAGTCCTTTGTGGAATTTTTAGAAGTTAAAAAGCTCAATTAAGCCATTTTAAGCCAAAAGCTCATATTGTCCATTTTCTTGGTCTTTCTGAGTCCATTGTGATCCATATTGACTAGTGACAAAGGGTCGTTTGAAAGCTTTTGGCCTGTGCTCTTCTGATCAACCCTGCATCAGCACAATCAGTATACACTGATTGCTGTTGCTGCTGATCTAAGCCAATTTGTGGCTTATCCACATAAGCTATTGCCTAGCTCTTTGTGTTTCTGAAAAGTTCATACTGCTATCTCACTTTTGCCCCAATAAGATTGCATCTCAGTGCTTATTTAGACTGCTTAAATTGCCTTTAAAGTTGGCCAATTTCTGAGTTTTCTGTTTGAGTTTCACAACTGCATAGGTGCTTATCTTGTTAATCTCTTGTGCTTATTTGTATTTTTTAGTTATTTTGTGTTTATTTAAGTGTACTAAACCTTTCCTGAGCATTTGGTTAAGTTTTGTGCTTATTAGCTTATTTTTAGCTTATTTGCTTATTGCTTATCTGCCCAAATAAGCTCTCCAGGCTTATTAGACTTTTCATTTTATTTTTCATAGATTTTAAATATTAATTTAGACTTATCCTGAATTTTTCAGATTTTTCCTAAGTCATTTAATATTTTTAATCTTTTTTATTAGTTTCTATTAGTAATAAAATCATAATAAATAGAAAAATAATCAGAAAAATATAAATCCAATTTAAATAATTTTATTTTGTCATTTTAATCTAGGAAAAATATAATTGTATTATTAAACTTTAAGAAAAACCAAAAATAGAAATAAAGTGATAGCTTCTATTTAATAGAATTTATCTTTTTAAATTTTACTTAAGTAATTTTCATTTTTATAATTTTCTTAGCTTTTTCTCATCTTGTAATATTTTTAGAAAAAGTTTTAGATTTTTCTTTGTCCATTTAGTATTTTTTATAAATTTAAATTAGTTTAATAAGTAATTAAATAATAAATAATTAATAATAATTAAATAAAAAGTATAAAAAATATAATTTTAGTTTTTAAATAAGTTTTAAGTCATTTTACATTTTTAGGTTTTAAATTTCATAAATTTTATAATATTTCAGTTTTTGTCCCATTTTAGATTTCCCGTTACGCGTTTGTAACTTATTAATTCGCGTTTAATCTTCTTGTGCATATCTTTTTTTAAATTGTTATTTAGAATTGTTAAAAAGCAAAATCAAAAGCAATCTAAATCATCAATCACTCTAATCCTAGCTTTTCACAGTTGCCCATTCACATCTCGTTGGGAAACGATCCGGGTGATCACTTGCCTGGTTTCACACTACACACGAGTATTCGTTCTGAGATTGTTTATATTTATATACACGTTTTCAGACGGATCAAATTTTGGCGCCGCTGCCGGGGAGGTGTGCTGCGACTATTGTGAAGAATTTTAGCGATTAGTGATTCGAGATCCTTCTTCTAGAAGTTCCTATTTCCCAAAAACAATATAAAATACAAAAATATTTTCTTTTCTTTTCTATATATATTATTATTATAATTATCATATAAAAATTAAAAACCCAAAAATATTTTCCGTTTTCTTTAATAATAAACAATAAAAATTAACCATCGAGAACCAAGACTGAGTACTACCTAACTGGGGGTACGGCCATAATAAGTTCCCAAACCAAAGAATTAAAACTTGCCTCTGTATCACTTGCGAATTCGGCTCACCTTTGATTGATAAACAAACTCTAACGGAGGTTCTAGGATAGTCTGACATTAAATTGTCGGACTGAAAGAAGCGGGTTTTTAAGGAGCATTTAATTGCCCACCTTTGCTTCTCCGCCACTCTGTGCGTTTATCTTTTAGAGAGCTACCGTACGCTTGTTGATTGTTGGTTAAGTTTACTTGTGTTTTTCTCGATCTTGATTTTAATTGAAAAATTTTGCTAAGTGCATGCGCACTCGTTCTTCTAGGTCATCAAGCCCTTTCCGTGAGCTTGGAAAAATACCTCGAAGACGTCGTAGACGTTCTGCTCCATCAGTCGTACCCGAGATACGGACTGATCCCGAAACCCCTGTCATCATGGCAGAAGACCGTCCTATGAATGAGCTTCTCCAAGCTCCCACCGAGGGTTATGGAGATGCCATTATTGTTCCAGCCATCGTGGCTGAGAATTTTGAGCTTAAAACTGGGTTGATAAACCTGGTAACATCGCGTCAATTCTATGGTTTTGACAGGGACGATCCTCAAGATCACATTAGATGGTTCAATAAAATCACATCCACCATCAAATGCAAAAATGTCCCTGAGGATTTGGCTTGACAAACAACCCCCTCGATCAATTAGAACATGGGAAGATTTAGTTCAAAAATTCGTAAATGAATTCTTTCCTCCTTCTAAAACCACGCATCTTAAAAATGAAATCATGAAATTCACTCAAAGGTTTGATGAACCATTTGGAGAAGCATGGGATCGTTTCAAAGAATTGCTCCGCAAATGTCCTCATCACGGTTTCACCGATTTGATGCAGATGGACACTTTCTACAATGGGTTAAACCCATCTGACCAAGATTCTCTCAATGCCTCAGCTGGAGGTAATTTTCTGAGCAAATCCACTAAGGAAGCCATTGCACTTATTGAAAATAAGTCAAAGGTCCGCACTGCACAAGCCAGACCATATAATTCTCAGGCTAGTGCTGGTCCTTCTACTTCATCTCCCGTGAGTCAGTCTAGTACTGATACTCAGCTTGCTGAACTCACGAAGGTTATTCAAGCTTTGGTTTTCTCCACACAAAAGAAAGAGTCCGCTCTGCAAACTTCTCACACTGCTGAAATCAAAAAGGTAGAAGTTTGTGTTACTTGTGGTGGCCCACACGCTTACTACAATTGTACTGCCACCGATGGCAATGCATTTGAAGTCAAAGCTTTAGCCGGATCTTCCAATCAAGGAGGTGGTCAATACCATCCTCAAGTGGAAACAAATTACCGTGCTAGCAATCAGCATGGACCACCCGACTTTCCTTCTCCTAATAATCCAAATAGGAATAATCCTAATCAGCAAAGAGGGCAAAACACGCAGAATCAATATCATGCCCCGAACAATCAATACCCACCCCAAAGGGGTAATCAAGGGTATTCAGCTCCTAATTCCCAAAGACCTCTCTCGAGTGAGCTTGATAGCTACATCAAGGTTAATGAGACCAATATGAAGGCAATGCAAAATCAAATCTCTAATTTGAAGAATGAATTCCAGTCCTCAATACACAAGCAAGGAACTGAGCTTTCAAATAAAATCGATCATTCTCAAAGCGAAGTCAAAAATATGTTTGCCAGTCTCATGGACCATCTTAATCCACCTTCTACCTCGGGAGGTCTTCCAAGTAACACTGTTGTCAACCCAAGGGGTGAACTCAAGGCTGTCACTACACATAGTGGTAAAGCTCATGAGGGACTCAAGGTAATAAAGGACCCGGTACTTCCCACTAACAATGGAAGTGCTAAATACGTCCAACCTTCAGTCATCCAAAAATCTACACCCACACTTGCTCCTCAACCGTCAAGAATAGATCCTACTCTGTCACGATTTACGGTTAAAAGTTTGTCAACCAAACTTAGTGAGCAAAGAACAGCCAGATATTATTCCGAAATGCTCAATGCTGTTCCTGTCAGTGTGCTTGATGACAGTGATGATGACGGAGATACCACTTTCGTCAAAGCCATCACCACAAGGAGTGGTGCTGCTTATGAGGGGCCAGCTAGCCCTATTCCTCCTCCGTTATTTGAAATGGAGAAAGAAACGGAGGATACAACGGACAAAGTGCAAATTCCAAACCCACAAAGTACAGCACATGTCTATCCTCCGGTTGTCCCTAACAAAAAATCCAAACCATAAAAAGGAAATTAAGTCAGTTGAGGAAACTGATAAAATTCAGGAGATCAAGTTTAAGGACTTGCCTCCTCCACTTGAAAATGCAATTCTTGAGGAGGAAGTTCTTATCTTAATTGCTGTTCAGATCTCTCTTCTTCCCTTCACCTACCCGGTGATTTCCCTTATCTTTCACTCATTTGGGAGTGAGGATATTACTTTTGACCCCGGCATTGTCCATTTAACAGTGGTTTAAATGCCGGATTTATCTCATCGGTGTGGAACTTTCTTATGCTCAATTGGTTATCCAAGCATCTTGAAAGAAAGTCCGATGGAGATGGTTTCTTCCACGTACTTCCCCATAGACTTTTAAATTGCTTTTTCTCCCGGGCTGTTCAGGAACCCTTTGTTACGGTTGACCGTTCACAAGCGGTTAGCTTGCGTGATAAGCCTGACTGTTCGGGAGGAATCAACTCAATTCGGGGTCGAGTCAAGCTAGCGACTCGGTTAATAAAAACAGTAGCAAAATATGGGTTTCCACCCATGTCTCACCCAAGTGTGGGGGAGATGCCCCACATGTTGTAAATATGTACAGTCAAAAAAAAAAAAAAAAAAAAATGTGTGTATATAAAATAAATGGCTATTAGTATTTCCCTTTAACGTTCTAAGTGTTGGTTTAACAACCGGTTCTTTGAATATTGAGGGCAATATTCAGTTCTAAGTGTGGGGGGGAATTCTAGCGAATTTGATCAAATGTACCATCTAGTACCCCCATTTTAGCCAAAATTTTCTCACTTAGAACGCAATAAATGGTTATCAGTCCGCCATGTCTAACCCACATAAGGATTGGCTAATCCGAGAGCAAACGGCTCTTGGTAAAGATGTCTCAAATCCGTTGATGGCTTACAATTTGCCGAAAATTGTATGGTTTTCGACTCACCATATCTTTAAAAGTGAAGAGTTGGCTAGCCCGCAAGGTTATGGCTTGTGGTAAAGGCGTGGGAAAACCATGATTGGTAATCAGCTCACCAAAGATAATATTGATAATTTATCTAAGAGTTGGCTAGTCCAGAAGCAAACGGCTTTTGGTAAAGACAAATCAAAACCGTTGACAGCTGATGGTTTGCTCAAAATCATTTGGTTATCATTGTACCAAAGTATCACATACTAAAACATTGGCTACTCCAGAAGTAATGGCTTTTGGTAAAGAGAAAAATCCATTAAAACTTCATAAAAGATTGCTAGGGACTAGCAATAGTTTAATGTGGGGGATTGATGAGTGTCTAAATACTCATCATTTTTACCTAATCTGAGCTGCCAAAACATCCAAAAACACTCAGAAATGCATCATAATACTGAAATTATCCCAGAATTGTGTTTTATATGTTTCAGATACAAAATGTTTAAAAACAATTGAAAAACGAACAAAGTTTGCATAATTGGCAGTTTCAGTCCCTCAACTTTCAAAAGTTGTCAAAACTAGTCCCTGGTTATTCTAAAAATAGGAAAAGTCATCAAAGGTCCTTTAAGAATCATAAAATAAACATATATAATCCTTTGGTGTGAAGTTTCATAAAATTACAAGTTTAGTCCCTGAACTTTGCAAATTGGACAAAAATGGTCCCTGGGATTTAAAAACTTTGAGAAAAATAAACTTTGGTCCTTGTGTTATTGTTTTGTGGCAGGTTTAATCCCTTGAAGATAGTTTGGAAGTTTACAAACTCAGCCCCTCAACTTTCAGCAAATGGCAATTTTGGTCCTTGTGATTTAGCTACTATAAACCAACCGGACCTTAAATAAATAAAACCAACCCACCCTTTATATTAATTAACCCAATCCAATACACAACCACACCAGCCCAATCCACAAGCCCAACTCCCTTTTCTTAATAAAACCCGACCCAACCCAACCTGGTATTTAAAACCAGAGTTTGACTCTGGTCAAACTCTTCTTCCTCACACAAACCCGCCAAAACCACCTTGCCCATTGTTTCTCTGCTAAACCACCCCCCATCCAATCCCACTCACCTAACAATGCCAAAAGCTTTAAAAGCTTCTTCTCCACCTCCTCCAAAAGCATTAAATGCTTAAACCTGCTCAATCCACTACTATCAATTTTGGCGCCAAAAGTGAAATCAAAGGCTCAGATCAATTGAGGATAATTCAAGGGTGCAGAAGAGCTCAGAGATGTCGACTAGGGTTTTCCCATCTCAATTTTGTATAAATAGATCAATGTAATAGGAAAAAAACAGTAGTTAAATTTTATTAAGTCGTTTTTACTTAATTGTCATTTCCTTATTGTAATTTTCATTTCCAGTCATTAATACAAGTCATTTACAGTCATTTTGATCTCATTTTAATTTATCTTGTCTTTAATTTCAGTCACTTTACAATTTCATGCTTCACTGTAATTCCTTTTAATTTAAATGTTGTTTGTAATAGCTTATTATCTGTCTAAATAAGCTCATATCAGCTTAATATAGCTTTTGGTGAGTTTATTTTAGTTCTACATGTTCTATTTCAAGAAATCAAAAGAAAGTCAAAGAAAGTCAACTGGGAGGTCAAATAAGCAGTTCTGAGGTTTAGAAGCTAAGCTGGATGGTTTTCTGGTTTCTAGCTTGTTGACAACAAGCTAGGAGTAGTTTCTGATCTTTGGTTCTTGTTCTACAGGCTCTTTTAAGTTGTAAGCATATTTCAAGTTTTGCTTAATTTTCCATTTTACTGTTACAGTGCTTATTAGTAGCTTATTACTTATATTTATTGCTTATTACTAGTCTGTAAGCATATTTCATTAGTTGTTTCAGTATCATATAGCTTTTAATTTAGTTTCACTTAAAAAACTCTAAAAAGTCAAAAACAGTCAACTCTAGCATAGCTTATTCTATTGCTTAATTTTGTTTTGAAAGTTGCTTATTATAGTTCTTATAAGTCATTTAATCAATAATAATCAGTAATCATAAGTTAATTTATCCATTTCCTTTGAAAACCAAAAACAGACTCAACCAAAGGGGTGTTTGGTTTAACACAGTCAAAGGGTCAAACCTTGGTTTACTGTGCATTTACCACAATCCCAACTTTGATTAAGCTTTTATAAGCCATTATAAGCTATTTCTCAGGTTTAATAAGTTCATTTCATTGTTTTAATAGTTTTGAGTCCTTTGTGGAATTTTTTAGAAGTTAAAAAGCTCAATTAAGCCATTTTAAGCCAAAAGCTCATATTGTCCATTTTCTTGGTCTTTCTGAGTCCATTGTGATCCATATTGACTAGTGACAAAGGGTGGTTTGAAAGCTTTTGGACTGTGCTCTTCTGATCAACCCTGCATCAGCACAATCAGTATACACTGATTGCTGTTGCTGCTGATCTAAGCCAATTTGTGGCTTATCCACATAAGCTATTGCCTAGCTCTTTGTGTTTCTGAAAAGTTCATACTGCTATCTCACTTTTGCCCCAATAAGATTGCATCTCAGTGCTTATTTAGACTGCTTAAATTGCCTTTAAAGTTGGCCAATTTCTGAGTTTTCTGTTTGAGTTTCACAACTGCATAGGTGCTTATCTTGTTAATCTCTTGTGCTTATTTGTATTTTTTAGTTATTTTGTGTTTATTTAAGTGTACTAAACCTTTCCTGAGCATTTGGTTAAGTTTGGTGCTTATTAGCTTATTTTTAGCTTATTTGCTTATTGCTTATCTGCCCAAATAAGCTCTCCAGGCTTATTAGACTTTTCATTTTATTTTTCATAGCTTTTAAATATTAATTTAGACTTATACTGAATTTTTCAGATTTTTCCTAAGTCATTTAATATTTTTAATCTTTTTTATTAGTTTCTATTAGTAATAAAATCATAATAAATAGAAAAATAATCAGAAAAATATAAATCCAATTTTCATAATTTTCTTTTGTCATTTTTAATCTAGGAAAAATATAATTGTATTATTAAACCTTAAGAAAAACCAAAAATAGAAATAAAGTGATAGCTTCTATTTAATAGAATTTATCTTTTTAAATTTTACTTAAGTAATTTTCATTTTTATAATTTTCTTAGCTTTTTCTCATCTTGTAATATTTTTAGAAAAAGTTTTAGATTTTTCTTTGTCCATTTAGTATTTTTTTATAAATTTAAATAGTTTAATAAGTAATTAAATAATAAATAATTAATAATAATTAAATAAAAAGTATAAAAAAATATAATTTAAGTTTTTAAATAAATTTTAAGTTATTTTACATTTTTAGGTTTTTAATTTCATAAATTTTATAATATTTCAGTTTTTGTCCCATTTTAGATTTCCCGTTACGCGTTTGTAACTTATTAATTCGCGTTTAATCTTCTTGTGCATATCTTTTTTTAAATTGTTATTTAGAATTGTTAAAAAGCAAAATCAAAAGCAATCTAAATCATCAATCACTCTAATCCTAGCTTTTCACAGTTGCCCATTCACATCTCGTTGGGAAACGATCCGGGTGATCACTTGCCTGGTTTCACACTACACACGAGTATTCGTTCTGAGACTGTTTATATTTATATATACGTTTTCAGACGGATCAAATTTTGGAGCCGCTGCCGGGGACGTGTGCTGCGACTATTATGAAGAATTTTAGCGATTAGTGATTCGAGATCCTTCTTCTAGAAGTTCCTATTTCCCAAAAACAATATAAAATACAAAAATATTTTCTTTTCTTTTCTATATATATTATTATAATTATCATATAAAAATTAAAAACCCAAAAATATTTTCCGTTTTCTTTAATAATAAACAATAAAAATTAACCATCGAGAACCAAGACTGAGTACTACCTAACTGGGGGTACGGCCATAATAAGTTCCCAAACCAAAGAATTAAAACTTGCCTCTGTATCACTTGCGAATTCGGCTCACCTTTGATTGATAAACAAACTCTAACGGAGGTTCTAGGATAGTCTGACATTAAATTATCGGACTGAAAGAAGCGGGTTTTTAAGGAGCATTTAATTGCCCACCTTTGCTTCTCCGCCACTCTGTGCGTTTATCTTTTAGAGAGCTACCGTACGCTTGTTGATTGTTGGTTAAGTTTACTTGTGTTTTTCTCGATCTTGATTTTAATTGAAAAATTTTGCTAAGTGCATGCGCACTCGTTCTTCTAGGTCTACAAGCCCTTTCCGTGAGCTTGGAAAAATACCTCGAAGACGTCGGAGACGTTCTGCTCCATCAGTCGTACCCGAGATACGGACTGATCCCGAAACCCCTATCATCATGGCAGAAGACCGCCCTATGAATGAGCTTCTCCAGGCTCCCACCGAGGGTTATGGAGATGCCATTATTGTTCCAGCCATCGTGGCTGAGAATTTTGAGCTTAAGACTGGGTTGATAAACCTGGTAACATCGCGTCAATTCTATGGTTTTGAGAGGGACGATCCTCAAGATCACGTTCGATGGTTCAATAAAATCACATCCACCATCAAATGTAAAAATGTCCCGGAGGAATCGATCAAACTTCTTCTTTTCCCGTTTTCTATAGATGGGGCAGCCCGGATTTGGCTTGACAAACAACCCCCTCGATCAATTAGAACATGGGAAGATTTGGTTCAGAAATTCGTGAATGAATTCTTTCCTCCTTCTAAAACCACGTATCTCAAAAATGAAATCATGAAATTCTCTCAACGGTTTGATGAACCATTTGGAGAGGCATGGGATCGTTTCAAAGAATTGCTCCGCAAATGTCCTCATCACGGTTTTACCGATTTGATGCAAATGGACACTTTCTACAGTGGGTTAAACCCATCTGACCAAGATTCTCTTAATGCCTCAGCTGGAGGTAATTTTCTGAGCAAATCCACTAAGGAAGTCATTGCTCTCATTGAAAATAAGTCAAAGGTCCGCACTGCACGAGCCAGACCATATAATTCTCAGGCTAGTGCTGGTCCTTCTACTTCATCTCCCGTGAGTCAGTCTAGTACTGATACTCAGCTTGCTGAACTCACGAAGGTTATTCAAGCTTTGGTTTTCTCCACACAAAAGAAAGAGTCCGCTCCGCAAACTTCTCACACTGCTGAAATCAAAAAGGTAGAAGTTTGTGTTACTTGTGGTGGTCCTCACGCTTACTACAATTGTACTGCCACCGATGGCAATGCATTTGAAGTCAAAGCTTTAGCCGGATCTTCCAATCAAGGAGGTGGCCAATACCATCCTCAAGTGGAAACAAATTACCGTGCTAGCAATCAGCATGGACCACCCGGATTTCCTCCTCCTAACAATCCAAATAGGAATAATCCTAATCAGCAAAGAGGGCAAAACACGCAGAATCAATATCATGCCCCGAACAATCAATACCCACCCCAAAGGGGTAATCAAGGGTATTCAGCTCCTAATTCCCAAAGACCTCTCTCGAGTGAACTTGATAGCTACATCAAGGTTAATGAGACCAATATGAAGGCAATGCAAAATCAAATCTCTAATTTGAAGAATGAATTTCAGTCCTCAATACACAAGCAAGGAACTGAGCTTTCAAACAAAATCGATCATTCTCAAAGCGAAGTTAAAAATATGTTTGCCAGTCTCATGGACCATCTTAATCCACCTTCTACCTCGGGAGGTCTCCCAAGTAACACTGTTGTCAACCCAAGGGGTGAACTCAAAGCTGTCACTACACATAGTGGTAAAGCTCATGAGGGACTCAAGATAATAAAGGACCCGGTACTTCCCACTAACAATGGAAGTGCTAAATACGTCCAACCTTCAGTCATCCAAAAATCTACACCCACACTTGCTCCTCAACCGTCAAGAATAGATCCTACTCTGTCACGATTTACGGTTAAAAGTTTGTCAACCAAACTTAGTGAGCAAAGAACAGCCAGATATTATTCCGAAATGCTCAATGCTGTTCCTGTCAGTGTGCTTGATGACAGTGATGATGACGGAGATACCACTTTCGTCAAAGCCATCACCACAAGGAGTGGTGCTGCTTATGAGGGGCCAGCTAGCCCTATTCCTCCTCCGTTATTTGAAATGGAGAAAGAAACGGAGGATACAACGGACAAAGTGCAAATTCCAAACCCACAAAGTACAGCACATGTCTATCCTCCGGTTGTCCCTAACAAAAAATCCAAACCAGGAGTTGTCTTTGAATCTGTTAAGACTCCTGAAGTGGTTGTCCCTAAATCCAAACCTTATATTCCTTACCCATCGCGCTTAAATGAACAAAAGCTCCGTGAGAAGGCTAGTCAACAAAATGATAAATTCTATCAAATCTTTAAAGAATTACATTTTGACATAAGCTTTGCGGATGCTACCATTCTGATGCCCAAGTTTGCATCAGCAATCAAACACTTGTTAAGCAACAAGGAAAAACTGATTGAAATGGCTAAAACTCCATTAAATGAGAACTGCTCAGCGGTTATCTTGAAAAAGCTTCCGGAGAAGCTTGGAGATCCTGGAAAATTTCTTATACCATGTGTATTTCCGGGAATGGTTGAATGCTATGCCTTAGCAGATCTAGGTGCAAGCATCAACCTGATGCCTCATTCAGTATGGAAGAAACTTTCTCTTCCGGCTCTTACTCCTACCTGCATGACTCTTGAGCTTGCAGATCGAACCATATCTCATCCTTGCGGCATTGCCGAAGATGTGTTTGTGAAAGTAGGAAAGTTCCACTTTCCAGCTGACTTTGTGGTTGTTGAATTCGACGCAGATCAAAAGGTTCCTCTCATTCTTGGAAGAGGATTCCTAAAAACGGGCCATGCTCTTATTGATGTATTTAAGCATGAGATCACTTTGCGTGTGGATAAGGAAGCTGTTACTTTTAACCATGATCAAACTTCAAAGTACTCCTCAAATTATAATTCTGCATCGGTTAACCGAATAGATGTCATTGACATTGCTTCAGAGGAGTACTCTCAAGAAAGTGTTGATTATTTTCATAATTCTGTGAGTGGTAATCCCACCACATCTTCTCTACCTTTCATTTCCGACTCTTCCCCTTCTCTCCCTCCGTTTGAGGGAAGTGATTCCAATTTGGAAGAGATCGAGGCTTTTCTCAAGTGTGATTCATTTCTGGAAGGAATTGATAACGCTGAGATTGATCTGGAGGGAGATATTCTTCTTCTTGAGAAATTGTTAAATCAGGACAATTCTTCTCCTCTCCCTCCCGTTAAACTTCATAAAAAGGAAATTAAGTCAGTTGAGGAAACTGATAAAATTCCGGAGATCAAGTTTAAGGACTTGCCTCCTCCACTTGAAAATGCAATTCTTGAGGAGGAAGTTCTTATCTTAATTGCTGTTCAGATCTCTCTTCTTCCCTTCACCTACCCGGTGATTTCCCCTATCTTTCACTCATTTGGGAGTGAGGATATTACTTTTGACCCCGGCATTGTCCATTTAACAGTGGTTTAAATGCCGGATTTATCTCATCGGTGTGGAACTTTCTTATGCTCAATTGGTTATCCTAGCATCTTGAAAGAAAGTCCGATGGAGATGGTTTCTTCCACGTACTTCCCCATAGACTTTTAAATTGTTTCTTTTTCTCCCGGGCTGTTCAGGAACCCTTTGTTACGGTTGACCGTTCACAAGCGGTTAGCTTGCGTGATAAGCCTGACTGTTCGGGAGGAATCAACTCAATTCGGGGTCGAGTCAAGCTAGCGACTCGGTTAATAAAAACAGTGTTGGGAATAAAATGATCAAAGTCAAAGAGCCTGCCAATGATGTGAAGAGCCTGCTAGTTGATTTTGAACAAGTATGAAGATGTTCTACCAGTACCTTCTGGGTAGAAGGTACTGCTGGTTGATGAAGAGCCTGCCAAGCTTATGTCATGTCGATTAGATATTTTGTAATAGATATTTAGTTGAATTATTAGTCTTTGTACTTTGTTATACGTTATGTAGAAGTAGATTAGTCTTCTGTGGTGACAGAAGAATATTATCAGAGTTGTACATGGGTAGTTGTATTTAATTGTAGGCGCAAATAATAGTCAAAGTATAGTATAATACTCTTCCACTTGACAACATGTAATAAGATATCCTTATCTTATAAAAGGATATCTTAGTCACTACTTCATGTATGCATCTTTAACAACCAAAACACATAACCAAACTATCTCTCAAGTAACTAAGTTACACTTTCACAATTCCATCAAAGATTCAAGATTACTTTGTAATCCCGGTGATATTTAGATCATCCGTATTATTATCAATAATATTGAATCGTTTTGTGTTAACCAAAGTTGTGTTCTTTGTTCATTGCATTCTCACGTTTACTTAAACTCACCACCTTGTGTTCTTTTAAAGTGTGTTGTAGTAGATTCCGCATGCTAAACACATTCAATACATAAATATCTCAATCAAGAACATAAACAATAAACCGTTCCACAAGTGGTATCAGAGCTAGGCTTGATATTTACTAATTTAAAAGAAAAATGGATGTTGAACATATTCAAACCAATGTTGCAGCTAAACTTCCATTACTCAAGCAAAACGAGTTTGAAATGTGGAGACTAAGGGTTGAACAATACTTTCAAGTGCAGGACTATGCACTTTGGGAGATCATTGAACAAGGCAATTCATTTAAACCCCAAATCACCACTACAACAGTAAATGATGCTCTTGTAACAAGAATACAAGAACAACCATCAAATGCAGATGAAAAAGTTCAGAAGAGAAATGATCTAAAGGCAAGGAGTATGTTACTGATGACTATTCCAAATGATCAACTTCTGATCTTTAACAAATACAAAGATGCCAAAACCCTTTTTGAAGCTATTGTGGCTAGGTTTGGTGGTAATGATGCTACCAAGAAAACACAGAAAACACTTCTCAAACAACAATTTGAGAACTTTACAGCCACAACCAATGAGTCTTTGGACAGTATGTTCAATAGACTTCAGAAGCTTGCAAGTCAGTTAGCCATCCATGAAGTGATGATAACTCAAGAAGACCTAAACTCTAAATTTCTTAGGAGTTTACCTTCAGAATGGTCTATGCATGTCATTGTATGGAAGAACAAATCAGATATTGACCAGATGAGTCTCAATGATCTCTACAACAATTTCAAAATTGTAGAACATGAAGTTAAGAAGACTACTGGGTCAAGTTCTGGAAATATGGCTTTTGTTTCATCCCCAAGCATCTCAAAGGTTGCTAATGAAGATAAAGGTGGCAGAGAAGAAGGTACTGCTAACACAACTTTTGGTACTGCTAGTACTTCTAGTAGTACCAAATCCATTTTAGATGAAACAATTGGGTGTGCTTTTCTTACATCTCAACATAATGGGTCCGTATTAACATTTGAAGACCTTCAAGAGATTCATCCTGATGATCTTGAAGTAATGGACATAAAGTGGCAACTTTCACTTTTAAGCATTAGAGCTAAGAAGTTGATGATGAGGACTGGCAAGAAGATACTGATAGATGGAAATGAGCCTGCTGGCTATGATAAGTCAAAGGTGGAGTGTTACAACTGCCACATGAAAGGTCACTACTCTAGAGAGTGTAGAAGACCTAAGAAGCAGGATAACAGAGGTAGAGGGTTTGACAACAGAAATAAAGAAAGCTTTGAGAAGAAAGGAAGCTTTGAAAGCAAGAGTAAGGTTGTTGAAGTTGCTGAGCCAAAAGCAATGGTTTCTATTGATGGCATGGGTTTTGATTGGAGTTTCATGGGTGAAGATGAGTCAACTTCTGATGAATTGGCTTTGATGGCATTCTCCACTCCTGAGGTACAAACTATCAAATGTTCTAATACTTGTGAATCTCTTAAAGAATTAGAAATCATAAGTAAAGCTTATAATACAGAAATTTTAGAACATAGAAAAACCAATCAAACCTTATTTGACCATAAGTGTGGTATGTCCAAGCTAGAAAAACAAATCATTCACTATAGAGAAAATGAACTCACATTTTCTGATGCTAAAGCTGCTCTTAACAGACAAATATTTTTGAAAGATTCAGAAATAGAAATGGTAAGGAATGAGTGTACTAAAGTTACCTTGGCTAGAGATAATATTCAACTGACTGTTACTAAATTGGAAAATGCTTCTGAGTGTACTAGGAACATAGTAGAGAATCAGATGAATAAGAGAATAAAATCAGGGATAGGATGCAATGAATGTCCACCTCCTTATAGAGGAATCCCTTGTCCTCCAGGATCAAATCTTGCTGAATCAGGTGTGCATGAAGTCATGAACAAACCATTGGCTAAATCTGTAGTGATAAGTGAACCTTCTGAGAGTGCTAAGAATGTCCCACTCTCTAAGGTGCTCACTGATAAGAGACCAGATGTCCTAATTATTGAGGATTGGGTATCTGATGATGATGAAGATCAGACTATTCCTATCAAAGGAATCAAAATAGGACCAACCAGTCCTAAGAAAGTAGAAGTTAAAGCTAAGACTCAAGCTGTTTTGAAGACAGTTGAAAGTTGTGAAAAATGTAATAACAAACCTAGGGGAAGCCAAAGAAATTGGAACAACCTTAAGTCACAACAATTAGGTGATGACTTTGTTATGTTTAATAAGGCTTGTTATTATTGTGGTAGCTTTAATCATCTTCATGCTTATTGTAATAAATGGGTTTCTGGGAGTAAATCAAAGTCTAAAACAAATGTTACTCACCCCAGAAAAAGTTTTGTTAAGTCTAACACTACAAAAGATAATCATACTGTTAGACAACATAAGCCTGTTATTACAAAACCAACTGAAAAGGGTACAAGAAACACTTTCAAAAGTGTACCAAAAGTTGAGAAAAGTCCTATTCAAAAGATAAATGTGGTTAAAACAAAATTTTGGACACCAAAAACCAAAGGTCCTGCTAGACCAAATGGTACTGCCAAAATTGGTATTGCCAAAATTGGTACTGATAGACCAAAGACCACACAATGGATTAGAAGGGAAAGTGCTGTTAAGTCCTCAGCATGTTGGATTTGGAAACCAATCCAATCAAAAGGTGCATCAACAATCCTGAAAAGGTTTGATTTCATTGATGCAAGAGGCAAACCCAAGTCTGTCATGGCTTGGGTACCCCAAGGAAACTAATATGTTTATTCATGTGCAGGAACATTCATCTGATATTGAAGATCAAGGATATGTTGATAGTGGATGTTCAAGGCACATGACAGGCAACATGTCATTCCTCTCAGACTTCAAAACATTTGATGGAGGATATGTTACCTTTGGGGGTGGAATAAAAGGAAAGATCACTGGTAAAGGTACTATCAAAACCAGTAAACTAGATTTTGAAAATGTGTATTTTGTGAAAGAACTTCAGTTTAATCTTCTTAGTGTCTCACAAATGTGTGACAAAAAGAACAATGTTCTATTTACTGACAATGAATGTATGGTTCTTTCTTCTGATTTTAAGATGCCTGATGAGAGTCAGATCCTTCTTAAAATTCCAAAAAGGAACAATATGTATAGTGTCAATTTAAAGAACATTGATCCCAAGGAAGGTTTAACTTGTTTGGTAGCAAAGGCCTCATTGGATGAATCTATGCTTTGGCATAGAAGGTTTGGTCATGTAAACTTTAAAACAATCAACACTATTGCAAAATATGATTTAGTAAGAGGTTTACCCAAAAAGTCTTTTCAAAACGACCAAACTTGTGTTGACTGTCTAAAAGGCAAACAACATAGAGCTTCTTGTAAGCCCAAGACCCAAAACTCTATTTCTCAGGCTTTACATATGCTTCATATGGATCTCTTTGGTCCTACTAATGTGTGCAGCTTAAATGGAAAAAGATATTGTCTGGTTGTTACTGATGATTATAGCAGATTTTCATGGGTTTTCTTTTTAAGATCTAAACATGAAACTAGTGAGATACTTAAAACATATATCACTGAGGTAGAAAACCAATCTGATAAGAAGGTCAAAGTCATCAGATGTGACAATGGGACAGAGTTCAAGAATAGAGTTATGGATGACTTTTGCAAGGAAAAAGGCATAAAAAGAGAGTTTAGTGTAGCTAGAACACCTCAGCAAAATGGAGTAGCAGAAAGAAAGAATAGAACACTTATAGAGGCTGCTAGAACAATGTTAGTAGACTCTAAGTTGCCTATTTCATTTTGGGCTGAAGCAGTTGGTACTGCTTGTTATGTACAAAACAGGGTTCTTGTGACAAAACCACATAGAAAAACACCTTATGAACTTTTCTTTGGTAGAAAACCATCTTTAAGTTTTATGAGACCTTTTGGTTGTCATGTCACTATTCTCAATACCAAAGATCATTTAGGCAAATTTGATGGAAAAGCAGATGTTGGCTATTTGATAGGGTATTCCTTGCAGAGTAAGGCCTATAGAGTGTTTAACACTTGCACTAGGCTAGTAGAAGAGAATCTTCACATAGAGTTTCAAGAGAAACTTACAAATGTGAAAGGAGTTGGACCAGATTGGATGTTTGATGTTGATAGGCTTTCAGAATCTATGAATTATGTGCCTGTTTCAGGTACAAATACTAATGATAATGCAGGTTCTGAAGACAATGTTGAAACTCCTAAAGATCAAGATTACATCTGGATGCCAATTTGGAAAAGTATGGATCTATCTTCAAGTCAAGAAGAACCTTCAAACACAACAAATGAAGGCAATGAAGAAGATCAAGGAACTCAGAATCAAGAGAATCAAGAAAGTGGTGCTAATGACAATGGTACTGCCAGTTCTTCAGATGGTCCTGCTAGTTCAAGTATTGGTACTGCTGAGCCATTGAATGTTCAAATAGATGATTCTTTTCAAGAAGAAGTTGGGATTAGCAATCTTCCAACTACATATGAAGTTCCTAAAACACCAAACACTAGAATTCTCAAAGATCACCCAACTGATGATGTGATTGGAAGCATAACTTCTGGTGTTAGAACAAGATCTCAAGTTGGTTTATCTCAAGTCTTATCTCTAGATGAAGAAGGGTTTATCTCCTCTATTTATGAAGAAAAGAATAATGATACTTCCAATATATGCCTGTTTTCATGTTTTCTATCTCAGGCTGAACCCAAAAACATAAACAAAGCTTTAGATGATGCAAGTTGGGTGGAAGCAATGCAAGAAGAGCTTCTCCAATTCAAGATTCAGAAGGTTTGGATATTGGTTGATTTGCCTAGAGGTCATAGGGCAATTGGAACCAAATGGGTGTTCAGAAACAAGAAAGATGAAAGGGGTATAGTGATCAGAAACAAGGCTAGATTGGTAGCACAAGGATATACTCAAGAAGAAGGGGTAGATTATGAAGAAGTGTTTGCTCCAGTTGCAAGACTTGAAGCAATTAGGCTTTTCTTGGCCTATGCTTCATTCATAGGCTTCACTGTCTATCAAATGGATGTTAAGAGTGCATTTTTATATGGTGAAATTGAAGAACCAGTATATGTATCTCAACCTCCAGGCTTCATTGATGCAGAGTATCCAGACAAAGTTTACAAAGTTACCAAGGCTTTGTATGGTCTACACCAAGCTCCTAGGGCATGGTATGAAACATTGGCTTGTTTTCTACTAGAAAGTGGATTCCAAAGAGGCAGGATTGATCCAACTTTGTTTATCAAAAGAACAAAGAAAGACATCTTGCTAGTGCAGATTTATGTTGATGACATAATCTTTGGATCAACAGACCAAGACTTGTGTGTAGAATTTGAAAAACTTATGCATAGTAAGTTTGAAATGAGTTCCATGGGGGAACTTACTTTCTTTTTGGGTCTCCAAGTGAAACAATCCAAAGAAGGCATATTTATCAGCCAAGATAAGTATGTAGCAGAGATCCTAAGGAAATTTAATTTTGCTGATTCTAAGGTTGCAAGTACACCAATGGATCCAGACAAAGGGCTACTCAAGGATGCTGAAGGAGAAGATATGGATTTGCACAATTATAGATCAATGATTGGGTCTTTGATGTACCTTACATCTTCAAGACCAGATATCATGTTCTCAGTATGTGTATGTGCAAGGTTTCAAATACATCCCAAAATCTCTCATCTCACAGCAGTCAAAAGAATCTTTAGATATCTTAAGGGTCAACCTAGGTTGGGTCTTTGGTATCCAAGGGAATCATCTTTTGAATTGGTGGCTTATTCATATAGTGACTATGCTGGTGCAACTTTAGACAGAAAATCCACAACTGGTGGATGTCAATTTCTTGGTTGCAGACTAATCTCTTGGCAATGCAAGAAACAAACAATGGTGGCCAATTCTACAACTGAAGCAGAATATGTTGCTAGTGCAAGTTGTTGTGGGCAAGTTCTTTGGATCCAAAATCAAATGCTTGACTATGGGTACAATTTTCTTAACACCATTATTTATATTGACAATAGCAGTACTATTTGTATCATTAAAAACCCAGTTCAACACTCAAAAACAAAACATATTGAAATCAGACACCATTTCATAAGGGATTGCAATGAGAAAAGGTTAATTCAAGTAGTTAAGATTGATTCTGAAAGGAATTATGCAGACCTTCTCACCAAAGCTTTTGATTTAGGTAGATTCAAATATCTTGTAGGAGGTATTGGAATGATAAATCTGTAAAAATCATATGTTTTTGTTCATAAACTTAACTGGTATTGGATTTTAAACATGGTACTGCTAGTTAGTCAAAAGGTCCTGTTAGTTCATAATTGGTCCTGCTGATACAAAATTGCTATGTTTTGTTCAAATAAAGGCTTGAATGTTTAAAATGCTATAGATCAAGTGCTTTGCACTTTGTTCTTTTGGTTTGCAACTAACACATTTCAGGTTGATAACAAAACAAGAGTTCTTCCAAACAGAAAGGAGCAACAAAAAGTTATATTCATTTCAGGAGAGATAACAATCTCAGGGGAGGAATTGATAGCCCAGAATGGAAGAAAAATCCAATTAATGAAAGGAAAGACAAGAGCATACAAGATGATGCAGAGTTGAAAAAGATAGAGTTAGATCACATATCTAGAAGGGATGAAGCATTTCTCAAGGAGAAAGTTCTATCTAGATCAAACTAAGAAAGGTTTCAACTCAAAGGCATGACATTAGATGATTTCACTTGTTGAACCAATCATCCAAGATACACAGCATCATTGCCTTTCTAAATTTCCTCCATCCAAGGAAATTGCACCATCTTTGGGCCATCATGGCTTTTGGTATTCAGCTCACCAAGTTTTCACAAACTTAAGAGTTGGCTAGTCCTTAAGCAAACGGCTTTTGGTAAAGACAAATCAAATCCGTTGATGATTGATAGTTTACCAAAAACTATATGGTTGTTAACTAACCATACTTAATTGTAAATAGTTAGCTAGTCCTTAAGTAAACGGCTTTTGGTAAAGACAAATCAAATCCGTTGATGGTTGATAGTTTACCAAAAACTATATGGTTGTTAACTAACCATACTTAATTGTAAATAGTTAGCTAGTCCTTAAGCAAACGGCTTTTGGTAAAGACAAATCAAATCCGTTGATAGCTGATAGTTTGCTAAAAACTATAAGGGATGTTTATAAAACTTTCAAAGGTACTGGTAGTTCAAAATTGGTACTGCTAGTATAAAAAGGTACTGCTATATAGCCGTTGAGCCTGTCAGAAAAAGTTTTAGCCATTAGGCCTGGTAGTTAAAATTAGCCGTTGGGGTAGTTATGTAAATTACTGATGATTATATTATATTATATTTCACATATAAAAGATCTTTTTAACCGCCTATACATTTACTTATTATAATCTTTCTTATTGTCGGTTAAAAGTAATTCTCTCATATCTTCTTTCATCAGTCATTATCATAATTCACATACACCTTTCATCTTCTACCAGTACTACCAACAAATCCCACCATCATATTCAAAATTTTCATTATGGCTTCAACAGTTGTTCTAGATTTTGTCCAACGTCACAATCAGTTAGCATTTTTGGAGAAGTCAGAGGATAATACCTCATTTCATCAAGTAGTGGACTTTTTAAACACCTCCTACATCAGGTTTGCTTTGCTAGTTAATCCCACTATTTATGAAAATCAAATTTTGCAATTTTGGCAATCTGCTAAAATTAAAACTTCTGAAAATGGGGAACAAAGAATTAAGGCCAAAGTGGATGGTAAGCATTTGACTCTTACTGAGTCATCCATAAGAAGACATCTTCATTTGGATGATTCTGATGGTATTAGTCAATTACCAGATACTGAAATTTTTGAAAATTTACAAAGAATGGGGTATCATGCTGAGTCTAACAAACTTACTTTTCTGAAAAAGCATCTTACTCCACAATGGAGATTTTTGATTCACACAATCCTTCACTGTTTGAGCCAGAAGAAAACCTCTTGGGAGCAATTTAGTGGAAACATGGCTTCTGCTCTCATTTGCTTAGCTACAAACAGAAAATACAATTTTTCTAAATATATTTTTGAAGGGTTGATAAACAATGTGAAAAGTAAAACAAAGTTTTTGATGTATCCAAGATTTATTGGGTGCATCATTGGAAAATTACAACATTTGTTGCTTCCCACAGACTCAATTTATGAAACACCAAAACTTTCTCACAAAGTATTTTCAAATATGAGAATTGGTTTTAGAGGGGAGAAAATTCCACTTTTTGATGAAATGATACCACAACATCCAGAAGAACCAACACCATCAGCTGAAACACAATCATCTAGTTCTTCACATGGTTACATTTCACCAACACATCAAACAACTCCAATACCATCTCCAGTACCATCAGCAACACCAACACAATCATCACATCATGTATCACAAACCCAATCACCTCAGACAATGCAAGAACTGAAAGAAAAGGTGAAGTTCTTAGAGAATGCTCTTAAAAGTCAAAATGAAAGGTTTTCTAAGATCAACATCAAATTGGTCAAGAGGGTCAAGAAATTGGAGGGTGAAGTGAAGAAGTTACAGGGTAAAAGATCTGCAAGGGTTGTTTTATCAAGTTCTTCAGAGTCAGATGATGATAGGATAGGTCACTCTTCCAAAAAGGGGAGGAAGGATAGGTCTGAAGATGAGGAAGAGGCTAAATTTGAATTCCATGATGGAACTCAAGTTTATGATGAAGAGCCTGTTGGAGCAGGGCAAGAGCCTGCTAGGCCAGAAGAAGAGTCTGCTAGGAGAGAAAGGCTATTGGCTATGGGATATAAAGGGTCTGCTGAGAGAGTGTACAAGAGAAAGAGGGTTTTAGTTGCTGATGAGCAATCCTCTGCTCCATCACAAGATCAAACTCCAAAGGATAAGGGCAAAAGTATTCTGATTGAAGATGAGCCAAAGTCCAAGAAGTTGAAAAGAACTCAGCAAATTCAGATGGCTTTAGGAGAAGAAGAGGCCAAAAGGGTTCATGAAGAAGAGCTAAAAGCACTTGAAGCTTCAAGAATGCTTGAAGTAATGAAAGAGCAGAAAGATGCTGAAGATGCTGCTCAAGCTCTTCTTGATTCTCAAGCTGCACAAATATTTGATGCACAACTACAATGGATGATGAGTATCTCTATTGATCCAAGTGTAGAAGAGAAGACAGCCAAGCTTGAAGAATTCATCACCAAAAAGTATAGAGAAGAAGCCTTAAATGATGTATTTCAGCAGATCATGCAGTATAAGGAGAAAGGGTTTAAACTGCCACATGATCAGAAAGAGCAGATGAAATTCTTCAAGTTATATCTGAAAAGGTCAGCAAATTGGAAGGATCATCAACTCAAAAGAAAATCATTTGATGAGTTACAGCATCTATACATTGAAGCCTACAAGAAGAACCACTGCACTCCTCCTGAACACACACAAGAAAGGTCTTCAAAGAAGAAGGAAGATGCTCAGATGAAAGAAGTAGCAAAATTGGACACAGAGCAAGTAAGTAAAATGTTGATTACTTTGCCTACTATCATACATGCTGATCCAATTAGGTCTAGACACCCTATAATTGATTGGGAAATACACCATGATAGATTTGGTAAGTCATGGAAAATATCAAGGGTTGGGGGACAGTCTGCTATCTTTAAGAATTTTGAAAATCTAGTTAGATCATACGACAGAGCAGATTTAGAAGACCTGGGAATTCCTAAGTCATTGCAGTATTCATCATTTGTACACATCAAGTGGGATTGAACTCTTCATGTTGGCTGAGAAAGAGTATCCACTTAGTTATGAAGTGCTCTCAACTATGATCTCTAAGAGATTAAGGTGTGACAAAGATGATGAGAACTCAGAAATTGTTCAAAGTTTGCTAAGGAGCATATTTGAACAATGTGAAAGAAAAAGGAAGGATAGAAAGTAAAGGTTTTTGGAAGAGTTCCCTCAAATCCTCAAGGTATGTATTTTATTCATCAGAAACTTGTGTATTTTAATGGAAATAACAAGTTTAGGGGAGGATTGTTGGGAATAAAATGATCAAAGTCAAAGAGCCTGCCAATGATGTGAAGAGCCTGCTAGTTGATTTTGAACAAGTATGAAGATGTTCTACCAGTACCTTCTGGGTAGAAGGTACTGCTGGTTGATGAAGAGCCTGCCAAGCTTATGTCATGTCGATTAGATATTTTGTAATAGATATTTAGTTGAATTATTAGTCTTTGTACTTTGTTATACGTTATGTAGAAGTAGATTAGTCTTCTGTGGTGACAGAAGAATATTATCAGAGTTGTACATTGGTAGTTGTATTTAATTGTAGGCGCAAATAATAGTCAAAGTATAGTATAATACTCTTCCACTTGACAACATGTAATAAGATATCCTTATCTTATAAAAGGATATCTTAGTCACTACTTCATGTATGCATCTTTAACAACCAAAACACATAACCAAACTATCTCTCAAGTAACTAAGTTACACTTTCACAATTCCATCAAAGATTCAAGATTACTTTGTAATCCCGGTGATATTTAGATCATCCGTATTATTATCAATAATATTGAATCGTTTTGTGTTAACCAAAGTTGTGTTCTTTGTTCATTGCATTCTCACGTTTACTTAAACTCACCACCTTGTGTTCTTTTAAAGTGTGTTGTAGTAGATTCCGCATGCTAAACACATTCAATACATAAATATCTCAATCAAGAACATAAACAATAAACCGTTCCACAAACAGTAGCAAAATATGGGTTTCCACCCATGTCTCACCCAAGTGTGGGGGAGATGCCCCACATGTTGTAAATATGTACAGTCAAAAAAAAAAAAAAAAAAAAAAAAGAAAAGTGTGTGTATATAAAATAAATGGCTATTAGTATTTCCCTTTAACGTTCTAAGTGTTGGTTTAACAACCGGTTCTTTGAATATTGAGGGCAATATTCAGTTCTAATTGTGGGGGGGAATTCTAGCGAATTTGATCAAATGTACCATCTAGTACCCCCATTTTAGCCAAAATTTTAAAATTTTTTCTCACTTAGAACGCAATAAATGGTTATCAGTCCGCCATGTCTAACCCACATAAGGATTGGCTAATCCGAGAGCAAACGGCTCTTGGTAAAGATGTCTCAAATCCGTTGATGGCTTACAATTTGCCGAAAATTGTATGGTTTTCGACTCACCATATCTTTATAAGTGAAGAGTTGGCTAGCCCGCAAGGTTATGGCTTGTGGTAAAGGCGTGGGAAAACCATGATTGGTAATCAGCTCACCAAAGATAATATTGATAATTTATCTAAGAGTTGGCTAGTCCAGAAGCAAACGGCTTTTGGTAAAGACAAATCAAAACCGTTGACAGCTGATGGTTTGCTCAAAATCATTTGGTTATCATTGTACCAAAGTATCACATACTAAAACATTGGCTACTCCAGAAGTAATGGCTTTTGGTAAAGAGAAAAATCCATTAAAACTTCATAAAAGATTGCTAGGGACAAGCAATAGTTTAATGTGGGGGATTGATGAGTGTCTAAATACTCATCATTTTTACCTAATCTGAGCTGCCAAAACATCCAAAAACACTCAGAAATGCATCATAATACTGAAATTATCCCAGAATTGTGTTTTATATGTTTCAGATACAAAATGTTTAAAAACAATTGAAAAACGAACAAAGTTTGCATAATTGGCAGTTTCAGTCCCTCAACTTTCAAAAGTTGTCAAAACTAGTCCCTGGTTATTCTAAAAACAGGAAAAGTCATCAAAGGTCCTTTAAGAATCATAAAATAAACATATATAGTCCTTTGGTGTGAAGTTTCATAAAATTACAAGTTTAGTCCCTGAACTTTGCAAATTGGACAAAAATGGTCCCTGGGATTTAAAAACTTTGAGAAAAATAAACTTTGGTCCTTGTGTTATTGTTTTGTGGCAGGTTTAATCCCTTGAAGATAGTTTGGAAGTTTACAAACTCAGCCCCTCAACTTTCAGCAAATGTCAATTTTGGTCCTTGTGATTTAGCTACTATAAACCAACCGGACCTTAAATAAATAAAACCAACCCACCCTTTATATTAATTAACCCAATCCAATACACAACCACACCAGCCCAATCCACAAGCCCAACTCCCTTTTCTTAATAAAACCCGACCCAACCCAACCTGGTATTTAAAACCAGAGTTTGACTCTGGTCAAACTCTTCTTCCTCACACAAACCCGCCAAAACCACCTTGCCCATTGTTTCTCTGCTAAACCACCCCCATCCAATCCCACTCACCTAACAATGCCAAAAGCTTTAAAAGCTTCTTCTCCACCTCCTCCTAAAGCATTAAATGCTTAAACCTGCTCAATCCACTACTATCAATTTTGGCGCCAAAAGTGAAATCAAAGGCTCAGATCAATTGAGGATAATTCAAGGGTGCAGAAGAGCTCAGAGATGTCGACTAGGGTTTTCCCATCTCAATTTTGTATAAATAGATCAATGTAATAGGAAAAAAACAGTAGTTAAATTTTATTAAGTCGTTTTTACTTAATTGTCATTTCCTTATTGTAATTTTCATTTCCAGTCATTAATACAAGTCATTTACAGTCATTTTGATCTCATTTTAATTTATCTTGTCTTTAATTTCAGTCACTTTACAATTTCATGCTTCACTGTAATTCCTTTTAATTTAAATGTTGTTTGTAATAGCTTATTATCTGTCTAAATAAGCTCATATCAGCTTAATATAGCTTTTGGTGAGTTTATTTTAGTTCTACATGTTCTATTTCAAGAAATCAAGAGAAAGTCAAAGAAAGTCAACTAGGAGGTCAAATAAGCAGTTCTGAGGTTTAGACGCTAAGCTGGATGGTTTTCTGGTTTCTAGCTTGTTGACAACAAGCTAGGAGTAGTTTCTGTTCTTTGGTTCTTGTTCTACAGGCTCTTTTAAGTTGTAAGCATATTTCAAGTTTTGCTTAATTTTCCATTTTACTGTTACAGTGCTTATTAGTAGCTTATTACTTATATTTCTTGCTTATTACTAGTCTTTAAGCATATTTCATTAGTTGTTTCAGTATCATATAGCTTTTAATTTAGTTTCACTTAAAAAACTCTAAAAAGTAAAAAACAGTCAACTCTAGCATAGCTTATTCTATTGCTTAATTTTGTTTTGAAAGTTGCTTATTATAGTTCTTATAAGTCATTTAATCAATAATAATCAGTAATCATAAGTTAATTTATCCATTTCCTTTGAAAACCAAAAACAGACTCAACCAAAGGGGTGTTTGGTTTAACACAGTCAAAGGGTCAAACCTTGGTTTACTGTGCATTTACCACAATCCCAACTTTGATTAAGCTTTTATAAGCCATTATAAGCTATTTCTCTGGTTTAATAAGTTCATTTCATTGTTTTAATAGTTTTGAGTCCTTTGTGGAATTTTTAGAAGTTAAAAAGCTCAATTAAGCCATTTTAAGCCAAAAGCTCATATTGTCCATTTTCTTGGTCTTTCTGAGTCCATTGTGATCCATATTGACTAGTGACAAAGGGTGGTTTGAAAGCTTTTGGCCTGTGCTCTTCTGATCAACCCTGCATCAGCACAATCAGTATACACTGATTGCTGTTGCTGCTGATCTAAGCCAATTTGTGGCTTATCCACATAAGCTCTTGCCTAGCTCTTTGTGTTTCTGAAAAGTTCATACTGCTATCTTACTTTTGCCCCAATAAGATTGCATCTCAGTGCTTATTTAGACTGCTTAAATTGCCTTTAAAGTTGGCCAATTTCTGAGTTTTCTGTTTGAGTTTCACAACTGCATAGGTGCTTATCTTGTTAATCTCTTGTGCTTATTTGTATTTTTTAGTTATTTTGTGTTTATTTAAGTGTACTAAACCTTTCCTGAGCATTTGGTTAAGTTTTGTGCTTATTAGCTTATTTGCTTATTGCTTATCTGCCCAAATCAGCTCTCCAGGCTTATTAGACTTTTCATTTTATTTTTCATAGCTTTTAAATATTAATTTAGACTTATCCTGAATTTTTCAGATTTTTCCTAAGTCATTTAATATTTTTAATCTTTTTTATTAGTTTCTATTAGTAATAAAATCATAATAAATAGAAAAATAATCAGAAAAATATAAATCCAATTTTCATAATTTTCTTTTGTCATTTTTAATCTAGGAAAAATATAATTGTATTATTAAACCTTAAGAAAAACCAAAAATAGAAATAAAGTGATAGCTTCTATTTAATAGAATTTATCTTTTTAAATTTTACTTAAGTAATTTTCATTTTTATAATTTTCTTAGCTTTTTCTCATCTTATAATATTTTTAGAAAAAGTTTTAGATTTTTCTTTGTCCATTTAGTATTTTTTATAAATTTAAATTAGTTTAATAAGTAATTAAATAATAAATAATTAATAATAATTAAATAAAAAGTATAAAAAATATAATTTTAGTTTTTTAAATAAGTTTTAAGTCATTTTACATTTTTAGGTTTTAAATTTCATAAATTTTATAATATTTCAGTTTTTGTCCCATTTTAGATTTCCCGTTACGCGTTTGTAACTTATTAATTCGCGTTTAATTTTCTTGTGCATATCTTTTTTTAAATTGTTATTTAGAATTGTTAAAAAGCAAAATCAAAAGCAATCTAAATCATCAATCACTCTAATCCTAGCTTTTCACAGTTGCCCATTCACATCTCGTTGGGAAACGATCCGGGTGATCACTTGCCTGGTTTCACACTACACACGAGTATTCGTTCTGAGATTGTTTATATTTGTATACACGTTTTCAGACGGATCAGCCATAACCCAACTTTCATCTTTTAATGCCTCATTTATATTTTTAGGTTCTATAGTTGATAGGAAACAAAAGAAGTTATTTTTATCTTGAGCTTGTGATCTAAGGGTTCTTTGATTTAGGTTTCCTATTATATTATCTAACGGGTGTGATTTAGATTCCTTAACATTTACAATTTCGTTTTCTCCTAATATTATATCTTCATTATCATCACCTAGGGGTTTAATTTTACTAACCTCAATAGCTTCTTCTTCAACTAGGTCATCATCATCTAGGGGCAATGTCTTAGGTGGTGGTGGAGTTTCATCAAATGTTACATTTAAGGACTCTTCTACTTTCATAGTGTGTTTATTAAGTATTATGTATGCTTTACTATTTTGCGAATACCCTAGAAAGATTCCTTCGTACGACTTAGGATCAAACTTAGTAAGGTAATCTTTTGTATTGAGAACAAAACATTTGCTCCCGAATACCCTAAAGTAATTTAGATTAGGTTTTCTACCTCTTAATAACTCATATGGGGTTTTTCCTAAAATTCGACTAATTGAGACTCTATTTATTATATATGTTGATGTATCTACGGCGTGACACCAAAATTTTTGTGGGATAGATTGTTCATTTAACATTGTTCTACTCATTTCTTGTAAGGTTCGATTCTTTTTTTCTACTACGCCATTTGATTGTGGAGTGCGAGGAGCGGAGAAATTGTGAGATATCCCATTTAAATCACAATATTTTTCGAATTGCACTTCGTTATCAAATTCCCGACCATGGTCCGTCCTAATTGATACTATAGAACATCCTAATTTATTTTGAATCATTTTACTAAATATGTCAAACTTATTAAAGGCTTCGGTTTTATCACTTAAAAATCTAGTCCACGTGTATCGTGAATAGTCATCTACAATTACTAAGGTATAACGATTACCTCCGTAACTCCGCACAGCGGATGGACCAAAAAGGTCCATGTGTAATAATTCTAGGCATCTAGTAGTGGAGACTATATTCTTAGCTTTGTGACTAGCATGTGCTTGTTTTCCTATTTTACATGCATCGCAAAAGTGTTGGTCATATCTTAGGTTAGGCAAGTTTCTAACTAATTCTTTAGAGGCTAGGGATTGTATTTGTTGCATATTTGCGTGACCTAATCTTCTATGCCACAATGTAGAGTTTTCATCTAAGGTTGCTAGACATATTTTATCTTCCGGTTTATTTCCTAGTTTCATCACATATACGCCACCTTTCCTAATTCCTCTACCTATGACCTTTCCGTCTTTAACTATTTCGCTATCTTTACTTGTAAAGGTAACCCTACACTTATTATCACATATTTGTCCTATACTAAGCAAGTTATATGTTAAATTATCTACATGCTCAACATTTTCAATAGTTAGGGAGTCTTGAGAGATCGTACCTTTGCCAATGATTTTTCCACGAAAATCACTACCGAAAATAACATTACCTCCGTTGTATGCCTTGTAGGAGGAGAATAGCTTCCGGTTTCCCGTCATGTGCTTCGAGCATCCACTATCCTTAATCCATTTTTCGGGCTCCAAATTTATCCCTAGACATATTTCATCGGTGGCTTGAGCTACAAGGCACTTTTCGTCTTTTGCTTTGTCCGCTTCATCTTTGTCGCTATCGCTCCATGTTCCACTAACAAATGCGCTTTCGTAATCATAACCTGGTGGCTTTGGACATTCGCCAATGAGATGATTTTGGCTTCCACATCTAAAGCACTTTATTTTCCCGTAGTTATCATTTCTATTTCTTTGAAGCGATCTTCTTTCATCTCGCGGTTGTCTCGTGAATCTTCCTCGTCTCTTGAAGAATTTCTTGAATTCTCTTACGGCCATTGCATATTCTTCGTCTTCACTATCGTCACTTGAATCATCGTCATCACTAAGTTCCTTTTTGGCTTTTAACGCGAGAGACTTGATTTGATCTTTCTTGCTCTTGACCGTTTCCGAGTCCCTCTTTATAATTTCTTCATGAACCTTCAAGTTGCCAATAAGTTCATCAAGTGATAACGTCATCAAGTTCTTTGACTCTTCAATCGCCGTGACCTTCGTGCGCCATTTCGGATGTAATGCCCTAAGAAATTTCCTTACACAATTTTTGCTAGAAAAAGTCTCATCAAGTGCTTTTAAACTTGTGATGATTGTGTTAAATTTAGCAAATGCATTATCAATAGATTCCTCTTCAGGAATTGTAAATTGTTCATATTGTTGAACAAGAAGATCTATTTTGTTATCTTTGACTTGACTATTACCTTGGTGAGTGATTAGTAAAGAATCCCAAATTTCTTTTGCGGTTTGACACATAAAAATTCGTTCATATTCTTTACGTGGTAACGCATTATAAATTACCATTTTAGCCTCATTATTTTTTGCTAGTTTCTTTTTCAAATCATCATTTTGTTTTTCAAAAGGTACAATTTCATCTATTTTAGTTAAAGGATTAATTTGAATAGGGGGAAAGTCACCATAGGTAATAACATGCCAAAGATCAAGATATTTTGATTTCACATAAGTTTCGAATCTATTTTTCCAATAAAGAAAACCATCACTTTCAAATAGTGGTGGTCTTTGCATAGATTGCCCTTCTAAATATTTTAAAAATTCCATAGATCATTTCAAGTTTTAAAATACAGTTTATTTTAAAAATCTTGTTTGACGTGGCTCTTGATACCAATTGTGGAAAACTAGAAGGGGGTTGAATAGTTTTACGTCTTTTTAATTTTTATTATGAAAACTTTGTTTACTTTTAAAAACTTAGATTCGAATTTATGTGAACTCAACTCTTAAACAATATGAACAAATATAAGTAAATATAAGTAAGCAATGCAAGTAAGGTAATAAATATGAAATGAAAGATAGAGATGGAAAGATCTAACCGAGAGACAAGAGATTTATAGTGGTTCGGCTACAAGGACACCTTCCTTGCCCTACTCCACTCCCCGAGCACCTAACTCGAGAGTTCACAACACTATGTCAACAAGCTCCCTTATGGCGGAGAAAACCTTACACAACTTTAGCTTACACCGGCTTAACGACACAAAGCTAGATGTCGGGTTCTAATCGTAGCTAGAACCAATCTCACAACTTATACACGACTTCTTCACTATGACTTCACAACTTAGCACACCCTATGTACACTTCTACTTCTTCACACCTTTACTACTTACACACCTTAACAACACAACTTCTCTACTTACACACTAACCTATCCCAAACAATTATTCACACAACTATCTAACAACAATACACAACTTATATACAAATGTATGATGACACAAACAACTTAGGTATCTAAGTTGCAATACTTCTTCTCTAGTTGTTGAAGGAGTATTCTTCTCTTGCACTTGAATGAAGGAAGCTTGGATCACTTAGAAACCAAAGCTTAAGATTATATGATCAAAGGTTTTTAGAAAGAATTTACAAGGATTAGAAAGAGTTTAAAACAGAAAGTTTTAGTGTGCAAAAGGTGAGTGAAAATCCAGGGGAAGGCTGGTATTTATAGGTAGAAAAACTGGGCAGCTGGAACCAACTAGAGCGTGGCCGGCCCCCTTAAATAGGGGGCGGTCCCCTTAATTTTAAGGGGGCCGCCTAGCAAAATTAAGGGGGCCGCCCAAGCCATCCGTTGCCCAGTTTTGTCTTTTTGTGAGGAAGGTTTTTCTGAAACATTTTTACTGATTTTGGTTATAAATTTGAATTCATAAATTTATAATGAATTAAACCTTTTTATTTATTACCAAAAATGTTTTTTCTAAAAGATATAAAATATTTTTGACATTTTATAAAAAATATAGTTATTAAGAAAATGTTCCTTTGATCATATAATGCATTAAGCATTAGTTCATTCATACCTTAAGTGATTTTAGTTGTAGAAGTGAATATTTACAACTAAGTACTTGTTTATTTTATAAGTTTATATTTTAATGAGTTTACATTTTGTGATCATCAAAACATAGAGATGTGAATAAATGTTGATAATGTTTTTAGACATTATTTATGTCAACAAAACTCTTTTGAGTCGCCTTAAAAAATGGTAACTTCTTATAAAGTTTAAGCATATGATCAATGCCAAACACAATCGTGTTTTATGCATCTTGGCAGGTCCAGTCATACAAAAGGCTCTGATTAGTCGTCGTATGCATTTAACCATGTCAGCAACCACAGACGATGTACATCGCTTGTCAATATTAGGAAATGAAGAGTATTTGGTTTTCTTTATTTGCCAATACTAAAAGTTGATTTTCTGTGCCTGTGAGAGTTAATTTTTTTTTTTGCACATTCGCAACTGCAGTTCCACAAAAGGTGCTGATCAACAATACGGTTCAATTATGAAAGAAAGATAGAAAAAGGAAGAGGACGGTGCGAAAAAGTAATTTGCACCAAATCACTTGTCACAGCATTCTCTTCTGTTTCTCATGTTTCTTTAAGAATTGTACCCTATTGTTGATCAAGGCCTTTTGTGGAACTGCAGTTATCAATATGCGAAAAAAAATCAACTATCACAGGCACAGAACATCAATTGTTAGTATCGGCAAATAAAAAAATACCAGATAATCTTTATTTCCTAATATTGACACACGATCTAGAACATCTGTGTTTGCTCTTATGGTTAAATGCAGAGGACTGACTATCAGAAGCTTCTGCACCACTGAACCTACCAAGATGCATAAAAGACGGTTGTCTAGTAAAGTGGAGTAAGACTGTAAATTAAAAATAGGGATAATTAGTACAATGCCCCAGTTGCCCAATGCGTTTGCTTATCCACCCCAATCTCACAAAATTCTGATATTAGACCAAGCAACTGGGCATCTTGATCCATACGATGAAAAGTGTCCTCCAGTTGCCCAAAAAATACAAAATTTGCCCAAAAAAAAAAAGTTGCCCAAAAAATAGTCAGAAAGTGACACTTGTCACTTGCAGAAAAGTGACGCTTGGCAGTTGCCCAAAACCCTGGTCTAATATTAGAATTTTGTGAGATCAGGTCAGATAAGCAAACGCATTGGGAAACTGGGGCATATTGGTAATTATCCCTTAAAAATATGATAATCATACATACACAAAGGCAGTTATTAGGCACAGATTTTATAGCCAAACAGAGTAAAAAAGATTTATGGCCAGCCATGGCTGTAAAGAACAACGGTTGCATAATGATGCCATCCAGTCTCTGCCGTGCCAAGTTAGGCTCAGATTTTTAAATGGGAAATGGTCAAAAACCTCAAAATATCACCACAACTGCAAATACACACGGTTACACAATAGCAAGTATGTTACTGCGCCATCCGGTGATTGCTCCGCTAAGTTACGGCTCCAACTTCGTTTGATCAATATTATTAGTTCATTGCTGCCTTTTGAAATCAACATTGGAGTCATCAGCGTCTCCTCATCTCATATACCTAATATTCGATTGTAAAACTGTCCCAATGCCAACATACCTGCAAGCTCTTATCTCCCTCTCCAGTTCCTTTTGTTACTTCAGTTAGACTTTATACAATGGCCTGCACCAGACGCATTGCTAGCCCACTAAAGTAACAAAAGGAACTGGAGAAGAAAGGTAAGAGCAGGCAGCTACATTGAACATCATGTGTCAATATTAACGAAAGAAGAATACATGGTATTCTTTGTTTGCCAATACTGACATCCAATATTTAACGTTTGTGATAGAAAAGAGTTTTTTATGAACAATACACACTATATCATTATCACAATCAACACGCCTCAATTTTTTTAGGCAACCCAAAATAGTTTCACACATACGAAAAGTTAATACGCAGAAAGTTCATCACTGCCTTTTGCATAACAGGTATAAGGGAGTTGAAACAACAAAAGAAACTGTATGGGAACTTAGAATGAGTAACTATGTTTAAGTCCCAGATTCATTTATTAAGTTAAACCATTCATCTACTAAGTAATGTCGCCGCTTGCCACATAGCTTGTTAGTTTGAACTTTTCTTTCAAACACTTTTATAGAATCAACAACTATAATTTTCCGCTAAGTTTTACAAACTTAATTCTTTATATGATAGACCTTTGCCATAGCAAGTTTCGGTTACAATATTTGACCACTCAATTAATTACTGTCAGAAAATAGGTGTGAATCATTATAGGCGTGGCCTAAGTAAAGCAACAAAAGACATGTTGTAGGGAAATAAATGTGAATACAAACCTACAAACTCAATTATTTATATGATAGACTTTTGCCATAGCAAGTTTCGGTTACAATCTTTGATCACTCAATTAATTACTGTCAGAAAATAGGTGTGAATCATTATAGGCATGGCCTAAGTAAAGCAACGAAAGACATGTTGTAGGGAAATAAATGTGAATACATACCTGAGTATGTGACTTACATTTTCACTTTTTTTTTGTAATGCCTGCAGGATGATTCAACGAACAAACCTGAGGAATAGAACTTCCCAGGTAGGCCAGAGCATGCAAATACAGTAATAGCTCAGTTCGTCGGCTGTACATCAGTCGCTGATACTTATGTATTTTTGATAGTTAGTTTGTCTTCGTAGTATGCATTGATCCTCTTGGATATACAAAATTTGTTACCAGGGGAAAAATAAAAAAATATAAGTAGATTCATGGACTACAGTCATTTAGTTATGTAAATTTATGGAATACTCATCTTTTGTTCATTACAGAAGCGGTATCCAAAACTGGGTTTGGCTAAAACCATCTGATCATTGTCGCAAGGCATGGGTTATGGTAACCTACACTTACGAAAATAGAAAATAATAATGGCTTTTATCATTGATCGATATATTCCTCATGCATTATATAGTTATTCAGGAGAAAAGAAAAAAAGAAAGAAAAAAAAAAGAAAAAGAAAAAAGAAAAAATTAAAGTTGATATTGGAGTGCAAAACAGTAATCCGAGAAAATAGGATATCGTTAAACATTGTATAAAACTCTTTTGGGCTGCCTAAAAAAATCGTAGGTTCTTATAAAGTTTAAGGACATGATCAATGTCAAACACAACTGTGTTTACGTATTTTGGTAGGTCCAGTTATACAAAAGGTTTTGATAATTTGTCATCTGCATTTAATCATAATAGCAAACACACATGATGTACATCGCTTGTCAATATTAACAAATGAAGACCAGCTGGTATTATTTATTTGCCAATACTAAAAGTTGATGTTTTGTGTCTATGATGGTAAGTTTGTTTTCGAATATTCGTAAATACAGTTCCACAAAAAGTTCTGATCAACAATACAATTGAATTCTGAAAGATAGATGGGTAACAAAAAAGGATGGTGCGAAAAAGTAATTTGCACCAAATCACTTGTCACAACATTCTCTCCTGTTTCTCATCTATCTTTCAGAGTTGAACCTTATTATTGATCAGGGCCTTGTGCGCAACTGTAGTTACGAATATGCAAAAAAAAAAACATACTATCAGAGACAAAAAGCAGCAGCTTTTACTATCGGCAAATAAATAATAGCAGTTACTCTTTATTTTATAATATTGACAGACGATGTACATTATCTATTTTTGTTTTTATACTGAAATGCAGAGGACCAATGATCAAAATATTTTGTACTGCTGAACCTCCCAAGATGCATAAAACAAAGTCATTTAGTACAGTCGAGTAAGATTATAAATTTAAAATATAATAATCATGCATATAATCCAAAGGCAGTTATTAGGCTCATATTTTATAATCCAACAGGGTGAAAAAGATGCATTCCTATCCATGGCTGCAAACAAACATGGTTGCATAATCATGCCATCCAGTTATTGCCATGCCAAGTTACGATTACAATCTTTGACTACCCGGTTTATTGGCCTCAGAAAATAGTTCTGAATCATCATAGCCCTGCCATAAGCCTTTGTCCCTAGTACTCATATCTGGTGTTCAGTATCCAGGTATTGTGATGCATTAAATTAGAAGTGCCGTGCTCGAAAGTAACCAAGCAGTAAGAGAGGATCAATGATGCATCAACAATACAAAAGTGGTACCGTAAAGTGGCCTTCGTTGCAATCATCTGACCACAAAGAAACATGGTTGCATAACAATGCCACCCGGTCCTTGCCTGGCCAAGTGACAGGCCCAATTCTTCACCACGGAAAAAGGGTAAAAAAAGTCTGACTTCCACCATGGTTGCAAATAAATGCGGTTGCATAATAGCAACTATGCTATCACGCCATCCGGTAATTGCCCTGCCAAGGAACGGGGTCAGGCTTTTTATTACTGATATCAGTTGAAGCTCACACACATAAAACACCCCCATATAGGCCATTGGTTTAAAACCAAATGACCAATTAAGAGAACTTGCTGGTGTGATCTTTGAATACCAGAAAGTATGGCAAAAGTTGTATAAATTCATATGCAAATAAAACCATTGCATCCTTCATTTAATGGATTACAACACCTAGGAGTCCAAAAGCACATACACCTGCTACAGTCGACATCAGAACGTGTGTAAAATATTTTTTTGCACATGCTACAGGTCATCACAATGCAAGCAGAAGCCACCTAGCCCCTCAAATACTGAAGTAATACAGTGCAGTACAGTTGCCTAAACAGTGTTTGTAAAGCATCAAAATAATTAGAAGACCAATCTATACTTGGCATAGTAAGCCAAATAAATGTTCAGCTCAATGTTGAGCCAAAGTTAATCATACCTAAATATGTTTCTTTTCTGTGTAGGGTGATGGCAGATTCAAGAGAACAAAAATCAAGAGTAGAATTTTTTGGGTGGTGATGCCAGATTCAAGACCTCAGAAACCAAGAGGAAAACTTGGTGTGATCTTTGAATGTCCGAAAGTATGGTAGAAGTTTTATAAATTCATAACCGAATAAAACTATTGCAACTTTCATTTAATGTATCACAACACGTGGGTGTCCAAAGGCAGATATAGCTGATACAGTGGACAGTAGAATATTCGTGGAATTTTTTTTGCATACAAATTCATAAACAAATAAAATGATTGCAACTTTCATTTAATGTATCACAACACCTAGATATCCAAAGGCAGATAACCGATTTAAAAAAATTGAAACCACAAAACTGATACACTAAATCATTAGGCTCAGATTTGTAATTGGAAAGGGTAAAAAAAAAATCTGAACTCCACGATGGCTGCAAATAAAACCGGTTGCATAATAGCAAGTATGGTATTACGCCATCCGGTTATTGCCTTGCCAAGGTACGGGTTAAGACTTCCTATTACCAATATCATTTGATTCAGAAATCAGGCAATTATCATAGGCCATTACTATCCTTGAAAAATAGAACTCGGTAAAAAATTTGAAACGACAAAACTGATATAACAGATAATTACGCTCAGATTTGTGGGTGGAAAAAGGATCAAAAGAGACTGAATTCTACCATGGGTGCAAATAAATGCGGTTGCACAATAGCAAGTATGCTATCACGGCATCCGGTAATTGCCCTGCCAAGAAACAGGCTCAAACTTTCTATTACTGATGTCAGCTGAACCTCATACACATAAAACACCCCCAATCTAATATCAAAAAAGAGATCAGATCAATTGGTGTAATAGAGTTGATCATATGTCCTATTTGCACACGTAGAGGTTGCTGACACAACTATTTGTTGCACTTCACCATCCTTCCACTTGGCACAGCAAGACAATAGATTAACAGAATCATCAGACGCAACTCAAGCGCACAACTCACAATACATACCTCAACAACTCTACCTACAAAACAGATGGGAAAAATACCCAAATTAACAAAACCCTATTTTTACATAAAAACTAAAATCAAATGATGATCTAAATTAAATTTTGAAATAACAAAAATTAAATCATAATTAACCATAAAGAAGTGAAAAAGCCTACACATATAAAATCCCAAATCAAGAAACCCTAATTGGCTAATAAAAAAAAGCCTAAAAGCAGAACAATAACCTCAGACACATAAAACAATCCGAATCTTAGATCAAAAAAAGAGGTCGGATTACTTGGTAAAATAGAGTTGATGATATGTCCTGTTTGCATACATGGAGGTTGCTGAGACAACTATTTGTCGCACTCCACCATCCTTCCACCACAACAGAGTTATAGAATCATCAGACCCAATCCAAACACACAACTTACAATAGCGACCTCAACAGGCTTACCTGCAAATCAAATGGAGAAAATCCCCAAATTAAGAAAACCCAAATTTCACATACGAATTAAAATAAAACAAAAATGTAAATTAAATGATCGATGAACAAAAACATAATCATAATAAAGCATAAATAGCTGTAAAAGACTACATATATTAAACCCTTATTTAACAAACCCTAACTGATTGATACAAAAAATAGGCCAAAATCATAACAATAGAAGTTTCTGTTTAAAACCTTTAATGCCAGAAAGTATCAGCTAAATTTATAAGGAATCAAGAAGAAATAGAATCTCTAACAATGGGAGCAGAGTCTACCTGCACGATCGAGATCTAAACTATTGATGTGCGTGTGGTATTGCTCTAATTTATATCCACGGTGTGTCTGTGTGGTTTTAGCAGTATTCAAGTTTTAAATTTATATTTAGCCGACTTATCAATAAAACACACACTTTAACGAGCAGTGTACCCGGTCAGTATGAATATAATGGTAAGTAGAGTGTCGATCACTAAGAGTGGAACGTATTATCTAGTTATTCTAATCAGTATTTTAATATCTTAAGTTAGCTATACAACCTAATCTAACGCAAGGGGGTTCAGCCTGAGAGACTGGCACGGTTTGGTTATGATTAAATATAAACTAAACTAATAGGCACGAATCAGCGATTAGCACACACGTACACAGATAGATACTTGAGACAATAAGAAGACCTGTCCTGATAATTAAGTAGCTTGTCACTTGTTTTATTGCTAGTTTTATATGAAGTGTATGTAATTAACCCTTTCTCGTTGGCTCTAATCTTATCGGCGAGTAAACCCTTAATGATTACTTATGTCTATCCTACTTACCCTTTCTTCCTACTTTTCTACAGACGATAGAATACATAGGCAATAGAATAAATAGGCGAGGACAGAGGCATGGCGACCCGATCAATGCTCAGCTAGACACAGAGGTTATCAATGCACTAATAAAAGTCACCAAAGACATCAACATATAAACTTTAATTAATGGGAAAGCAATTTTAAGGGGTGCCCATTGTTTTCCGTAGTCACATGGAATCGGCCCATCAATCCTGATGAATTAAAGTGTACTAATACAATAAAACAAAACTACTTAATGAATTGAATACATGCAGGACCTTCTTACAGCTCTTGTATCTTCGTTTAGGGTGTGTCTTGTGCTGCTACTTCGTCTGAATTCGGCCTAGGGTTTCTTCTGTCTCGTACTTGGTATATTGCACGAACCTCTAAATTCGTCTGACTTTGGGGTATTTATAGTTTCTGTCTGAGGGTAAGATGCGGCGCATTGAATAAGTAGATGCGGCGCATTGACTTAACTTCGCGTGGGGTCCAAGATTAATATATTCAGGAATATTCGTAAACCGCCAGAAGATGCGGCGTAACTCCATTCTTGTATGCGGCGCATGTCCTTTGCCGTCTTGGATTATAACTTGTGAAATCTTGATAGTGATGCGTCGTATATAATAAGTAGGATGCGGCGTATCTGGAGCAGAATGGTCTTGATCTTGTACATTTCAGTAGACTCTTAACTTCTTGCTTGTTTTGCTCCATAATTAGTCCAAAATCGCCAAGTTTCACATAGTACTTGTTTTTACCTGAGAATTACAAAAGTAAACATTAACGTATCAATTCTCACAGATAATATAATAAAACAAGTCAAATAAATAGGATAAATGACGGTAATAAAATGTACTTATTTGAGTTCATCAAATATCCCCCCACTTGAACTTTACTTGTCCCCAAGTAAACCTTAGAATTAATCTTATGAAAATGTATCCTAAAAGATGTTAGGATTTATTTTTATATTTAAGCATGTATTCGTTTTTTGTCATAATCACACAACCAAACACTTAACGAATTAGAAATAAAATAAAATATTTTGATAAAAGCAAATCTAATCGTTTAACTGTCCAGTCGTGACGAATATTCTATCATAAGCTTGGCAAGTATACGCATCTCCTCCACTAAAGCCAAGGAATAACAAGTCTAAAGCGGTAAAAAGGGTTTGTAGGTTAAGGGTTAATCATTCTTCTTAATCTCTATCGATCTCAAATTCCAGAAAAGGCGACAAAATCACAAATACATGATCGAATCCACGAACACGATACTTGCAATTGCTCAAATCCTTAACTCGAATAGGCTAAAGATAGGACCAAGTAATCTTTACCAATAATATTATATCAAAAAGGGCGACAAAATCATAAATACATAGCCGAATCCACGACTACGATACTTAAGATTGCTCAAATCCCTAATCTCAATAAATCAAAGGTTTGGATAAAGAATAATATAGGGTATGGATAATATTTGGGATACAAATTGGTGTAAAATGAAAAATAAACAAAACAGATAAATTAAAATCCTAAGTGTGGTAAATTGCTATCCCAACCATCCCATGAATAAGACTCATATCATTGAATAACTCACGCTTTAACACTTGAAACACACGCTTTAGGTAGACACGAATTATACTCAACAAGATCTCAATCAAAGAATAACCTTAGTTGGCGTTCCCATAACGGCTAACTCCCATTCAATCCATAAATATAATATATAACAAATAGTGGTGATATCGACCACTTAATACAAAACTTTACATAAGTTGTTTAAACAAACATCCAACTTTTTTTTTTTTTTTTTTTTTTTTTTTTTTTTTTTTTTAACATGAAACATAAACATAGATGTGTAAAATTTCACTACATCACTATAAAGAAGTGAAAAAGCCTACACATATAAAATCCCAAATCAAGAAACCCTAATTGGCTAATAAAAAAACAGCCTAAAAGCAGAACAATAACCTCAGACACATAAAACAATCCGAATCTAAGATCAAAAAAAGAGGTCGGATTACTTGGTAAAATAGAGTTGATGATATGTCCTGTTTGCATACATGGAGGTTGCTGAGACAACTATTTGTCGCACTCCACCATCCTTCCACCACAACAGAGTTATAGAATCATCAGACCCAATCCAAACACACAACTTACAATAGCGACCTCAACAGGCTTACCTGCATAACAAATGGAGAAAATCCCCAAATTAAGAAAACCCTAATTTCACATACGAATTAAAATAAAACAAAAATGTAAATTAAATGATCGATGAACAAAAACATAATCATAATAAAGCATAAATAGCCGTAAAAGACTATATATATTAAACCCTTATTTAACAAACCCTGACTGGTTGATACAAAAAATAGGCCAAAATCATAACAATAGAAGTTTCTGTTTAAAACCTTTAATGCCAGAAAGTATCAGCTAAATTTATAAGGAATCAAGAAGAAATAGAATCTCTAACAATGGGAGTAGAGTCTACCTGCACGATCGAGATCTAAACTATTAATGTGCGTGTGGTATTGCTCTAATTTATATCCACAGTGTGTCGTTGTGGTTTTAGCAGTATTCAAGTTTTAAATTTATATTTAGCCGACTTATCAATAAAACACACACTTTAACGAGCAGTGTACCCGGTCAGTATGAATATAATGGTAAGTAGAGTGTCGATCACTAAGAGTGGAACGTATTATCTAGTTATTCTAATCAGTATTTTAATATCTTAAGTTAGCTATACAACCTAATCTAACGCAAGGGGGTTCAGCCTGAGAGACTGGCACGGTTTGGTTATGATTAAATATAAACTAAACTAATAGGCACGAATCAGCGATTAGCACACACGTACACAGATAGATACTTGAGACAATAAGAAGACCTGTCCTGATAATTAAGTAGCTTGTCACTTGTTTTATTGCTAGTTTTATATGAAGTGTATGTAATTAACCCTTTCTCGTTGGCTCTAATCTTATCGGCGAGTAAACCCTTAATGATTACTTATGTCTATCCTACTTACCCTTTCTTCCTACTTTTCTACAGACGATAGAATACATAGGCGATAGAATAAATAGGCGAGGACAGAGGCATGGCGACCCGATCAATGCTCAGCTAGACACAGAGGTTATCAAGGCACTAATAAAAGTCACCAAAGACATCAACACATAAACTTTAATTAATGGGAAAGCAATTTTAAGGGGTGCCCATGGTTTTCCGTAGTCACATGGAATCGGCCCATCAATCCTGATGAATTAAAGTGTACTAATACAATAAAACAAAACTACTTAATGAATTGAATACATGCAGGACCTTCTTACAGCTCTTGTATCTTCGTTTAGGGTGTGTCTTGTGCTGCTACTTCGTCTGAATTCGGCCTAGGGTTTCTTCTGTCTCGTACGTGGTATATTGCACGAACCTGTAAATTCTTCTGACTTTGGGGTATTTATAGTTTCTGTCTGAGGGTAAGATGCGGCGCATTGAATAAGTAGATGCGGCACATTGACTTAACTTCGCGTGGGGTCCAAGATTAATATATTCAGGAATATTCGTAAACCGCCAGAAGATGCGGCGTAACTCCATTCTTGTATGCGGCGCATGTCCTTTGCCGTCTTGGATTATAACTTGTGAAATCTTGATAGTGATGCGTCGTATATAATAAGTAGGATGCGGCGTATCTGTAGCAGAATGGTCTTGATCTTGTACATTTCAGTAGACTCTTAACTTCTTGCTTGTTTTGCTCCATAATTAGTCCAAAATCGCCAAGTTTCACATAGTACTTGTTTTTACCTGAGAATTACAAAAGTAAACATTAACGTATCAATTCTCACAGATAATATAATAAAACAAGTCAAATAAATAGGATAAATGACGGTAATAAAATGTACTTATTTGAGTTCATCAAATATCCCCCCACTTGAACTTTACACGTCCCCAAGTAAATCTTAGAATTAATCTTATGAAAATGTATCCTAAAAGATGTTAGGATTTATTTTTATATTTAAGCATGTATTCATTTTTTGTCATAATCACACAACCATACACTTAACGAATTAGAAATAAAATAAAATATTTTGATAAAAGCAAATCTAATCGTTTAACTGTCCAGTCGTGACGAATATTCTATCATAAGCTTGGCAAGTATACGCATCTCCTCCACTAAAGCCAAGGAATAACAAGTCTAAAGCGGTAAAAATGGTTTGTAGGTTAATGGTTAATCATTCTTCTTAATCTCTATCGATCTCAAATTCCAGAAAAGGCGACAAAATCAAAAATACATGATCGAATCCACGAACACGATACTTGCAATTGCTCAAATCCTTAACTCGAATAGGCAAAAGATAGGACCAAGTAATCTTTACCAATAATATTATATCAAAAAGGGCGACAAAATCATAAATACATAGCTGAATCCACGACTACGATACTTAAGATTGCTCAAATCCCTAATCTCAATAAATCAAAGGTTTGGATAAAGAATAATATAGGGTATGGATAATATTTGGGATACAAATTGGTGTAAAATGAAAAATAAACAAAACAGATAAATTAAAATCCTAAGTGTGGTAAATTGTTTTCCCAACCATCCCATGAATAAGACTCATATCATTGAATAACTCACGCTTTAACACTTTAAACACACGCTTTAGGTAGACACGAATTATACTCAACAAGATCTCAATCAAAGAATAACCTTAGTTGGCGTTCCCATAACGGCCAACTCCCATTCAATCCATAAATATAATATATAACAAATAGTGGTGATATTGACCACTTAATACAAAACTTCACATAAGTTGGTTAAACAAACATCCAACTTTTCCTTCTTTTTTTTTTTTTTTTTTTTTTTTTTTTTTTTTTTTTTAACTTGAAACATAAACATAGATGTGTAAAATTTCACCACATCACTATAAAGAAGTGAAAAAGCCTACACATATAAAATCCCAAATCAAGAAACCCTAATTGGCTAATAAAAAAACAGCCTAAAAGTAGAACAATAACCTCAGACACATAAAACAATCCGAATCTAAGATCAAAAAAAGAGGTCGGATTACTTGGTAAAATAGAGTTGATGATATGTCCAGTTTGCATACATGGAGGTTGCTGAGACAACTATTTGTCGCACTGCACCATCCTTCCACCACAACAGATTTATAGAATCATCAGACCCAATCTAAACACACAACTTACAATAGCGACCTCAACAGGCTTACCTGCAAAACAAATGGAGAAAATCCCCAAATTAAGAAAACCCTAATTTCACATACGAATTAAAATAAAACAAAAATGTAAATTAAATGATCGATGAACAAAAACATAATCATAATAAAGCATAAATAGCCGTAAAAGACTATATATATTAAACCCTTATTTAACAAACCCTAACTGGTTGATACAAAAAATAGGCCAAAATCATAACAATAGAAGTTTCTGTTTAAAACCTTTAATGCCAGAAAGTATCAGCTAAATTTATAAGGAATCAAGAACAAATAGAATCTCTAACAATGGGGGCAGAGTCTACCTGCACGATCGAGATCTAAACTATTGATGTGCGTGTGGTATTGCTCTAATTTATATCCACGGTGTGTCGTTGTGGTTTTAGCAGTATTCAAGTTTTAAATTTATATTTAGCCGACTTATCAATAAAACACACACTTTAACGAGCAGTGTACCCGGTCAGTATGAATATAATGGTAAGTAGAGTGTCGATCACTAAGAGTGGAACGTATTATCTAGTTATTCTAATCAGTATTTTAATATCTTAAGTTAGCTATACAACCTAATCTAACGCAAGGGGGTTCAGCCTGAGAGACTGGCACGGTTTGGTTATGATTAAATATAAACTAAACTAATAGGCACGAATCAGCGATTAGCACACACGTACACAGATTGATACTTGAGACAATAAGAAGACCTGTCCTGATAATTAAGTAGCTTGTCACTTGTTTTATTGCTAGTTTTATATGAAGTGTATGTAATTAACCCTTTCTCGTTGGCTCTAATCTTATCGGCGAGTAAACCCTTAATGATTACTTATGTCTATCCTACTTACCCTTTCTTCCTACTTTTCTACAGACGATAGAATAAATAGGCGAGGACAGAGGCATGGCGACCCGATCAATGCTCAGCTAGACACAGAGGTTATCAATGCACTAATAAAAGTCACCAAAGACATCAACACATAAACTTTAATTAATGGGAAAGCAATTTTAAGGGGTGCCCATGGTTTTCCGTAGTCACATGGAATCGGCCCATCAATCCTGATGAATTAAAGTGTACTAATACAATAAAACAAAACTACTTAATGAATTGAATACATGCAGGACCTTCTTACAGCTCTTGTATCTTCGTTTAGGGTGTGTCTTGTGCTGCTACTTCGTCTGAATTCGGCCTAGGGTTTCTTCTGTCTCGTACTTGGTATATTGCACGAACCTCTAAATTCGTCTGACTTTGGGGTATTTATAGTTTCTGTCTGAGGGTAAGATGCGGCGCATTGAATAAGTAGATGCGGCGCATTGACTTAACTTCGCGTGGGGTCCAAGATTAATATATTCAGGAATATTCGTAAACCGCCAGAAGATGCGGCGTAACTCCATTCTTGTATGCGGCGCATGTCCTTTGCCGTCTTGGATTATAACTTGTGAAATCTTGATAGTGATGCGCCGTATATAATAAGTAGGATGCGGCGTATCTGGAGCAGAATGGTCTTGATCTTGTACATTTCAGTAGACTCTTAACTTCTTGCTTGTTTTGCTCCATAATTAGTCCAAAATTGCCAAGTATCACATAGTACTTGTTTTTACCTGAGAATTACAAAAGTAAACATTAACGTATCAATTCTCACAGATAATATAATAAAACAAGTCAAATAAATAGGATAAATGACGGTAATAAAATGTACTTATTTGAGTTCATCAAATATCCCCCCACTTGAACTTTACTTGTCCCCAAGTAAACCTTAGAATTAATCTTATGAAAATGTATCCTAAAAGATGTTATGATTTATTTTTATATTTATGCATGTATTCGTTTTATGTCATAATCACACAACCAAACACTTAACGAATTAGAAATAAAATAAAATATTTTGATAAAAGCAAATCTAATCGTTTAACTGTCCAGTCGTGACGAATATTCTATCATAAGCTTGGCAAGTATACGCATCTCCTCCACTAAAGCCAAGGAATAACAAGTCTAATGTGGTAAAAAGGGTTTGTAGGTTAAGGGTTAATCATTCTTCTTAATCTCTATCGATCTCAAATTCCAGAAAAGGCGACAAAATCACAAATACATGATCGAACCCACGAACACGATACTTGCAATTGCTCAAATCCTTAACTCGAATAGGCTAAAGATAGGACCAAGTAATCCTTACCAATAATATTATATCAAAAAGGGCGACAAAATCATAAATACATAGCCGAATCCACGACTACGATACTTTAGATTGCTCAAATCCCTAATCTCAATAAATCAAAGGTTTGGATAAAGAATAATATAGGGTATGGATAATATTTGGGATACAAATTGGTGTAAAATGAAAAATAAACAAAACAGATAAATTAAAATCCTAAGTGTGGTAAATTGCTTTCCCAACCATCCCATGAATAAGACTCATATCATTGAATAACTCACGCTTTAACACTTTAAACACACGCTTTAGGTAGACACGAATTATACTCAACAAGATTTCAATCAAAGAATAACCTTAGTTGGCGTTCTCATAACGGCCAACTCCCATTCAATCCATAAATATAATATATAACAAATAGTGGTGATATCGACCACTTAATACAAAACTTTACATAAGTTGGTTAAACAAACATCCAACTTTTCCTTTTTTTATTTTTATTTATTTATTTATTTTTTTTTTATTTTTTTTTTAAAAAAAAAAACTTGAAACATAAACATAGATGTGTAAAATTTCACCACATCACTATAACGATAACTCTGGATAATTTTTCCATACTTTTCATGACTTCAGAAATAACGGTAATAGTGAAAGTAGTAAACACACGAAAAATAAACTCAAAGATATACAATATTTACTTTCACTCCAATTGCATTGTGCAATTTCCCGACCTAACCATAGATAATGAATTACGCACGCGAACACAGGTAATGTAAGGAAACACACTTTGCCTAAAGCAATTAACCAACCACGGATTTTAATCTACAGGGTAGGCTAAGGTGTAAGGGTGTAACGAAACATTATAACAAAGGTGTAAGAAACGAAAGGAATGGCTCTGAGTGTTTTTCTAGGGGTATCTTACTCTAAAAATGAGAGTAACAAAAGGGTTTATACGGGGGTTAACTAACCAGTGTAGTTAGCTAATATCACATAACATATAAAGGCTATTTGGGTGTAATCCTAGAAATTTACCAATTTAGACAAGTCATTCCAATTATGTCAATAATACTCATTATGGTGGTCTCGAATAGTATACAAGCCAAGTTCTAAAGTTTACAAGTCACCGGCACACTCATAGATTTGTGAATTTTTGAAAAGTTCACAATTTTTGAAAATAACGTCATGTGTGCAGCTATGTAATTTAGACTTTAAACAAAAACATGCTAAAAATTTTTAATTTTGATATATTAAGCACATTTTAAGCATATTTTGAAAAAGTTTAGGACAAGTAAGTGTTCTAATTCTCCAATCCCCCCACTTAAGTTAAACAACGTCCTCGTTGTTTGTATCAAAGGTTAAAAACTGGAAAATAAAAGAATTAGAACAGAAAAACTCCCCTGAGATTTGCTCGGTATGATCCTCCATTATTTGTATAAGAGCAAAAATCATCTTTCTTGTGGATGAGAACGTTTAAGCTTCATAAGTGATGTATCCACAAAAACGCAGGAATCTATAATACCATTCAGACTTTAACACACCTGAGTTAAGAAAGTTCAAACTTGCATAATACATTAGTAGTTAGTAAAAATAAAACTTAAAATCATCAGGTCAGTCGATACGCCGTATCTTATGGAAGAAGATACGCCGTATCGAGCCTGGAATAAATACGAATCAGAATAGAAGATGCGTCGCATCCTTAACCAGGGATGCGCCGCATTAAAATACTGACAGAAAGTTTTAAAGTCAAAAATAAAAATGCAGAAAATAAAGTAAGATATGACCAGTGCAGGAGATGCGTCGCATCTAAGGATTGAGATGCGCCGTATCTTCTGCGGGCCTGACTGACTCGACACAGAACAGAATAGTAAAAAATTTCCGGGTTGTCTCCCGGTCAGCACTTGTCTTTATTCCAGAGTCTTCAAGTTAGACTCACGTTCAGCTCTTCATTTTCGATCACTGAAAGAGTCGGAAGCATCGCACTCCCTCATCGCCAGTCCAGTAATATTGAACACTCCTTGCTCGTCCTTAATTTTCACGCCATTCCTCTTTAGTATCTGCAAAAGGGATTCTTTTTCTTTTGGCGTTAAGTCAGATGCAATGATAACGGGCGAATTAGTGTTCCCATTTAGATAGGCATATTCCAAGGTAGAAGGGAGATCCTTAAGCACAGGTTTAACATTATCATTTTCATTAGCACTAGCGGAATAAACTTGTTCTTTAATTATTTCGTTGCTGTCATCAGATAAATGCGCCGCATCGATATTTCCGATGCGCCGTATGGCGTTACAAACAGCGGAATCAACAGCGAAATAATTATCAAAAGTATTTTCATCAACTTGATCTTCTATAGCAATTGTGTTTTCTAAATTTTTAAGCAGAAAGGAATCAAGCAAATTACTTTTTAACTATTTCTGAGTAAATTGATTAATCGTGTCATCAGAAACATCGATATTATAGCATTCATCGTCTTCAGAATTAGTTTTACTCATAGATTGTTCCATATTAAATTCAACCTCGTCGTTTCCTATGGTAAGAGTTATCTTTTTATTAAAAACATCAATCATGGCCCTAGCAGTGGCTAAAAATGGTCGTCCTAATATTATAGGAGTTCTAGAATTTTCGGGCATATCGAGGATAACAAAGTCAATAGGTAATTCAAATTTATCAACTTTTATTAATATATTTTCAGCTATTCCTAATGGGTATTGTATGAACCTATCAGCTAGCTCTAAGCACATCCTAGTAGGTTTTGGTTCACCCAAGCCTAATTTTTCATACATAGAAGAGGGCATAAGACTTATACTAGCTCCTAGGTCGGCTAAAGCATTTCCAATATGTAAATTTTTAATTTGACAAGGAATAGTGAAACTCCCTGGATATTTTTCCTTAAATGGAAGTTTGTTGAGCAATGCTGCTGAGCTTCTTTCCCCCATTGTTATAGTGCAAGCCTCTTCAAGTTTAGACTTGTTTGTAAGTAAGCTCTTCAGATATTTAGCGTATTTTGGCATTTGCACTAGGGCTTCCATAAATGGTATGCTTAGCTGCAGCTGCTTGAGATTTTCCAAGAACTTCTTTTGATAGGCATCTTCTTTCTCCTTCCTTACCCTATGTGGGAAAGGTAGTGTTGATCGTTTAGGTTCAACAGAAGGTTCTTCTCTAATTACAGGTTCCGAATTAGTCTCCTTTGGTTGCTCTTGCTCATATGATATAGATTCAGGGGAAATCTTATTTGTACTGTTATCCTCGGGTGTCTCTCCGATTTGAAAGGTTGACTTTCCGCCTCTAGTTGTAATTCCTTTCAGATCGTGTCTTACCAAAAGAATCCTGTTAAGTACCGTTGACAATTGGTGCACTTCAATTGCCAATCCATTAATCATGTTGTTTTGTTCCTTTAGTAACAGCTCATGACTGCCTTTGAATTCATTAATAAAGTTTCTTGCTTCATGATGTTCTTTTTCATTTGCTTGAGCGATTTGTAGTGCAAACTCCTCCATGGTAAGGTTTCTTTGGGGTCTTCCGAACCAGCTGGGGAAAATATCGAACATTGTTCCTGAAAATTAAAGACAGGTAGATCTCAAAGTAAAAACTTCCAAGGGTAAATGTTAGAATATTTTCCGTTCGAAAATAAGAAAAATAAAAGTTGCTAATATCAGCAGACGATGCGCCGTATCCAAAAAGTTGGATACGCCGTATCTTATAATCGTTAAAATTTAATCAGACTTTTATTCAGAAAATAGATACGCCTCTTATAATTTTAGAATGCGCCGTATCAATTTTAAGTTATCAAAAATCAACTATTTTTAATAAAATTAAATGCGTCGTATTAACAAAAGTTAATGCGTCGTATTTTCGTTACGTTTCAAAATATAAGATTTTTGATTAAGAAGATGCGCCGCATCGATAAAAATCGATGCGTCGTATCTGTTTAATAATTCGAAAAACTGTTTTTAATTTAAAATAGACAATACGACGTATCTGTTATAACAGATGCGTCGTAATGGCGTTATCATTTAGAAAAATTTCTTATTAAAAACAGAATACGCCGTATCTTGGGGAAAGATGCGTCGTATCGAATTTATTAAACGCGTTGTATTTTATAAAAATTAAACGCAATACGCCGTATCTAAGAAAATAGATGCGCCGTATCGTTTTAATTAGCTCAGTACAACAATAGCAGAATACAGAAAATAGAAAAATAAAAAAAACAAAAATAAAAACAAACAAAAAGAAACAAAAATTAACAAAAATAAAAACACACAAAAACAGAAAATATGCAAATAATATAATGAATGCAATTTAACTAATATACAACGGAGTTAGCGGTTAGAATTAAAAAATTAAAAAGAAAAACCTAATTAAAATACTAATCAAATTAACAGATAATAACAATTCACTCCCCGGCAGCGGCGCCAAAAACTTGATGTGCGTGTGGTATTGCTCTAATTTATATCCACGGTGTGTCGTTGTGGTTTTAGCAGTATTCAAGTTTTAAATTTATATTTAGCCGACTTATCAATAAAACACACACTTTAACGAGCAGTATACCCGGTCAGTATGAATATAATGGTAAGTAGAGTGTCGATCACTAAGAGTGGAACATATTATCTAGTTATTCTAATCAGTATTTTAATATCTTAAGTTAGCTATACAACCTAATCTAACGCAAGGGGGTTCAGCCTGAGAGACTGGCACGGTTTGGTTATGATTAAATATAAACTAAACTGATAGGCACGAATCAGCGATTAGCACACACGTACACAGATAGATACTTGAGACAATAAGAAGACCTGTCCTGATAATTAAGTAGCTTGTCACTTGTTTTATTGCTAGTTTTATATGAAGTGTATGTAATTAACCCTTTCTCGTTGGCTCTAATCTTATCGGCGAGTAAACACTTAATGATTACTTATGTCTATCCTACTTACCCTTTCTTCCTACTTTTCTACAGACGATAGAATACATAGGCGATAGAATAAATAGGCGAGGACAGAGGCATGGCGACCCGATCAATGCTCAGCTAGACACAGAGGTTATCAATGCACTAATAAAAGTCACCAAAGACATCAACACATAAACTTTAATTAATGGGAAAACAATTTTAAGGGGTGCCCATGGTTTTCCGTAGTCACATGGAATCGGCCCATCAATCCTGATGAATTAAAGTGTACTAATACAATAAAACAAAACTACTTAATGAATTGAATACATGCAGGACCTTCTTACAGCTCTTGTATCTTCGTTTAGGGTGTGTCTTGTGCTGCTACTTCGTCTGAATTCGGCCTAGGGTTTCTTCTGTCTCGTACTTGGTATATTGCACGAACCTCTAAATTCTTCTGACTTTGGGGTATTTATAGTTTCTGTCTGAGGGTAAGATGCGGCGCATTGAATAAGTAGATGCGGCGCATTGACTTGACTTCGCGTGGGGTCTAAGATTAATATATTTTGGAATATTCGTAAACCGCCAGAAGATGCGGCGTAACTTCATTCTTGTATGCGGCGCATTTCCTTTGCCGTCTTGGATTATAACTTGTGAAATCTTGATAGTGATGCGCCGTATATAATAAGTAGGATGCGGCGTATCTGGAGCAGAATGGTCTTGATCTTGTACATTTCAGTAGACTCTTAACTTCTTGCTTGTTTTGCTCCATAATTAGTCCAAAATCGCCAAGTTTCACATAGTACTTGTTTTTACCTGAGAATTACAAAAGTAAACATTAACGTATCAATTCTCACAGATAATATAATAAAAAAAGTTAAATAAATAGGATAAATGACGGTAATAAAATGTACTTATTTGAGTTCATCAACTATGGAAAAAAAAACCCAAAATATACCTGCTACAGTTGGCGGTGGAGATTTAATAAAGTCTGCAACAATGCAACATAGTGCAGTACAGTAGCCAAGACACTGTTTGCAAACAATAAAATATTTACACAGCCAATCTATACTCGCCATGTGTAGCTACCAACCAATAGGAGTAAAACAATCTATACTCGCCATGTGTAGTAACATCGATACTTTCATATCTGACTTGTGTAACTCAAAAGAGATTATTTGGTATTTGCGCTATTAATATAAGTTAATGAAAATGTGACGATTTCACTCGATTGAATATGAAGCCACTTGGTTCACATGACTCGATCAGTTGAATAGTCTCGGATGCGATAACAGTTGCCTACGAACAACGATGTCACAACCGTGATTTTAGCAGGTTAGTCTAACTGATAGTCTTGACTCATTTAACTTTTGCTTGGTGTGACTTAAGTGTTTTGTGTGGCATATGTGTGATATACGTGTGTTTTGGCACTAAATCCCTTTGTGTGACTCTTCTGGTGTGTCATGAGTAGTGTTGTTTGGTATAAGTTCATTTTGTTCACTTTGGTAACAAGGAAATGACTTGTGTGGTTTTGGTGTTCGGGGTTTTTGCGTAATGAGTTGTGTTTAATTTTGTGAGCGATGGTAAATTAAGTGGTGTTCGGTTTTATGGGTTATACTAATAATGAGTGTGAAATTCTATTTTCGAAAACTTTGTTTTGAAAATAATAATTTTTCCGGGTTGTCGTAAAATGAAGAATTACCGCGTAAGATGTTAGGTTTCGGTATAGGCTTTTATAAAATATCAAGAGTACAAGGTTTTAAGTGTAATATATATATATATATATATATATATATATATATATATATATATATATATATATATATATATATATATATATATATATATATATATATATATATATATATATATATATATATATAATATATTAAAGGGGCGGCCGAATAGGGTATTAGGGGGAAAAAGAAAACCAAATTTTAATCCAAATACACTTACCAATTATAAGGCTTATATAGAATCTTCCATAAGGCCTTATAAATACAAAACCAAAACTCCCTCACCCATTTTTTTTGTGATATACGACCGGCCAAGGAGAGGGGAAGAAAAAAAAATTAGGGTTTAATTATTTAAGCCTAAAAATCAAGATCAAGATATAATTTTCAATACTTGTGTTTAATTTATTATTATAATTCATGTAACAATAATATGATGGGTTAGGGTTTATGTTTAATTCTGTAAATTAATGATATACACCATGTTAGGATCAATAATTAGTAATATTATGATGATTGGTGAAGAGATTAGGGCATAAAACGTGTTAATTATTGAGTTAGGGTTTGACAGATTATTAAGGCTGTAAAGATACGACGAGATCTAATAGATGGAGATGAGTTAATTGATGATTATTGAGTCTAAATTGTAGTTCAGAGAAAGAGTTTCCAAAAAGTCCGGCCACGAGTGATTTCGAGGTCGGGAGGTCAGTCAAACGATTTTTGCAAGTGAAGGTGTCAGAATTGTTAAACCGGGACCGATTTAGGTTAAAAGTATTGAGGTCAAAAGTGGTTTAAAAAGAGTAATTTGGGTTAGCCCTTCTTCGGAAATTGAGTTCTATATTCCCTTTGACTTCCACGCGAAAATTAGCCGATAATAAGTTGTGCAAGTATGGTTGTTGAGTCAAAACTTTTTAGTGTGCGTTCAGATCCGAATCTGGATAGTTTTTATGTTTGATTTTTCAAAGAGTACTTGTGTGTGTGTTTAGTGCATGGAATTCTGGGAGAAGCTTGTATGCTCATGAAGGACCATGGTGAATTTTTGGTGTGAGTTTTTGAGTTATTTTTGTTGTGATTTTATGTGGGTGAAAATACCCCAAAATTTGCGTATTCTGAAAAAGTATATGCAAGAGATTTAGTGAGTAAAAGTGTTTGGTAGTGGTTAGGATGGAGTCTAGGTGATCCATGGTGGTTTACATGAACCTTATATATCCATCATATGTGTGTTACATGGACTATAGCTTTTAGCTTGGTCACGTGTAATGTGATCTTATTTTTGTTATATAGATTTGTGATTTGATAATTGGAAGCTGCGAAGTTTGAGGTGAGTTTCATAGTCCCATTTTTACTTTGTTTTAACTTGGGATGGGAATGATGCTTGTGTCGAATTTATTTTTGAGTTACTGTGATTATGTGGTTGTAAATGCATGGACTTGTAAGTGTTATTATACGTGTATGCATGTTATGAGATTATTGTGTGGTGATTCTGTGTGGTCCATTTGGAGGGTAGCTATGCTCCCATTATCCAATTGGAGAGTAGGATTTCTACTCACTATTATTCTGTGTGGTCTGATCAGAGGGTACGGTTTACCCATTATTATTATTATTATTATTATTATTATTATTATTATTATTATTATTATTATTATTATTATTATTATTATTATTATTATTATTATTATTATTATTATTATTATTATTATTATTATTATTATTGTTGCTATTTGGATCGTTGGCGCGTTCCGTCCCTTATGTCCCGTTTGCTGGTTAATTGGTTGCGATTACATGCTAGTTGTATAATAACTATTTTTACTATCCTGCTATGTTTTATAATGACAGTAAACTGGTTGCCTGAGATATATTGTGTGTCTTAAACCTATGAACCTCACCAACATTATGTTGACGTTTTTAAGCATCATTTTCAGGTGAGCATTCTAAGGCTAAGATAGAAGGAAGCGACTAGACGAGACTTAGTTGCATTTGAGAGCGAATTATCTTTATGTTTTGAATTTAATATGTTTGATTTTGGATTATGATACTTAAATATTTTCGACTAGTACTTTTGTTTTATTGAGGATATCTTTGGAGATTTGTTTTGTTTATTTTCTTTTGGGGTATTGTTACGACACTTTGTCTCTGTACTTTGCTCTATTTATGCGCATGTATAAATTCTCTATTTAGACACCATGTGTTGTGACGATATCCATGAAGTTACACTCGCATTTCCGCCTTGGCGAGGTGTGACAAACGATACTTTCATATTTTACTTGCGTAATTCAAAAGATGTTTGATTCATATATTCACTATCGATACATTTAATGAAATGCGACACTTCCACTCGATGTTTCATAATTAAATAGAATACAAAAAAAAGAAGGGTTGGTGTAGTTGGTTACACTTAAATGCATTTGAATTTTCGGCACATGTTGAGATATACATTTAAGTTTCACGAAATAAGTTAGTTTATGAATTTATTACATCTCACGCCTTTCTCATGGATCGAGTGAAGGCAGTTTAAGAACTTAATTTGGGTTAAGCGAGTCTGATAATTTTGATTGTTATGTTAAACGTTCGGTTTTTGTAACTACAAAACAAGAAATGCTTAGATTGTGAGAGGTGGGTGCGAGTAGTTTGACGGGGCCTCCGATTACTGATGTTGAAATCGTGAGCCATGTTTTAGGAGGTAAACAACGTGGACATTTACCCCACAAAGATAGAAAGTTACCGAGTATGAGCTTAAGTTCAGGTGTGAACTCACAATACCAAATGTCATTGTCGTAGCAACAAGTTGATGATATTGTTACAGAATGAACTCAAAAGGTTGAGCATGATGTTTCGGAAGCTAGACTGACGATCGATGCAGAACAATCACAACTCACTCAACTTATGACTTACTTGATCAATCACCCAACTTTTGATTTATGTTGGAATATTAGAATCATAAATTATAAACTAATAAACCATAAACAAATAACATCAAAGCATGTAGCACAGCGGAATAAGGATTTACAATAACATGTAATAATTAACTAAAAATTAAATAGACGCGTACCTTTTGATTCCTAGCAAAAACAAGGAATCACGTGATCACCAAGAACAATATATAAACCCTAATATGGGTTTAAGAAGGATCGACTAATGTGTAGTCGAATAGGGCAAGTCACAACAAGCTAAAGCAAGTTTGTACTTCGTTCTTGTACACACGTAATACTAGCGTTCCAATGGGAAAAACTAGGTTCTAAGTTCACAAGCAATCAAACACTTACGTGTTTTATTAGAACCGAAAATCCCAAGGTATTGGGGTTTAGGGTTCGGCCAAAACACAAGAAAAAGGAGAAGGAGAAGTTAGATTGCTAGGAATTAGGATTAGTCAATAACAAACACAATAGGTTTGTATTTATAGCCAATCCAAACTTCCCCTCCAAGTCATAGAGCCGAAACCCTAACCCATATGGTTAGTTCGGCCAATCCAAGCCGACACAATGGGTTCTAGATCCTTCTAACTTCCTTTTTCATTATTAGTCCTTTAACGACCGTTATCTCTAACTCCGTTAAATACTAACAACCGTTAAGTGTTTATTTTGTGAAATGAATAAATAAAATATAAAACTATATTTAATTATTCAAACCATTGAAACTCTTACGTATTGTGTGCAATCCCGAAGTCTCGGGTTCGAAACCGGACATACTTATATTAATATTTATACACAAACTCTAACAGCTCCCACTTGGATAACTATTAATATAGTAATGACATGGGTCAGTCTAGTTTAACCTTCCCAATGCCCCAGTTTGATCCGAGTATGGTTTTCCTGGAAAAACCACGTGATGATTATATCATCATACTTATCCTTTTGTTTCTAATACCGCATTAATATGGATATGGATCTCGGTCATTCCATAATTAACAATTAGTTTCTCGTTTATACATAATTGATCAAGATTACCAAATCATCTGAACATCATTCAGATAGCCTTTGGGCGTGCACGCATACATCTTGTAAATTCTACGAGTGGCCAAGCAGTATTAAACTTCAAAACACATTTGAAGGAACAAATCCTTTATTAACTACGAGCATAACCCTCGAACTTAGCATCACCTCCGAAAATAGCCCTTATAACTACCTGTTACGGATAGCGTTAGACTACCTTACAGAAAATGAGCTACATCCTCGGCAGTTACCTGGTATCTCAAGTCTGAGGATAAATATTCATGATTTACTTAATGACGACGATCCATAAAGTATAATCATGTGGTTGGGATAAGTCCTATATTCAATTTATCCAATATTGAATATCATGTGATATTGGTATCTCAACCTTACAGTACATTCTACCAATCCTCACATTTGTCTTTATTTAATGATATTCCCATATCATTAATCGACAACGGACAATTTAGAATAAATTAAATTATTCACGGATTTAAACATGCAAATATAGGATACAATATTAACAAATGATAATAAACGTTATCCGCACTTTATTTCATTAAAATAATGTTGTTTATACATCCCTTATCCAAATACTAACTAGATCAATGCATGATAATACTCATTAATGAATTATGCCACAAGTCATGTTCCACATACTTGTTGACAAGGCATAAATCAACTAATGTTGATCTATCGGAATTTTTAGAATACTTATTTCAACAATGAAATTCTTGTATGTGTATATTCATCTATTTAGATATTGCCACATACTTCATAAAATTGCGTGGCATCCTCATCCACGAATTTATGACAATTAAACTACCAAACCTTTGTAGTTAAAGTATTCTAATTCTTTATGTATAATGCAACTATGCTCATATTGAGCACAACTAGTATACATGGTCTCCTAATAAGGATGAGCTCCCACCATGACTAGTATTGAGTGTCATCTCAATCTTACTAGCATCATTGTATCCAAACAACAGTATGCTCTTTTAAGATTCCGTAAACATTTAATATCCATCGTGTAATGTTTGACATCTTTAAATCTCACAAGATTTGCCATCATTATCAACATCTTGCCATATGGTTCATATTTAGAATTTTGGAGCAAATCCAGGCTGAGGATGTAAATTCTAAACCATATCCATTAAACTTAGTTATCTAATAATTTTCAATTAGATACTAATGTTGTCAATCATCTTGCATCCAAGCATGATACAACAAGCAACATGATGTACATGAATAATCCTTTCGTCAACCTTAGATTTATTCATGTCATATCTTTTCAAAGATATGTTTCTATCTAGATCTTCTAATAGAATATCATGTTTATCAGTAATTTTACCGCTCATGTTTATAACAATAAACATATATTCCAAGGTTTTATTTCCTAAATTCCATGTGAAGTTTCATTCTAAACTAAGACTTAACATATAAATGTTAATGGAATGTTACTTCCTATATGTTATACAACATATATGAAATAAGAAAATAAATATACCACTCCCACTAGCTTTCAGGAATATTCAGAAATATCTTATTTTAATTATAAATCAAAACTAGATTTAATAACTAAAAATAAGTATATCTTCTAGATGCATGCATTAATCCATTTACAAATGATTTGCTTTTTGTATACTGCTAAAGATTATTTGAATTCAAATACTCCTTTCAATTACTTTTCGTCCTCGCACAAGGAATTACCCAAGAAAGAGTTTTGATATTCCATTGTTAATTTCATATAAATGAAACTAATAATGACAATCATAATCTTTATATATTTAATGTGCTTAGAAAGAATTTCAATCACATTTAATTGCTTAAGTGTGATTGATAATCTTTTCACATATTAAATATGTATACAAATTTGTCCATTATGATTTCTACACAAGAATTTAAATCTCTAGGATTTCCATTTCTTTTGTAGAAGTTCATCTCCATTCTATAGTGTAACTATAGGGTTTAAGATCAACTATGTTTCCAAACTAGTTATCTTTTTGGACTGCATCTTATTATTCATAGTATGAGTAATTTGTCAAATAAACATTTGCCAATTATTAACAGGCATACCACGATCCTGTAACTCATAACCCTCAACATATTCTACAAATATTTGAGATATCCTTGCGGATCTATGAAATGAGAATTCCATCATCTTTGAGATTTAACACTAACATGTTAAATTCTCATTATGATTTTGCTAGTGTATTTAGAAGATTATGTATCTTGTAATTTTATCTCATCAAGATAAAATCCTCCCACTTGCCTTTTACAATTTATAGATTAACTATAAACACTTAGCAAATAGAGCAACACAAACTTGTTCTTTTTTGGGACTTTACAAATACATATTGACAGTTCCTAACATCAATTTGTTAAAAGCCTACTCACAAGTAGTTTAACAAATTCTAAACTTCAATTTTAAGACTTAATGTGATTGATCACATTCCATATTAAATGGTGTCTTATTAATCTTCTAGGTTGGAGTTTAATTGAGTATATCCAATCCTTACTCAATTTCCTAACCTTGATATCTTTTGGAAGAATAGAAGATATAGTTATCTCAAATCAAACAATATAACAAGAGTTTTATTCTCCTAACTTAACATACCATAAACACTATGTATTTCATTAGGATTAATATTGTAAGTCATTCTTACAATATATAAGATAAATATATATATCATATTGGCTTACCTATTTTACCAACTAAATCACTTTAATGGTACAATAGATTTTCCAAGCCAATTGCATGCATTATAACATAAGTACTTATTGACCAAGTTACTTCATGTCTATGTCTTACCAAGAAGACATAACTGTTATAACCCCAATCTACATTATAAGTCATTAATCAATTCAATGACTACTTGTATATGTCTTAATTAAAAAAACATATCAAGTTAACGTCTTACTTTATTATATGTCTTATCAATCAAAGACTTTATATTTATATCTTCAATATAAACATGTATAACTAAAGTAATTATGAACACCACAACTTGGTTTCATTTGTAATTTCAAGTTAATTTATTACTTCATATATTTATATCATTCCACGATTACATAAACAGCTAAATATGAAGTAGTATAAGATTACTTCATTTATTTATGTCATTACGACAATACATAAATATTCATATTTGAAGTATTCTTCTTATCATATTGACACTTGTTCTAATAATTATCTAATTAAGGAACTTGTAAATTAACATAGTTTCATTACATTAGCCGAGGCTGCAATAATAAAAGTTTGTAATTTACCTTGTCATTAATATTTAGTAATGAAAGTAGATATTAACTCCAAGTGTTCTAATATTAGAATGTGTATAAAACACATTAGAACATTAGTCTCTTACCTTACAGTCAAGAGAAACCTATAAATCATATTCCTTTATGTTGTTGCTTGCACACAATAAAGATTTCTCCCTCTTGTGCATGGAACAACATCACATATCAGATAAACAACACGTCAATAGTTTGCTTATTTGATCAATATGATTTGTGTCATAGATATAAGTAGGTATAGAATCACTTCGTCTAGTAAGGAAACGTACACGACTATCCTTAATACCACAAGTGTCTATAATTGGAAAGTATTTATCTCAAGAGATTCTAAAGATAATCCGAGTTACCACCAAGATATCAAGACTTGTAGCTCCCTCTGAATTAAAGATCACTACATGAACTCATTGTTCAGTAATTACAACACAATGCTCCCACTGGATTTGACAACATTGTAAGTGTTGCATAACCAGTAAAAGCAAATAACGTGCTGTTTACTTTCCTAAACCTTTGATGAATCCCTTACGTAACATTACTAAAGTACTCAAAGAATGTATTCTACTTTGTCAATGATGGAATATCCATCAATACAATTAACTTGATAAAAAATTGGGTATGCAATTTCTTCCTTAATTAGGTCTATCATCCCCATCATGGTATGTAGCACCTTTAAATGGTTAAAGCACAACAACTAGATCAAACATTATAGTTTGCCTTTTACCAATTATGCGGTAATTAGTCTAGCTTCTAATTCCAATAACTCATAACCATGCATTTTCTTAAGAAATTCGCCATGAGTTATTTCTTAGAATTTAGACTATTCTAATTATCCTATTATACCTTTCTCATTCATGAAAAGGAATAGGATTAAGTCTTACTCTTCACACGAAAAGTAGACTCGGTTTATTCTTTTCAGTAAAAATTGACTTTATCCAAAACCCCTACGGGTGTAGATCAATTTACTACTAAAAGAATGTCCCACGTTTACGGTTTTAACGTTGCATTAAATACATTTAAAAGAATTTTCAAAATTCAATTTTAGTATTTTCGATAATAACTTTTCAAGAAAATTAAACACCCACGGTAAATGAAATTTTACCATTTAATTTTCATTGAAAATTAGGATCCAAATTGACGTCGTTTCATTACATCAGCTTTGGCTGCTAGCAACGAAAGTACTCAATAAGGTACGTGTCGAACCCAATTGCCAATATTCAATTGCAATTCCTAGAATCATGGGACTTACATATTATGCCAACCTCAGTTGCAAATGTAAGCATGTTTCATCCCAAAATCTTTATGCCTTGGCGCCGTTCCATTACATCAGCTTTGGCTGCTAGTAATGAAAGTGCCCAATTAAGTTAACCAACTTAAGAAACATGTAAATTGACGTCGTTTCATCACATCAGCTTTGGCTGCTAGCAATGAAAGTACTCAATTTACCCTTAGACAACCACCCTTTGAACATCACATTCAGCTTTGGCTGCTAGTGATGTAGGATGAAACCTTAGGTGTTCTTTTTTGTAGTTGGATGACATATTACTTAAATTTTAAGGGTATTAAATTTTGATGTGTGTAATCAAAATATGTACAAAGATGTCATGCATTCATCTTTGTATCATATAAATTTCAAAACTAGTTTACTTATTCGCAGCTTAAATCAACAAAATTTAATTGATGGCGTTGAGAAACTTACAACATTGCCTTAAGATGCTTCGTACTTTTTCATGGTGTACTTGGTAAGTCTATTATTGACGCACAGGCGAGCGGAGGGGCAAACGTCCGCCGAAGCTAATTAAAAACGCGCCCCTTTCGGATGACAATTTAATGTCAAACCTCCTTATACCCACTTTATAGTTTGTCAATAATAGGTCCGCCGCTTCGACCACTTTTGTACAGTCGCATCAATCAATTAAAACTTTAAGATTTAAAGCTTAAAACATTTATGTAGTAAATTATTAATTGCTAGTCTCGCCTGGGAGCAAATTACCGTGCGAAGCGAACCACTGTCGGCACATAAGACTTGACAATTAAATAGTTTACTACAAAGGTTTCATAGTTATTAGGTTCATTTATTTTTTATTCAAAAAATTACCCTCTTTGATGTTACAATCCATCATAATTAAACACAAAGAACAAGTAATTGAAAAAATAAATAAACACTCAATAACACATATATGATCATTAACAATATCATATAGCCACATGCAAACCTTTTGATAAATCCTATTAATTTTCTATGTGAATTTATAATGTATGTAATTAATAAAACTCCCATTGGTTTTCGAGCTCATTATGCCCAATGGACCACAGACGCCAAATAACTTGGCCGCGTAAGTTTTGATTAATTAGATACCACATTGCACATAACAAATTAATTAATATATTAATTAGGGTCTTCCCTAATTTTAGATGTATCTTTAAAAACATGTAGCAAATTAAACACATAACATTCCATGACAAAACATGCAAGATTTTGTCATGGATCCCATATTGCACTTTAAATCATGTATCACATATTTACAAGTCAATATCGTACACAATCTAATTAATGACATCACAAAGGTACTCATTAATTAAACACTTAAAATTGCATGCAATCCTAGGGTTTCTACAAGATTTTTACCAACAACCAAAAACCCTAAAAAATTATGGGTGTCGACCCATATTAGGGTTTACAAAAAAAATCAAAACCCTAGATAACCAATTGCATGTATCTATTCAGCTAGATTCAATTTTAAGGTTTTAGTAATTAATTACATGTTAAAAACGGGCTCATGATGCCACTGTTGGAATATTAGAATCATAAACTATAAACTAATAAACCATAAACAAATAACATCAAAGCATGTAGCACAGCGGAATAAGGATCTACAATAACATGTAATAATTAACTAAAAATTAAATAGACGCGTACCTTTTGATTTCTAGCAAAAACAAGGAATCACGTGACCACCAAGAACAATATATAAACCCTAATATGGGTTTAAGAAGGATCGACTAATGTGTAGTCGAATAGGGCAAGTCATAACAAGCTAAAGCAAGCTTGTACTTCGTTCTTGTACACACGTAATACTAGCGTTCCAATAGGAAAAGCTAGGTTCTAAGTTCACAAGCAATCAAACACTTATGTGTTTTATTAGAACCGAAAATCCCAAGGTATTGGGGTTTAAGGTTCGGCCAAAACACAAGAAAAAGGAGAAGGAGAAGTTAGATTGCTAGGAATTAGGATTAGTCAATAACAAACACAATAGGTTTGTATTTATAGCCAATCCAAACTTCCCCTCCAAGTCATAGAGCCGAAACCCTAACCCATATGGTTAGTTCGGCCAATCCAAGCCCACACAATGGGTTCTAGATCCTTCTAACTTCCTTTTTCATTATTAGTCCTTTAACGACCGTTATCTCTAACTCCGTTAAATACTAACAACCGTTAAGTGTTTATTTTGTGAAATGAATAAATAAAATATAAAACTATATTTAATTATTCAAACCATTGAAACTCTTACGTATTGTGTGCAATCCCGAAGTCTCGGGTTCGAAACCGGACATACTTATATTAATATTTATACACAAACACTAACACTTTTGATTTATCTTCGTTCCTGTTGGGGGGGGGGGGGTGGAACGGCGGGAATGATGATGACGATTATACCGAGTAGGGATTGTGTTTGTGTTGGTGTTTGGCATGTATTATAACTTTAAACTATTGGTATTTGTATGGACATATTATTTTTTGTATGGACATATTATTATTTGTATCGTTATTTTGGATCAAGCACTATAACCTGTATCTTTGTTTCAGAACAGTTGGAAGGATGAATGCATCAAAATATGTTTGTACGTCTCTTTTGGATAAGTTTTCCCGAAAAAATCTAAAATTGTAGCAGAAGCAAGCAGGTTCAGGTTCTGTTGAACCAGCATGTGCTTTTAGCGATAACAACGTCGTCGCTAAGGTGTCTCATATACACCTTTTAGCGAGGCGATGCCATCACTAAAGGTGTCCCATATATACCTTTTAGTGCTGACGCTGTCATTGCTAAAGGCGTCCTATATACACCTCTTAGGTCCGACGCTGTCATCATTAAAATTAAGTACACATTAAAAAATAATAATAATAATAATTAATTAAACGAATATTTAATTTAATTAAATATGATTAATTTAAATCATTATAAGGAGTTAATTAATGCTCTGTTTAAGGTGTGCTTTTAGCGAAGACATTATAGTCGCTAATGAAGAAAATTATTGTTGTTAAAATCTTTAGCTACGGTTTTTTAGCGAAGACGTGTCGTCTCTAAAAACCTATAGCGGTGCTATTTTGACTTTTAGGGACCACTTTTATCGTCCTTAAAAGTTTCCAATCTTGAAGTGACACACACAATATGCAATCATAAAAAAACACTAATAAACATTCCTTAAATAAATACAAACATATATTAATTACTTGATTGTCTAAATTAATATGAACACGACTCAATCGTCACCTCTACAAATTAGTTAAAGATTTATAAAATGAGTTTAGTTGATTCTATGATTTTTATTTTGTGGAAAGGAAAAGGGTTTAGGGTTATGATAAACAAGAAAAGCATCACAATCTGTTTTTGTTTCGAGAAGAACCTTTTGAGAATAAATGGATTTAAGACGATTTCTATTCATCAAGATATATTTACTATATAAAGAGAAAATGATCAAACTAGTTTTGCTTAGAAACCGATAAAAATGAGTAATGTTGTTAAACTAAAATAGTTTTACTTATAAAAGGAAACACAATATATTAATTATTTAAATACTTAATTACAATTTGATCAACAAACTTTTTCTGCTACTAGACAGTGTCGCCGTTATACGCGGTTAATCGTCCAGTTTTGAATAAAATATAATTTTTTTCCTTAAACTATTAAAAAAAAAAAAAAAAAAATAATAATGAATGAAAAAAAAATCATTCAACAGTTGACTTCCTAGTTGACCAACCTTGCACGGCACGTTTTCTCAACCTCACCCTTAAAAACACGCACAATCAAACACACCCTTATAAAAACACATCCAACCTCTAGGGTTCCACACACAGAAAAAAAAGCAACACAAAGATGCCTAAAAATAAGGGTAAAGGAGGGAAGAATCGCAAGCGAGGAAAGAACGAAGCAGACGACGAGAAACGTGAACTCGTTTTCAAAGAAGACGGACAAGAATACGCCCAAGTTCTCCGAATGCTTGGAAACGGTCGTTGTGAGTCAATGTGTATCGACGGAACGAGGCGTTTAAGTCATATAAGAGGAAAGATGCATAAAAAAGTATGGATAGCTGCTGGTGATATTATTTTGGTTGGTTTAAGAGATTATCAAGATGATAAGTCGGATGTTATATTGAAATATATGCCCGATGAAGCGCGTCTCTTGAAAGCGTATGGGGAGCTTCCGGAGAATATAAGGCTGAATGAAGGGATTGCTGGTGGGATTGAAGACGAGGATGATACTGGTGGTGATAATTATATTGAGTTTGAAGATGAGGATATTGATAAGATTTAGTTTAAGGTTTGTATGAGTTTAATGTTATGTTTTTTCGGTTTAGTTTATGTTTTCGTTTGGTTGTTACGTTGAGGTTAATTAACTATTAGTACTAATTAGTATATTTTTTTTTGTCGGATGGTGTTTGGATTACATAATTGGTTGCTTGAGTGTTAACAAATGCTGAAATTTTATAGTAAGCGGATAACCAGTTTAAATAAGAACGCTATTCACCGGCCACAGCAAGAGTATTTTGTTTGGTGGTTGTTTGTTTCTGTTGAGGTTTTTTCGTTAGTACTATGTTATTATAGAATTTTTAAAGTTATTTGTTTTTCGATATGAATTGGCCGATTATAGTATATGTTTGTAGATAATAAAATGAGTACACTTGGGAAGTGACTGGAATTTTGCATAACTAAGGGTTTTGGGAATGATAATATATGAATGCAAGATGGTGTTTGGATTTGCTTATGGTGTATATAAACATTGCGGATTGTATTGAATTTGTAGCTATTTGATAAGATTTGATCATCTATGGTTTGTGATTTAGTTTTTTTTATATTTATATAATTGTTTAAGCGGTTTGTTTCCAATGTGTTTATTTTAGTGGTTGCTTATTTGAGGTTAATTTAAGTTAGTACTTTTAGTTTATGCTTCTGTGTGAAATATAAATTTATATACTGTTAGCTTTGCTCGATTAAGGGTGTTTGGGATAATATAGGAATGCAGGATGGTGTATGGATTTGCTACTGCTGTATAAACATTGCGGAGTATAATTGAATTTGGTGTTGTTTAGGATTTGTTTAAGCAGGATAGTGTTAGAGTGGTTTGGCAAAAGTGTTTTTTCTTAATAAAAAGCAAACAAATAGGCAACTTTTGAAATTAGCTTAGGGGATGTTTGGCTAAGCATGAGGTTAAAAGCTTATAGATTTTTAAAAAGCTCAATTTGAGGAGCGTATGCTCAAAAGCTTTTATCTCTCTCAAAAAGGTCATAATCTTTTGAAATCTTATATGAACACCAGCGAAGTGGATGAGAGTATTCTGGAAACACATCAAGTTATTGAGATGCTATTAACCACTTTGGAGGCTTAATAGTTTTTTGGGTTTCTGAGACGCTATTAACCACTTTGATGGGTGTTCAGTAAGCTTATTTCCTCGGGCTTATGACTTTTTTGGTGGGGAGATTGAAGCTAATAGGCATTGGATTGGGGATTTTTGAAAAAACAAAGCTTCTAAGCACACACTTACCCAAACACCTTCCATCATATAAGCATGAGCAGTTTCTATGCCCAACACTCAAAAGTGTTCATTTGCATTATAAAACGCAATAAGCTGGTGAGCAGCTTAAATAAACAATTTCAAACACCCTTTAATTGCATAGTATATTGTAAGTACCTTTTTTTGGGATTTTATCCACTAGAATTTGCATAGTATTGTAAGTACCTTCTTTTCAGATTCTATCCACCAAATTAAATCGCTAAATACATTCTTTTACCTAGCTAGAATTCATGTAAGGTGACATGTGGCTAAAATCTGTAAACACATGTAAAGTTGGTCTCTAAACTCTTTCGAAAAAATTCAAGTTAGTTTTTGATAGCTGATCAATTTATAGCTGGTTGTTAAAATCAGGAAAAAGCTACAATTAATGTTGCTTTCTGTTATACATATGTTAATTTGCTGATAATCTGTCCCAAATCTGTATGCATGTTGATCATGGGACAGAGGGGTGTTTAAATATGTGTTCTCTAATGATTTGTGCTATATGTTATTCTCCTATCTGTTGCTTGTTAACTACTCAATTAGTAAGACAATTAAGACAAACACGTCGTAGGCATAGTGTTAGGTAATCAATTGAGTAATACTTTGTATTCATGAATGGTCAAGTCTCCCAGTTAATATAAATACACGTGGAGAGGATTATAAGTTGACCAACAGTTATATATTTATGAAATGTGTTATATATAATCTAATCTCTGCGTTTTTGTCTTCCGCAGTTTCAGATTGTAATGGAATGAACAAAATCAAGATCGAAGTGGCTATGGAAACATGGGGGATTTGTAAAATCTTTTATTCCTTAGAATCTGATTTGTCTGAGATTTTCATTTTTCTTTTAGTATGACACTATTTATATGTAAGCAGCTTTATGTCATTAAATGATAAGAATTGGTTTAGTTATTATAGCCTATGTTTATGGCTTTTCATTAAATTCAAAGTTGATTTTGTGGTTCGTGATGATGCTGTTTTGTAATTTCTGCATGTTCTGTGATTTTTGTTATCGAAACACATTTGTAACTCGGAACAAATGCATAAAGCAGACTTTACCCTTAATCTTGAGGAGTTAAGGGCTGAAGCTTGTAGGTTTAGATTGTAGCTTTGACTTTTTGATTCAGACAAAAACATGCTTTGACTTTTTGATTCAGACAAAAACATGCTTTGACCTATGAGTCACCTCATTTGCAAGTCCTCAAATATGATAACTTCTATATAATCAGGTGTCTTACAAATTGCGATCACTTATTACCTATACAAATCTTTATATTTCGGTTCAACCCGAGATTTCAAAGGTGTTACTTTATTTATCTTGATTGGCAAAGTAGCCTCAATGGAGAGGTTTTAAGGAAATGGTTTGGTTGATAATTAGCTTTTAAGGAAATGGTTTGGTTTGGTTTGGTTTGGTTGTCATTTGAACCAAGAACCAGTTTGTTCCAGATTTTGAAAACCAGAACCACTTGGTTCCTCTACAGGACATAGCCTTCCAGATAAATTTAAAAACTTACTCTGTAGTCTATATGAGCGAATGAAACGAAATGTGGCAAATTTAATCAGGTAAAATTAGATCCAAACTTGTGGCTATAACTAATGAGATACTGTATGAGTAACATATGGCGCAACAGCAACCACAAAAGCATTAAAAAATTGCGTTCAATATTCCTAATCTTGTTCACCCCCTCACAGGCAACTGTAGCTACCAAATGTCGGATCGGAGAAACTTGAATGGCCATCGGGTTTTAGTCCTGGGGCAGAACCTTTCGGATCTAAAAGACATACGATGGTTGTGAGTGAGGATGAATAGGGCGGGTAACCAACTTATTAGTCGGGTTATGGATGGAGCGGGTGGGACAAAGAAACGGGTTAAGTGATCCCGCTAAATGTAATATATATATATATTGTTTTTCTTTTTGTAAGTTGAAAAACATAAAAGTCTATTAGTAAACTTGACAATTGAGGCGTTTAAAAAGGCCAATCAATTATCATTCAAAATCATGATTGCAAATCTTGGTAGAAAGGTAACATTTATTGTAAATATGGGCTTATGAGCTATGGGCTTATAGGTGATGTCTATTCATTAGGGTTTGTATCCTATAAATACATACTTATTGTAACCTCTTGTTTTATCACTGAATAAGAATTCTCCCTCCTCTCATTTCTTGTGTTCATGTTCTTTATTATTGCACTCTACTTATAACACGTTATCAGCACGCTCCAAAGTTTTAGTTCCGTTTTTGTCTTCTCCCGTTTACGACCGGTACGTCCTTTTAACTCTTTAGATATATGATTCAGCATGGTATGTACTCAATAAATAATTGCACGTGTCGTAGCAAGTGATTTCTTTTTATGCATGTAATACTGGTGTAACTCATAAGACTACAAATATTATAAAAACATTCGTTAAATGTGTGTATATAAAGTATGATGTATTAGTGTTAAAAATATCGTAATATTTTATTGTACAATAATATGATGTATAGTGCCATTGTATGCAATGTAATATTGAAAATAAAACTGTTATGCGTAATACGGTTGATATATTATATGATATAAAGGCTAGTTGCATCTAACAGTTATAGACAAATAATTAAATTATGTAGCATAAATTGTGGTTTAACATGAGTAAAAATTGTATACAATGTTGAGTATGTTATTAGCTTGTTAAATTATATGTTAAACTGTGATAGTAATAAGTACTATGATGTTGTTGATGAAATCAAATAGAAGATAGTTATAATGGTTTTTGTGAAATAATAGTGCGATATGATGTAATGTATAATTGTTATATAGGATCTCATATTCTTGTTTATGTTTTTTCAACATCATGTTTATCTCTAAAAAAAAAAAAAAAAAAAAAAAAAAAAAAAAAAAAAAAAACCTCAAAGTTCTAATATGGTTCTTTCAAGAATCAATATGAAAAAAAAATAAAAATAAAAATAAAAATCATAACCTCATGTTATGACTGAAAATAAAAATCATAACCTCATGTTATGACTTAAAAAAAAAAAAAAAAAAAAAAAAAAAAAAAAAAAAAAAAAAAAAAAAACTCAAGTTATGTTAAAAGTTAAAAAAAAAATGATAATTAGAACCTCAAGTTCTAATATGATTCAATCAATAGAATCGCAATAATATAACCTCATGTTATGTTTGAAGAAAAAAATGATTCTTTCAAAAAGAATCAAAATGACATAACCTCGTTTTATGTTTGAAAAAAAAAAATTATTAGAACCTCATGTTCTAATTTGATTCAATTAATAGAATCAATAACATAACATCATGTTATGTTAGAAAAAGAAAAAATAAAATCTCAAGTTTTATTATGATTTCCTCAAGAGAATCAAATAACACAATCCGTGTTATCGTTATATCGAACCTCAAGTTCTTTATTGTTACTTATATAATTAATTGCTTGTTTATGTTAATCTTATCTATTTGCAATTTTATTCTCATAGTATTGTTACAGCTCGAACGTATTTGTGCATAAGTTTTGCAAAATATATTTGTTCTTTATAAACAACTTTAGTGATCAGTATTCTATTAATAAATTGGAAATATATGTGCATATTAATGGTTTTCGGATGTTTTAAGATTTTTTGAAAATACATGCTTGATAAATTGTGACCATATGATTTATTGTATGTGACATAATAAACGAAAGTTACGAGAATTAATAATGATTAGTGATTTGTGTCGAATGTGACTATCTAGCTAGTTGATACATATGGTTTTTAGTATCAAGTTTGTTTACGGTTACAATATAACATGTTTGTCCTTTTACTACTCGTTTGCTATATGAATAAGAAGCATTTGATTTGCGTCTTGATAAACTAAAATGTGTGTAATTACTATTATTGAAAACAATAAAAGTTATTTGCTTGAATTAGTTTATGAGAAATATTTGACACCCTATAGTACTCTTTAAAGCTCGTTTTTATACCGGTCCACCTACTATTGTTAAGGTTGGTGCTTATGCAAGAAATATATTTTATCAAGTTTGATCATGAATTGTTTTTGAGCATACCATACGTTTATGCTAGGACACTCAGTGTTACGTTTTGACGCATTGTATTATGCGGACTTGAACTATGATTTTTAGATTAGCCATTTCAAAAGGAGAACCTCGTCTTCTTCGTGAGGACCTTAAAAGGGAATACTTAACGATGAAAGATTCGTTAAATTAAGGTAAGATCTCAAGGATACATTACCACACAAAAGTAAGTAATATTCTCAAAAATCTCGCTATGATTGTATGCACCTCAAGCTGCATTAAAAAAAAAAAAAAAAAAAAAAAAAAAAAAAAAAAAAAAAACGTAAGCGAGTACGGTCTCACAATTTCAGTGTTAGGTCTGAATTAAAAAGAAAATATATAACGGTGAAAGATCCGTTAAATGTATGTCAAAATCTAAAAGAAAGATTTGCCCATCATAAGCAAGAGATTCTTGCAAATGCGAGCACATTTTTCGCAATATTAAGTAGTACATCTGAATGATGAAAAGAAAAAATACGATGAGATGGTTAATGCCTCGAATATACTCATATATCGAGAACGATGCTTTGATATAAAAGAAAAGGGCATGTTCGAACAAACACGATAAACCCGTTTACTAAATTTGCTCCATATTGTCGTGTTAAAAGAAACTGGTTGGCAACCTCAAGTTGCAACATAAAGATCTCCATTCCCTCAAGTGAATGAGATAAAATGATCAATATGAGATCATCACTCCCTCATGTGAATGTGATAATGTAACGATAAATGGTTAAAGATCATTTATCATGGTAAAGGATATGGTCAAAGTAATATGAAATTGACAAACCACTATTAGTGGCAAAATATGAAAGGAGCAAACGAATAGTAAATTCATGAAAATGCAATGTGATGTATGCAAAATACAAGTGTGTCAAATATATTACACACTATATTCATAGATGTAACAATCTATGCAAACACAATTTTGCTCCGTAAAAGAAAATATAAATTTGTTACGAGGAATGAAATTTCATATTAATGATGTATTATATTCTCTTGCATCTTCCTCGACAAGCCATAACATAAGTTTATGTGCCAAAATTATATTATTATGAGGCATGACCGGTTGAACCATCCCGAGTCAATGATGATGCGAATATATAAAAGAACCATGAGTTTCTTCAATGATTTTTTCATTGTCTTTATTGCTCTCAATAGAAGTTAATACTTCAAATATTACCACTAAATTAAAGTAAGGGCTCATTCCCTTAGAGTTTTGGAAAATATCCAAAAGAGATATATATAGGCCTATACAAGTGCCATTTAGATCATTTTGATTTTAAAATCGATGCATCGTCAAAATGATCATGAAAGACGCAACATGAAGTTAGCGTGATTAGTGGCTCCGCTTATAAGAATGCGAGCATGTTTTCCATATTATATTTTTGGAAATGGTGGTTAGAAATTCCAAGTATTTGGTAATTATTGGAACAAGTGTTGAACACTTGTAGCTCATGTTGGTAAGCGAAATGCTTTTGTTGAAGCGTTTATAAACGTTTTCAATTTATTACAAAGCAAATAATTGTGAGAGCAAAATTAATGGTTTATGGGGCATGTTATTTAAATGATAGAACATGAATTTGCATCATGCCAAAATTTATAATGATTCCTTCCCATTTAATGGTTTTTCGGTCACGAACCATCTATATCCCATCTAAAAGTCATGCAATTATGCGACTTATAGTGAATCCATCACAACGCAAAATGTGAGATATTGAGAATGATAATTCATTCAGGGGAAGAGAATAAGCAGCAAGAATTTGGAATGAATTATAAATAATGTAAATGTTGATCCTCACAACACTAATGGATGTGAACTTGAAGTTCAAAGTGTAATTCATTTTTATGAAAAGATAATTTTTTTCAAATCATAATTGCAAATCTTGGTAGAAAGGTAACATTGAATATTTTGTTCAAACTTTTTTTGAAAAGATCATTTTTTTTTTTCCAACAAACCTTAATATAACGGTCGGATATTCAAAAGTATTTTATGAAGTAGTAATGGTCTTCATATTTGAAATTAGAATTGCAACTTACCGTTGGGTAACGGTCGACACGTTCAACCTATATATAGAGATACATCATGCATCAGTGTTTGTAGTCGTCATTGTTATATTTGTTTACATCTACTTATCTTTTTCTTCTGAAAATCTTTAGATAGGTCTTGGTCTTGATAACCTTTCTATTCGTTTCTACCGTTCTCTATATGTGATGCTTTTTTATATCTTTTCAATTGAAATGATGCCAATCGCCAGAAATTTCCATCTACACAGTTTCACACCTCCAATTACAAGCTATACAGCATTGCTAATACCAATCTTTTCACGGCTCAGAAAGTCTCTAAAGAAATGTAGATCAACACCCGATGAATCAAAAAGGTAAGTAAAAGAGTATAAGTTACTTTGATATCAAGGCAGTGTTGATGAAATGTGGATAGACAACTATCACAGCAAACCAACTTCCGTTGTTCCCTCTACTGATCTGACCCCTGAATCCTGAATCCCAGCCTCATTTGAACCACATTGTTCATTATTAATGTTGTTCTCATGTTCTTCATTCATATTCAGAACCCTTCTTATCAAATTAATTAATTCCTCTTTTGGAACTAATGTATATGCTAAAATTTCTCTTCTTTTAGCTTTTCCATCTTGAACTAAGTTTACAAGCACACAAAACGCTTTGGTTATAGACCAATGAGTTTTTCCCTGAAGGTCGATATACACCGGGTCCTTATCATCAGTTACTTTCCAGCCAGCTGCCACTATAATAGAGAGCATTTGATCTTGATCATGCATTATTTGCTTCTCTGATACCAAATTGTCGTTGTTGTGGAGTGTTTGTCATCGTTGTTGTCTTGTTGACAGTCTTAGCAATGGGGGAGGTTCCTGTAGGGACGTTACATGCAGCATTCATTATTGAACGAATCGCCAGATATTGGGGACGCGTAAAGATCATACACGGCTATCGTGTTTCTGTTTAGTTAATAATACATGTTGGGAGTGAACCATATATAGCCAATACAGGATCATGTTCGAATTTGCTTGTGCTGTATAATACGCATACTCATGTCACAAAGATCAGAGATAGATAAGCAGTTGTTGAATTGTTTGGAAAACGACTTTTACTTGTGTAATTGCTTACATTTCAACAGGTGTTTTAAGAATGTGTATTTTATCATATTTGAGAGATCTGTTGTTCTTTACATCTGTGTTAATTTGTAGATATGTATTTGATTGTTAACATGGAAATTATATATTGAATATATTTGAATATAATCTTTAAGAATGAGTTGTGATTTTAAAGGTAGTATGGATGGGATATGATTTGTAGACTATTTTGTATTTGAACATTATACTCTCTGCAACTGCAGAGTGAGTCTAAAAATATGGGAGCTGTGTTTAGATGTTGACAAAAACAATAATTGATGGCTTGTACAGGCATGGCGACCCTGAATAGACATTGAAAATCCTCACATAGAAGATAAAGCTGTCTATATGCTCCAGAAGAATGACAAAAATATCGATGCTCCAAGTTACCATCACCATTAGGTGCAGTCTGTTGGCAGTTGCCTCCAAGGTTGGCTGCAGAAGTAGCATCTATTTTTGAGGTATTGCCGTAAATCTTACACATCGTGCCTGCCCGATTCTATGAGAGCCTGCAAGACAACAATCATTTCACAATTCAGATATTAGATAGTTGGCGTGGGATCCTGTAAAATGGTCAAATATTTTCCTAGGAAGTTTATTTCAGCTAAACTGTATCATGTACAACTGTTTTTCATGGGTCGTCATACGGGTCTAAAGTTGCACAAAGCATATTTTAATGCATAAAGACCTCTTAAAGTATAGTATAATTTCTGAAGATCAGATTTGACGAAAATTTACTCATTTTGACCCATTACGCAATGTCCCCAACCCACGTATTTTGTCACCTTTGGAGAAAAGTGAATTTAAGAAATTGGTTCAAAGTTCAAAAAACTACCTTTTCAAGATTTCACTCAGGAAGCTGTTGATCTCTCCTGCCATTATACTGAACCAAATCTTCACCATCTTATAATTCAGTAATCAAAGTTGTCTCAATTTGAGCCTACAGATGATGAATCACCACTAACAGACTTCACAGAATCAGCATGGAGTTCATGGTCTACTTTTGCGTCTCCCACATCTTAAGTTGTTAACAAAATCTCTTTAGCTTTTTCTGCCTCCAGTTGTTTCCTTTTAGCTTTTTCTTCTTTTAATTTCTTAAATCTGACAATACAAAAGATTACAATAAACATGATTGGCATTTGAACACTATTATTATAAATGGCAATATGGACAGGGGTGCCCAAACTGTCGATAGTAAAAAAAAAATCATTTCTAGCATGACCACTAATGCTTTTTTTCTTTAAATTTCAAATATTTCATTAAAACTTGCCTTAATTGTGACTATAGATAATATCTTATTACAATAACTAACCTGAATCTTTAAATAAAACCATTTAAATGTTGTGCGCGCTAAAATATATCAGAAAATTTTCAATCTGTTTGATCCGTTAGATCCATTTGACTTGGTTGATTGGGAAAGGATATGCTACTGACCTTTCACAGGGCGATACCTTTGGGCATCAGGCTTCTCTGTTTTGTTCTTTAACTGATGTAGTAGCCAGTAGGAAACACAGGCCAAGAATATAGCAGACTTGTGATATGAAAAGATGACTGAGCAGTAGAGATGGCATGTTTGACCCATCTATATACAAACTCATACCAAAGAACTACCCATTTTGACCCGAACCCATTACCTACCCACCTGACCCGTTCATTTTGCTACCTCTACAGCGCAATTCCGGGAAGTAAGAACAAATACAAATATTAACACAAACCTGTTAGAGGTTTTCTTCCTGGTTCAAACCATCAACGACTGCGATCAAAGCCTTTACACCTGCTTGGCAGAAGTCTTGAAAGTTTCGGCCTCTGCTGTCATCAAGCACCTGCTTATTTGGCGTACCACTCATATTGCTACTGCAAAATCAAATAATAAACACGTGTTATCTTTGCTGTAATAGGAATACGACCAATCGTACTATCAATAAAGAAACAAATAAAAGGGTATAAGATAGAGCATAAATCGCCATATGTGATAAGCACATCAACTTTTCTTAGTGTAGAATATAATTCTAACACTTATGGTTGTGTATCACTTTATCTAATGCAAGGGGAATTGAAAATTGAGATCTTTGAAATGAAGAACATACAATGAATGAAAAAGGTGTAAATGAATACAAATTAAGCCTAAATTAGATCAAACCAACTTAGAAAACCAAATCCGAACTTAATTCATGAAATTTTAGGGATAAACAAAAATGAATGGTCACATATGCACAAGTGAGAGAAAATTAATATATTTAGTGAACCTGCGAAAATTTCTTGCAATTGGTAAGAACTTGTTCTTGGTATGCCTTGTACTCTGGGGTTGTAGCCTATAAACCAAACAAAATATAGTCAAAAGTTATCTCAATCGGCTTACAAAGAAGGTCGAGCAATGGTATTGGAAAGAGCAACAAACCTGTTTCAAAGCAACAGCTAAACCAGTAATGGTATGATTGTGCGGACCCCCTTGAAGCCAGGGAACATAGCTTGATTGATTTTCTCTTCAAAGCCATACATCACCTACACATTAACACATATGTAAAAGCTAATCAACATGAAGTGAGATAAAATAGTAGAATTTATATAAGTCATATAGATACAGTAACTCACTTGCTTGCCTTTTTTGTTGATCTCATTAGCCCCTTCCTGAAAAAGATCATGGCTCCACGTGGTCCACGTAGTGACTTGTGTGTCGTGGTTGTTACAACATCAGCATGTTCAAAAGGAGATGGTATAACACCAGCAGCAAGCAACCCGCTGATGTGTGCCATGTCAGCTAATAGAATAGTTTTTTGTTTGTCGCAAACCTATCAAAAAATGAGACAGTCAAAGATTTGAGATATCAAAACTCAAGAATAAAAAGAAGAAATAAGACATTACTGCCATTTACCTTGCGCATACGGGCATAATCATATACTCGAGCATACGCACTTGCACCAGCTACACCTAATTTTGGCCTAAAGAGGACAGCACTTTTCTCCATCTGCAACATAGATAAACTTTTTTAATAAGTAAAATAAAGAAGTCTGTTATTTTGAACATGAAACATAATGCTAACCATGCAGCTGTATAACTTACTTGGTCATAGTCAGTATAACCGGTGCTTTCATCCAATCTGTATGGCATTGTCTCGAACAATATTGATACAGCCGAAATCTTCGTATCCGTGTGCATCATGAAAAAGAAGAGAAACATATCAAAATAAATACTTGTTGGAAATTACTCATACGGCATGACAAACCATTAGCTTGAAAAAGAACTTCACGTCACCTGATAACCATACGCGTCATTTGTTTTGGTAGCAACCTATAGAAGTCAAGCCACCAAATTATTACCACATGGATTGTCATAAACCAAGTAACCACAATTAAATTTGAACATAATCATACATACTGATAAATGTGATTTTCCCAAATATTTGACTTTTCTTTGTAAAAAGGCATCAATTTGACTTTTCTTTGTTCGTCTACATAATGCAGTTAGAGTTAAGTCAAAAGAAGTGTCAGCCGCCTTGTATGTTTGGTGGTCAGAACGAAAAGAAGCTTCTAAGTCCACCAAGAGGAACAAAAAGTGAACTTTTTGAAGGAATGATATTCCCTTCAAATTACCAAACAAGCCTGGATTTGAGTTCCATAGACATACTAGGCTTTATCTACAGAGCATGTGAACTGTATAGATCTTAAGCTACACAGATAATAAGGAAGTGTCATTAACGGCTTATTTATAATCCAAAATCAGGTAACATACAACAGTAGTAACAACTACTACATGACTCGCACGATGAAATGTATAATTTATAACAAACCTTGGAATCCAGTTAAACTAATTATGGTTTTGTTGGTATAATTAATTAGCTAACATGTTATTTACTCAATGAAGAATGAAAACAGATGAAACTCAAGAAGCAAAGAAACCAATGACAGGCCCTACATGGCAGCCAAAAGAGTTTTAAATGTGTTGAACGTAAGACGAAGCAAAAATTTGGATTAACTAAGAAAAGGGAAATCCAAAGCATTGTTATGTCTTTTAAAGCAGAAACATGCACTTTGATTTCAATCTTGAGAACCAGGACAGTTTCTAGTCAGAATTACAACAGAGTTTGCCCCTCCCCCCATCTCCCACCCAGCAACACGCAGTCAATCTCAGACCTCCCGCTTATAAACAATAACAGCACAGGTAATCTGATCTTGGTCATGGCCATGATATGCTATGATCATTTGACTTCAAAGGTGTAAGTGGCAAACCGTCCAGTTAACAGATGATGGAGAGAGCATGTTACAGCAGACTGATTATGGGAAAGCTCAATCTTGAAACAATGTGTCGCTCCTGTAAAACAGCCACATACCCTCGGTTAACAGGAAAAAAAAGCAATCGGTTTAAGAACATATTGGTAATAATGCAGAGAAATGCGTATATAAAGACATAAAATAGAACAGAAAAGTGAAGAGTGTTACAGTTATCAGCATGTTAACTTGACTGTCCAGTTTCGATCAGACCGAGCTCCATATCATGGTTGGCTGTCCAACCAGGTTCATAAGTTTCAAGAAATCCAATCTTTGCCTTGTTGGGTAGGTCATGGGGGTGAACAAAAGGCACTCCTGAGGGCCACCCAATCTCCGATCGAATGTTACTGCATGGACTGTCAAGTGTGTGAATGTGACTCTCACACTCTTTCAAGGTGCAGAATCTAAGCTTGATGCCTTTTTTATCAGCAATGTCTTGAACCCTCTCCTTAAGGACTCTTTGTGCTTCAAGCCTCAACCTCTTAGAAGGTGGCAACGGTTTTAACCTAGAAGTGTTCTTCTTCCTCTTCATCAAGGTTTTCATAGATCCTGTATTAGCATAGCATCGGCTAAGGACCTGTTTGTAAGAAACTTCTTACTAAGAACTACTGGTAAAGAACTACTGGTACAGAGAAAGATATCATAAACTTAAAATTCAACTTTATGAGTGATGACACAAAGAAAAGATAGCATTCAAACTTCAAAATATTTCCCAAGTACAGAACTATATTTCTAAATTGTATTATTTGTGGAAACACATCCAAGAGAGGAGAAATATAAGATACAGATCTTTTGACCTCCAAATGGTATTAGGCAACTTCGCTGTATCTGATAACATGGTCTGGTTCGGGAAAACGTGCAGGTCAGGTGGGTTGGGTGATGGGTCTAAAAGATCGGCCCACAACATTTTTTGTCCAGCTTTTTAACTTTTTACATATATTTTAAGCCGTAAAATATGGTTATGAAAACTCTATTGTTACAAAAATAGTCTAAATATTATTATAAAATGATCCAGCATTTTGTATGCATTAGGTATACACGCCCTTTTGACACTTTTTCATTTTAACTAAAACTTTCTATTTGACCCATCTGGGATATACATGATACAGCAATGCCAAAAAAAAAAAAAAAAAAGCACTGACCTTCTTGAGCTGTAGGAAAACTGAAGCTTGAGAAACTATTTCTGTTGAAGAGTTGATCTAAAGGGTGTGATCTCTGCATAAAGTCATCAACTGATACCGGAAGCTGGAACTGCGCTTCAATACCATGACCAGCGGCTCTCATTTCCGAACAATTAAGACTGGTCATGGACTTAGGCATGAGTTTAAAAGAAAGAGAACACCGCCCATACATGTTGCCATGCAGACTGTTAATATCGGTTCTATGCAGTGCCGGGTTGACATAGCCAGCAGTAGCATGGTATAAAGCAAGTCCAGGGTATACAACTGCTTCTTGAGGACCAAGATCACCATCCACAAGCACCCAACGACCATTAAAATCTCTTATGTGAAGACCCGCTTTATCTGACTTAATTATAGATATAAGGCTTTTGTCAACTTGATGCTCGTGATCTGAAAACATAAGTAACTGCCCATCTTCTTGGGTTGTTAAGCTGTGGTGTTGAGCTCCTTGAAAAGTAGGCCTCGCGTGACAACCAACTGACAAAACAGAAGATGATATTTCCCTATTTCTTAACGGAACACTATCAAGTATTTCAGTGAAGGCACAACCACGGAGATTCAAATAAAAACTTATTGCATCCAGTATATCACGGGATGCTTTACCAAGTAGCATAAATATATCACCCAACCCAACAGGCGGGAGTTCAATGTCAGTGTTTGGTTCGGTGAAAGTTAGTCCTGGTCTGTAATCATAACTTTCATGCCAAAGTTGGGGATCTGCAGAGTATCCAGAGGTTTTGCACCATTCACGAGAGTCATTAATATGAATCATATCTGCAGATGGAAACGGGTTTTTCTGATTAAAGTATGGCCGAGCAGATTCCAGACAGCACCTCATGAGAGCACCATCACATGCAGGCAACTGGATGATGGCGGCAGAATACTGAGCAAGTGATTGTGACAAAGTAGCGACTGATAGTTTGTATGTGTCGGAAGGAAGTCCTTCAGAAGGTATCAGGTCTGTGAGCTTCACACGACCTATGTTTGGCAGGCCATTGCCAGCCATGAATCACTCTCAAGATGTAAACAGTGAGATGGCTTACTTCTTCTCTACAACATACACTTCAGTAGATTTGATCTGCATGGGATTATTCTAAGTCAAAATCAAGTATAGCACAATCATATTAAACGTTATGACTTACATATGATCTTTAGCCAAATGTATGGATGGTTAACTAAAGTGTGTGAGATTAAAAAGTACAACGAATGGCTGTTGATTCAGGCGCACAATAGCAGAAAAGATAAACACTTGAAACAATCTCGGCAAATTATTATTTACGATCTAACAATTTTCATATGGATTTCACAAAAGTCCACTTAACTATTTTGGCCAGATTTTACATTTTAGCCTTTACATATAAATCAAGATCATGTTCATACGTTTGAGTTCAAGTCTCACATTTTCACCTTGTCTCTTGCATTCAGATGACATCAACCAAATTTAATTTTTTTCGAAATGTGAATTTAACCAAATTAGGCTTTAGAAAGAGAACAAATTTATTCAAGCAATCATTTCACTGTATCTCTTATAAAATGTGTTGAACATATTCATAAAACAGTTCCTAGTAAGACGGTAATTTCAACTTTGAATGCCTAAAGAATAACACTAAACCTAAACGAAAATGAAATAATGATGTGTACATTTCCCCTTTCCTACAATCTTAACACCTTAGAGACACTAATATTGCTACAAGCATCTTGAGATATCACTACCAGGAAAACATATGAGGTTTTCCCTATTCAGGGAACTCGGGGAGGGTCAGTCTTTAACTCTACGCAAGTACACAACCTAACTAGGGTATGGTCATGACCCTTTCTGACCCTTTCCCTAGGCACCCCAAAATGTGCACCTCTTGTGAGGACATAAGGCGTCTTATCCCTACTAAGCACTGCGCTGATGTCATAGAAGAGCAATACACTTTTTCCTATGGGCCGTCTATGGCCGAGTGGTAAGTTCCTCACAAGAGGTCATGGGTTCAAACCTGACTAGGATACTCTTGTACATCCGAGTCAAAGACTCGCCCTCCAGTGGTGGTAATTATATAAGTTTAGGAGCTCTCCCAAGTTTTCTACACCATAACTACTCAACTAATTACAACAACAACAACAACAACAACAAACAACAACAACAACAACAACAACAACAACAAAAAAATAATAATATAATAATAATAATAAAAAAAAAAAAAAAAAAAGTTACATATAAACATATATATATACGTACCTTGTTTTTCAATAATAAGAAATTAATTGGATCTGTTCATTCATTTGCATCAAAATCGTTAGAAGAAACCCTAATTTAACCGTGATTATAATTTCCAGTGTGTGACTCGTGGCGAAGAGGCAGAGTACGATTAAGGTTACTGTCTTGCTGTTTTTGTTGATTGTGAAATGTTGTTATTAGGCTTTTATGTTTAGTGTTACTTTTGTTATCCTTGTTGTAGCATAGGTGTGCGTTTGGTTTGAGTCATGGAAACACAATAGGTATTGATTTAGGAATGAGTTTATGAATTATGATTCTAAATTTATCGTTTGGTTTTAAGGCCACACGGAGTGGTTTCGGTTTGGGCAAGATTTTGTGAATACTTGAGAGGTAACACCACTGCCAACACTAATTTTATGGCTTAATTTTGTGGGAAACGGGGTATATCACCGCTGCCCATAAAATCAATTGTGCATTAATATTTTGAACGTTGGGAACTTTATCTGGAAAAGACAAAAGGAGCGTGGGAGTATTTGAACGTTGATAGTGACATTCAAACGTTGAAAGTGACATTAAAAAAAAAGTGAACGTTATGATGTAAAAAAAAAAAAAAAAAATCTCTCTTATATATACTTTAACACAATCTAAACCAAAAACATTATATTCAACCTAAAACACACACAAAAACCATGGATTCAAGAAAACAAAAAAATGTTTCGTCCGGGTCTAAAGGTCGAGGCCGAAGTGTTCGAAGTCCCAATGCTTACTACCGGCAACAACCGACTCCCCAACCTTACTACCCGCAACAACCGACTCCTCAACTGTACTACCCGCAACCACCGGCTCCCCAACCTTACTACCCGCAACCTCCAGCGATGCAACCAAGGGAGTACGTTATGGATCAAACTGCGGAGATCGAGTTTGATCCGATGTTAAACTACCGAGATGAAGTGGTTCCCGAAACACAAGAACTTCCTAACGGTAACTTTAGTTTTTTTTTTTTTTAATTCGAACCTTTTTTTTTTTTAATTTGAACTTTTTTTTTTTTTTTTTTTTTTTTTAATTCGAACCGTATTTTTTTTTAGATGATGAGGATGTTCAAGAAGTACAAGATTTGGGAACAAACAAAGTGAAGACCAAAGCGGATAAAATGCAATGGACTCAAGACGAAGAAGAAGCTTTGGCGAAGGCATGGGTTCATGTCTCGACATGTAAAGTAGTCGGGAATGAACAATCTAGAGAGAAGTTTTGGAAACGGGTTTTAGACCATTTCGGGTCTCTCTTGGGCGGAACAACTCGAACTCATCATAGTTTAAACACGAAGTGGCATACGATGAACCACAACATGGGTGTATTCAACGGCTTTTACCACCAATCGGTATTTTTTTTTTACAATCGTTATATATTTTTTTTTACAATCGTTATATATATTTTTTACAATCGTTATATATTTTTTTTACAATTGTAATTTTTTTTTCATTCGGTTATCTTTTTTTATTCGTTTTTTTTTTTCTTTTTAACGTTCGAATTTTTTTTTTAGGATCGTCTCCGGGCGAGCGGGTGTGATGATATGAATGTTATGAAAAACGCTATGACTGATTATAGCACAAAAATACGAAAAGTTTTTACTCATCAAGCGGCATGGTTGGTTGTGAAAAACGAAGCTAAATGGATGGAACAAAAATGTGTTATCGGGACATCTTCAACACAATCCGACAAACGAAGAAAGTCATCGGAGGGGGGGGGACTATGAGTCGGGTAGCAACGATCCAAATAATGTCATCCCAGATTTGAATGAGGACTCAACCCCCACACGTTCAAGAAAAGGGAAAAAAAAAGGTTGATGAAGTGTCATCACAGACGGATACTCTTATTGAGTCAGTCAACTTACATTTTAAAGAGAAGAACAAAATAATTTCGGATATGGCACAAAAGTACACGGAACTTTTGCAGATGCAAATGGAAGAAGCTAAAGAAAGGAAGGAGCATCGAGACTTGAATTTCTACATGAATTCGCATGACCATATCCAAGATCCTACCATGTTGGAGTTTATCAAGAACAAAAAACGTCAACTCGCAGCAAAATGGGGTTGGCCATGTAATTTCTAGATGGGTATTAGTTGTAGTTTTATGTCGTATTTTTTATGTCGTATTTTTTTCTTCATGTAATGGACTTTTATTTTCGTATTAATAAAATTGTATGTTTTTATTATAAATTGTTTAGTTTAAATATTAAAAAGAAAAAAAAAAATTGGGAGGTATGAGATTTTATGGCCGCCAGTGATTTTAGTTGGGAGGTATGAGATTTTATGGGTATGAGTTGGCTGAAGATTATTGGTGGAATTTGTGAGGTATGGATACCTCTGAACCATGACTCCTTGTAGCCTAAGGAGCCGGAACAAAAAGTAGGAAAGAAATGCTAAACACACTTTGAATAATCCTGGTCTGAGTTGAAATGTTACTATATGTTTATCCTAGGTTAAGCAAGTTTATGTTTGTTTGTTGAACATTAGTATGTTTTTGTGTGTAAGGTGCACTTAGTAACCTTATAAATGTCTATTTGCTTGTGGTTATATGTTCCATACCAATTACAACACAAGTTATAGCAGATGTACTTATGTAATAAATGTTTTTAGACATTTAGTTGTTATCAGATAAGTATTGTTAGATAGGTAGTATAAAGTGGGGCTGAGCAATGGTTCAAAACGACCCAAACCGAAAATCAATTTTGTGTAAAACATGAACTGAGAAGGCGGGAACCGCACCAAAGTGACCCGATCGGCTTCGGTTTTGCGCCGGTTAGTTCGGTCTACGTGTGTTTTTTTTGGGTTTTGGCCCGGTCTAAGCCCGAACCGAAAACCATAAATATGTAAAACCGAAAATTAGTTAGTGTATAATTCTCATCTATGGTTGTTAGGCAAAGTTTGTCTTTCGGCTTATCTCTTATTTTCATCACAAACAAGCCATTTTTCCTAGTTTATCTACCTATGGTCTTGTCATCTTTAGTAATCTAACTACCCTCTTCGGAAAATATTCCTATACACTTATTATCACATATTTGACTAATACTAAGCATGTTAAATCCTAAGTTATCTACATGCTCAACATTTCTAATAGTAATGGAGTTGTGAGTAATCGTACATTTGCCTATGATGTTCCCTTTCAATTTACTACCAAATGTAACATTACCTCAGTTGTATGTTTTGTACAATGAGAATAGGTTTCAATTTCCCGTCATATGATTAACGCATCCACTATCATTGACCCATTCGCCGGGCTCCAAGTCAATTCCCAAGCATATCTATTCAATGACACAAAAACTCAAACATTTGGTCCCCAATATCTCATGGGTCCAAAGTTGAAACATCTCATGCATTTGTTGCATTTGATTTGGATGTTGAAATATAGGACAAATTTCCCAAGGCAAGTAACTTCGTTTGTTGGAAGTTATTCCAAGTTACGGGATAGTTATTTGGATAACTTTGCCTTCTAAAATTACTTCTAGGTTGCGGTGTTCTTGACCGATGTAATATCCCGTAAATTTACCCAGCCATTTATTAATATTAAACACGAAGTAATTCATTGTTAAAGTTACTTAACCATTTTTACGAGTTAATTTTTTTTTTTTTTTTTTTTTACAAATGCAATTACAAATCATAACTATGTGACGCACAAGCTCACACACGTATCACGATAGTTTAACTAACGAAATAATCAAACCCGACAATCCTTTTGGACCTCATGACTTTAACCCGATACACTATTGATTAAATTGGGCCTTGGCCCGTTCCTTTTTTTTACAAACCAAACGGACACCCATATTTTTAGGTTTTGGCCACCCAATGAGCCCAACAAACAAAGCCCAAATCACACCTTATATTTTTTTTTCTTTCTTTGTGGTATAACCGAAACTAGCAAGCACACCCATATATATATATATAGTGAGACTTTCTTGCGAGAACCATTTTATCTGCGAGAACTGAGAGAACCACCAAAAACATACATGCACGCCTTCAATAATTGTATTTTTGCACATATGTTCTAAAAACAACATATATGTTTTTAAAAAAAACATAGTTGTTCTAAAGAATTTCATAAGAAATTGGAAATACAACATTTTTCTTTGAAGGTGTGCATGTATGTTCTTATAAGGCGTGCAACGACAATATTGCGGCCTTGTGTAAGGTTTTTGTGAAAAAAGATGATGAGTTCATGATGATATTGAAGAACATAGGTGGATACTTACGATTATTGATGATTTGCATGTATTTTTATTTTATTTTAAAAGGCGTGCATGTATGTTTTTTGTGGTTCTCTCAGTTCTCGCAGATAAAATGGTTCTCGTAAGAAAGTCCCCCTATATATATATATATATATATATATATATATATATATATATATATATATATATATATATATATATATATATATATATAATTTTTTTTTTTTGTCACACGTACAAAACCAAAACGCACCCTTTGAAATCCCATAAACATATATTAATAGCCCCATGGTACACACATGTTTCTTTGAAGGGAACTAGACCAAGTCAAAAAGGAAATCTATCATATCTACACAGTACCACATCATTACCTGTGAGAGTGAATTGTCAAATCCCTTTTGAAACTTCACATCAAAACCATTTTTTTCTTACTCCTTGTCCTCCCAAAATTCTGCTGCCAAGATTACCAACTAAGATTGACTTCATTTTGACATGTGCTCACTTCCCTTATTAATACCCATGCATCCCATAACGTATTACTCGTATGTCTAAAACTAAAAACTTTGGACAAAACAAATATTATAAGAGCCACCTGCTTTCATAATTGTCCTTCAAAACCTTTCAACCCAATAAAACTTCCCATCACAAATGCTTGTATTTCAAAACCTTGTCAACCTCATGAAAGTTCACATCACAACTTCTTGTCATCTTTCTTCTTGTCTTCCCATGATTCCACTGCCATAACACAACCAATGATTTTCACTTTTCTTTATAATTCCCATGCATATCTAATCGAGTGCCATCACAAACAAAAGCAAAACTCAAACAAACACACCCTACTCGTCATTGTTGCTGCTGTGAGAGAAAGGAAGTAGCAAGCAAGAAGTTGTGGGATATTATTCTCAAGTTCTAAAATCCTTTTTGGATTAGGACACTACGGGTTTAGAGCCTTAGGAGCTTACCTCACTCAACACACACTCTCTACTCACTGTGAGCTTATATATCTCTCAAACTCATTCCATTTTGTTTCTCTCTTTTCATGCACGTCTAATAGTAAACTTTTGTGTTAAAAATGTTACTTAAAAACTTTAATTCGTTGTCTCTTTACATACGAGCGCATGCACATTTGATATATTCGGTTCCATGCATACTTTAAAATAATTAAGATGGTGTCATACGAAAACTTGTGTGGTATTCTCAGGTTCCTAAGGTGATAGCGTACTTTTGAAGGTGCTTGGCAAACGGCATGGCATGGTCATAAATGACTCTGATAATCATTTGGGACCGCTTTATTTCTTTTATGGGCCTGTATTTCCGAACCATTTTGAATGATATAAATTTAAATACACTGAATTACGAAATTTCTACTAAACTGTTGCGGTAAAAATTGTTCTTTGTACTTTGTGTTGTGATACCAATTGAGTAGCACCTCAATAACATTATCTTCCGCTGCAAACCATTTTTGAGGGTGTTACAGATTGGTATCAGAGCCTTGGTTATAGAGAACTGGGTATATTTTAAACCTAGACTATAACTACTTTTGCGAAAACTTAACCCTATGACCGCCACGTGCCTGCCTGCCAAGCTGATGCCTCATTTGTGATTTTGATTACTAATATATTTGATGAGATGTGTGTCTTACTATTGGATGAGTATATCCATTTATTTTCACTATTTACTATAAGTATCTTCGACATACTTATGCTTACGTATCGTACGTGTCGTAACGTTACGCCTTATCTCTACGTAATCTCATCATTCGTCCTCGAGTATAGACACTTGTCTTAGTCTTTCTAAATAGCTTTTAAAAGTGAAGGACATAATACTAGTATAACTGAGCTGGGTATTTCAAAGTTCATTGAACCTCGGGTGAATATAGACTGATCACCTATATTCAACCAGGGACAGTGGGACATAGTCTGATCACCTATGTCCGACTCAGAGGTGAATTTTGCGAATACCGGGAGTAGTTATGATGGGGTTATGTCCGGTTAACTTTCTACTTGATTTCTGGGAACGGTAAAAATTTTTGTGTGCGTTCATGAGCATTGAATATCATAAAAGTTTATAAAGGTTTACTTCTACCCACAACACACCGGCATCACAATACTTTCTCATTGCAATACTTTTTCTCTTAAAAGGAACGTTTCTCTCATTGCAATACTACGCTCTCAAAACCGACCATTTTACACTTTACTACTTTACGCCCGGTGCCTACATTTTACCAGCACAATGTATAGAGATTTGCTTAGCATATGATACATAACCACTTAAACATTACTTGACACATATTAATGACTTACTTAACATATACATGAAACTCGTCACAGACTATCAATTTCCCTGATAGAACTACAAGATATGGGATTGCTAAGAAACAAACTGATTCATCATCTACAAAAGCTTGGAACCGATTCTGTGTTGTCGCTTAAAACTTTATTTTACAAGCTCTTCTTTACAAAAGCTGAAGTTCAGCAACTTTCTTTACATTAATCAAGTTATCTTCCGAAACCCGTCACGGTTTTTATTTACATGAAATTATGCGTGAATCTAAGTATTACAAGCCCTGTATGGGCATGACTTGTAATAGGAAGATTGATACGAAAATTTCTATGATTAACTCGCCTATAAAGAGTTTCATCCTGTTTACATTAACCCGTATACTCAACCAACTATTTTGAACACTATGACGATCTCCCCTGATTATCTTACTCCTCATCTCCTAAAATGAGTATGAATATCTCCTTCCATACTCCCGGAACGTCTACATTTCCTTGTAACTCACCGGTTAAGTATAAGTGATGTGTCGGAAACCCTTAAGTAAGATGATTTAGAATATTCGCGCCTTTAATCTTTTTAAAAGATAAAGCACTATAAATATAATATTATAGAAAAGGAAACATAAGCGACGTAAACTGTTATTACATTAGAATCCACGAATATTAATACATAACGATATAATTAACAGTGGTAGTGCTAATGTTACAAAGATCACCAAATAAGGAATGGAGTCATGGAACGGTTGATCCGCCAAGCTAACGAAAAACACCACTACACCCACAAGAGCAAGAATCACGACTCGATGCAACATTATGAATAGTCTGTAAATAGAATATAAGCGAGTTATTGAGTGCGATAAAGAAAATATCAAGAGACATAGTTCGACAAATAAAAAGAACAAATAGATTTGTCATAACACATTCGTTTATTACCATAGAAATTTCATAAGAACTAAAATAAAACAAGGATTTATTACAATACTTTTCTCACAATACTATCTATTAACCCCCAAAGTATATCTACGCCGATCGCTAGAACCACGAGAGGAACTAGGACCGCTAAAATCCCGGCCAAAAACTCGTAACCTTCTTCATCTGTGACGATGGCTAAGTAGATATCAACTGCTATAGCATACACGATCGCAACAATGGTAATAACGTGCAACATCTTGGAATTTATGAGAGGAATGTAGGTGAAAATTTTAGTATTGCATGGGAAAATGAAAGTTAAAAATGGGGTATTTATAAAACAAAAGTAGCTGTTAGACTACTAGCCGTTAGGCTACTATTCGTAGCCATTAGGCTACTATTCATAGCCGTTGGGATTACTGTTCATTTTTAAAAAAAAAAAAAACCTTAACGAGACAACCCCGACAACTACCACAGATTAAGAATTCCGGGACGGAATTCTGTTTAATGGGTGGGTACTGTAATATCCCGTAAATTTACCCAGTCATTTATTAATATTAAACACGAAGTAATTCATTGTTAAAGTTACTTAACCATTTTTACGAGTTAAATTTTTTTTTACAAATGCAATTACAAATCATAACTATGTGACGCACAAGCTCACACGCGTATCACGATAGTTTAACTAACGAAATAATCAAACCCGACAATCCTTTTGGACCTCATGACTTTAACCCGATACACCCTTAATTAAATTGGGCCTTGGCCCGTTCCTTTTTTTTACAAACCAAACGGACACCCATATTTTTGGGCTTTGGCCACCCAACGAGCCCAACAGACACAAGCCCATATCACACCTTATTTTTTTTTTCTTTCTTTGTGGTATAACCGAAACTAGCAAGCACACCCTTATATATATATATATATATATATATATATATATATATATATATATATATATATATATATATATATATATATATATATATATATATATATACACTAGCCTATAAACCCATGATAAATCACGGGCGGCTTATAAAAAGTTAGAAAATATAACCTTAAAATATATATATATATATATATATATATATATATATATATATATATATATATATATATATATATATATATATATATATATATATATATATATATAACTCCCAAACAATATTGTTCATTTTCATAATAAAAATAAATAAATAAGAGAACATCGAATATGTTACATTGTATACACTCATCATTATAACAACCATCCTAAAATTATCTTTTACATTGTATACACATCATTTGTGTTCTATAAATATTATTATCCTATTTAGTGAACACTTAAAAAAATAATAGCCAGGTATCATACCATTTAGTATCTCTTTCATCGGTCTCCCTCTACGTCTACGAACCAATGACGTGTCGGGTATGTTTGCTTATGAACATGAGCCTTTGGCTTGTGGTGTAGCAGTTACACCATGTTGTTCCATTGAGGCAGATCCTATTTACAATGTCATTAACAATTGATATTCCAACTCTATGAGAGATTAGTTTAGGTGAGAAATGGTAGAATGCTTTATGTCATTAATAAAAATTCATACTCCGTAATAGGAAAGTATTAATTCGTTACTACTTTATCTCTAAATTACAAAGTTTTTCAACTAAACTAATCCAAAATCATTTTCTTTGTCTTGACATTTTCCTGAACATACTATCATACTCAAACAAACACAGAGTAAAGACATTTCCTAATTGTAAGTGAGGAATAAACTTGTATATTATTGACTTGGAGCAATTAGCGAGCCCGATAGACTATGGGAAAAGGGATCATCTTAAGCCTAAAAAGACCACGAGAGGATTTTATTGGTTATCACCTCATTACTCCAATCCTAACTTTCCTAATACGTTACACAAAATCTTAATTACAACTATAATATCAGATGACTATGCAGATAAGCAGTTTTAACAAACTGTTTCCATTTTTCTAATGCATAACTTTTACAGGGTGTTTGGCAAAAAGCTTAATTACACATTTTATCCTTATCAACTACAATTTTTTACATTAAGAATTTATAAATGATAACAATCTGACAGCACACAGACCTTCCCGCCTTATCAACTATAAAAAAGCATAACTTTGCTAAGCGGAACCGTTCAAATACATACTACCCACACAAAGGTCCTAGCCAGATATAGGTCAAACCACATACTGATATAATGCCATACACTCACATTACTTTGATAAATTATAAGCATAGCTAACCATGAAACTTGATACAAATATTGATGAAAAGTGCAGCTAACTACACGAACCAGCGACACACATACAAGCCATCATAGTCTAACAAAAAATCATAGTATCCACACATAATTGATCGCCAACTTCGTATTGTCACACAAAAAAACATATTAAGCTCATTATTACTACCTTAAAGTGCAATAATCAGATACTTGGTTTATGATGCATATCCAAACACCTCTATAACTGACAGTAAAACCGAATGTCAAACATACAGTATCTAAAGTTTCTAATGCAGTCTCTAACTTAAGTTCACACATACAAAACACTTGCAAGTTCCGAAAAACAGATTGTAAGGACATAATACACATCGATTATTTTAATTTTAGCAAATAGTTCATATTTCGAAAAAAGTTATTCTACTATTTAGTTCACGGTTAATTGTATTCTGAATACGCAACAACCATGCTAAACCAAATCATGATAACACAAATACTTTCGCAAAAACAATACACTATACCAAATACAAAGAAGCAAAACAGTTGATAATCAGTTTTAATAAGCTATCCTATACGCCAACCAATCGTTATTTCTTATGAAATGTTTACTGTAGAATAAGCTATGCATTAAACAAAAATTTCTATCAACAATGTTTCACAACAGTATCATCGAAATGGTCTTAGCAGAAATTTTGTGGACCAAAAACTCTAAATTCTTATCTCCTACATAACTAGTTTTGTATTAAATTCATGTACTACTTAAGAATCCACTTTTTGATGAAGTTACAAACTACACTATATTCAACTAATAAGGCGCTAAACCTTAAATGAGACTATTGATAACCTAGATAATAACGTGCACATGTACAGAAAATGGATATTGAACACCTCGGCCCCTTGAATGATCCACGCCTGCAGATTCACCATAATTACTTCTATCCTACGTGAGCCAAGAAGACTTTCATTACATCAGAAATTCACAAGCCTTTTTTTGTGAGTAACAATCTTTAACAGCAGTTTCTACTATTAAAGGAATCATGAAGGAGCATAAACAAACCTGTTCTGATCTAATTCTTTTTTTAGATGCACGGTGAGATTGTGACTCTTCTTCAATACGGAAGGCATGAACGGCGAATCGCAGAGCTACATAAGTAAATTGAAATTAGACAAGTATATATATGTGAAAATCGTAATGGTATGGGACTGGTCAAAAACTACAAAAATATCTCAGCACACAAACAGAAGTAGGACAAATATGACGAAAAAAAATCGGGGCAACTACGATTACAGCAAAATATGAAGATGATAAAAGAGGGAGTGGTAAAAGAGAAAATAAATCATTTTCATTCCAGTTTTTTTGGTTTGGAAAAAAAGTTAATGCTCTTTCTATCAAATATACAACTAAGCATTCATGGAGAGCACATTTATCAGCTGAAGTTGATAATGTAAAAACATTCGCAGTCATAACTAAAATGAAAGGTATTGGAACATTATACAATGTTCATACATGATAGTGTTACTTTTAATAAACATAAAGAAAGCATTGAAGTTAATTAGAACTAAACTTTTTCTTACATAGATTTGGAGCAACTGCGCCATACGGCACATGGTGTGAACAAGTGTAGCATGCTTTTTGTAAAACAGATTGTATAAAAGAAAGTTAGCACGTAACTTGGAAGCAGGATCCGAAAGCATGATAAAAGAAGTTCAAAAATATCAACCATATAGATTCATTAATGAATGATATCGTAATAAAGAAACCTCGTATTAGGTACCCGTAAACAGTTTACAAATTATTGTACACTGCCAATACCTATGCTAAAGACTAAAGCAAAAAGCTAATGAAGCATTGAGTATCTGTTCAAGACGATAACCAAAATTAAATTACCAAGACATCCAACTGCTTACCATCCTCATAACATGCTCCATTCCGCTGGTACCAAACGAATGCCCACAAGGTAAAATCATAGCATCATCCATCAGAGCTCCTCTGTATCAGCAATGAACAATAAACATCCAACACATAAACTGTATATGCAACAATATACAACAGCAAGTTTAAAACTATGTAGCTTTACTACATGTACTGAAACCAATACTATATGAATTAATCTAACACCTGACCCGCTATGAGGTCCACTTAAGATCACTCAGCTTGGACGCTTGGCAGGGTTCTAGCCACATTGAAACCATAAGATAGGGTATTCAAAACTTAAGTTTGGAAGCTCCAAAACCTAGCTTCTATGTTGGTGGAATTAGGTCATGGTCAGCGGCTCAGTGCTATACATGATAGTTACTATTAGCAATTTAGCCTGCATAGCTTAATGATCAGTCAGTTTGGCCAAGTTCTACTCATAGTAAAGCTATAGGATAGGCTAATCACAGCTTAAGTTTGATTAGATCATGATCGGTGTTGTACATGATAATAGCTACACGTCTCAATTTGTTTGCATAAAATTACATCAAAGGATCCGATAGAATAGCTCGTAGAGACTCCCCTGATCCAACAGAAGTACTCAAACCATCCTTTCGTCCACTAAACCCAGCTCCATTATCAACCATCATCTCCTTAAGCCCAGCTCCAGAACCCTCAACCCCTTGCAGATACTGAGAATAGTACATTTCACCTGTCGGGTCCGCAACGGTGATGGCATTCTGGTACTAATTCTCATTCGCATTCTCATTCGATCTCACTTCACCATCATTTCCTAAAACAATAAAACAAACCAATTCAAACCCACATTCTTTTATAAAAGGGCAAATACTAAAATAATACATTGAAGTTGTCATTTTTTGCCATTGTATGGCCCCACCTTTTTTTTTTCGTAAATGTATGACTAAAGTTATGAAATCGGGTCATTGTGGGTATAAACGTCACACCATTAGTCCTTTATACTAACGGCCGTTAGTAAATAACTTACAATTCCGTTTTCGTCCGTTTTTTTTACGTTTTCGTCTGTTTTGGCACGTTTTCGTCTGATTTTATCAATTTTTTTGACACGTTTTCGTTCATTTTTTTTACGTTTTCGTCGGTTTTGACACGTTTTCGTCATTTTTTTACGTTTTCATCTGTTTTGACACGTTTTCGTCCGTTTTCTTACGTTTTTATCCGTTTTATTACGTTTTCGCCTGTTTTGACATGTTTTCGTCTGCTTTTTTACATTTTCGTCTGTTTTTTACGTTTTCATCTGTTTTGGCACGTTTTCGTCGTTTTCTTACGTTTTTGTCTGTTTTGACACGTTTTCGTCCGTTTTCGATGTTTTCGTCTGTTTTTTACGTTTTCGTCTGTTTTGGCACGTTTTTGTCGTTTTCTTACGTTTTCGTCTGTTTTGACACGTTTTCGTCCATTTTTTTACGTTTTCGTCTGTTTTTTTACGTTTTCGTCAGTTTTTTTACGTTTTCGTCATTTTCTTACGTTTTCATCTGTTTTGACACGTTTTCGTCTGTTTTTTACGTCTCGTTTTTTATGTTTTCGTCTATTTTTTACGAAAACGTGTCAAAACAGACGAAAGCGTAAAAAATAGATGAAAACGTAAAAAAAATGGATGAAACGTAAAAAAAACAGACGAAAACGTAAGAAAACGACAAAAACGTGAAAAACAAACGAAAACGTAAAAAAACAGACGAAAACGTAAAAAAACGACGAAAATGTGTCAAAACAGATGAAAACGTAAAAAACAGACGAAAACGTAAAAAAACAGACGAAAACATCACACCATTAGTCCTTTACATTTTCATCTGTTTTTCACTTTTTTTTACGTTTTCGTCGTTTTCTTACGTTTTTTACGTTTTCGTCTATTTTTTTACGTTTTTTTAATTTTGTCTGTTTTTTTACGTTTTCGTCCATTTTTTACGTTTTCATCTATTTTTTTACTCTTTCGTCTGTTTTGACACGTTTTCGTAAAAATAGACGAAAAATTAAAAAACAAGACGTAAAAAACAGACAAAAACGTGTCAAAAGATGAAACGTTAAGATACGACGAAAAACGTGCAAAACGACGAAAACGTAAAAAAACAGCGAAAACGTAAAAAAACGGACAAAAACGTGTCAAAACAGACAAAACGTAAGAAAACGACGAAAACATGCCAAAACAGACAAAAACGTAAAAAAAAACGGATGAAAAACGTGTCAAAACAGGACGAAAACGTAAGAAAACGACGAAAACGTGCCAAAACAGACGAAAATGTAAAAAAAAACGACGAAAACGTGCCAAAACAGACGAAAATGTAAAAGAACGACAAAAACGTGTCAAAACAGACGAAAACGTAAGTAAACGACGATAACGTAAAAAAAAACGAAGAAAAAAAACGTGTCAAAACAGACGAAAACGTGTCAAAACGATGAAAACATAAAAAAAAGTCGAAAACGTAAAAAAAGCAGACGAAAACATGTCAAAACAGACGAAAACGGTAAAAAAGTAAGAAAACAGACGAAAAAACAGTGTCAAAACAGATGAAAACGTAAAAAAAGGACGAAAACGTGTCAAAACAGACGAAAACGTAGAAAAAAATGAACGAAAACGTGTCAAAAAAATTGATAAAATCGGACGAAAACGTGCCAAAACAGACGAAAAAGTAAAAAAAACGGACGAAAACGTAAGAAAACGGAATTGTAAGTTATTTACTAATGGCCGTTAGTATAAAGGACTAATAGTGTGACGTTTATACCCACAATGACCCGATTTCATAACTTTAGTCATACATTTACGAAAAAAAAAGGTGAGACCATACAATGGCAAAAAATGACAACTTCAATGTATTATTTTAGCATTTGCCCTTTATAAAAAGGTAATTAAAAAAAAAAAAAAAAAGTGACTGACCTGGGATGATGATGTTTTTGTGATCTTATGGGCTTATTTGATTTCGGCTTATATTTCATAAGCCTCAATCTTGTGGCTTATTTTGAGACTTATATTTCATAAGCCTCAATCTTGTGGCTTAAAAGGATGAATTGAATCGTACCATCAATTAAAGCTCTGGCGATCCAAAACTAATTGAATCTGATCCATCATCAATTCTATCAACAGTGACAACTAAAAAACCTCAATCAAATCGATGGTGAATCAAATCATAAATGAATTGTAAAAACTGATACTGAAAGCTTGATTTTCGGTATTCATTGACGTGTGACAACTAAAAAAAAATATATAGATTTTGAATCATACCTTATAGAGTTACTGCAAAGATTTTCGGTAGCCATTCAAGGAGATTTTGGGAAAGTGTGAATTTCATGATCTTCGGTTGCCTTAATTTTCGGTTGCAATTGATTTGTTAATTGGTCCTTCCCAAACTAGTTATATTTTATTTCTCTATCACACAAGTCAACCACTTGTGAATGGCCAACCGTAATAAATGATAAAAGGCAAACAGTCTCAGAACGGATGCTCGTGTGTAGTGTGAAACCAGGCAAGTGATCACCTGGATCGTTTCCCAACGAGGTGTGAATGGAAAACTGTGAAAAGCTAGGATTAGAGTGACTGATGTGATTGGATATTTTTGATTTTGCTTTTTAACAATTCTAAATAACAAATTAAAACAGATATGTACAACAAAATTAAACGCGAATTAAATTAAGAAAACGCGTAACGAGAAAGCTAAAATGGGACAAAAACTGAAATTTATGAAATTAAAACCTAAAAATGTAAAATTACTTAAAACTTATTTAAAAACTTAAATTATATTTTTTTTACACTTTTTATTTAATTATTACTAATTATTTATTATTTAATTATTAATTAAACTAATTTAAATTATAAAAAATACTAAATGGACAAAGAAAAATCTAAAACTTTTTCTAAAAATATTACTAAGTAAATAGAAGCTAATAAAATTATAAAAATGAAAATTAATTAATTAAAATTTAAAAAGATAAATTCTATTAAATAGAAGCTATCACTATATTTCTATTTTTGATTTTTCTTAAAGTCTAAAAATATTATTATATTTTTCCTAGATTAAAAATGACAAAAGAAAATTATGAAAATTGGATTTATATTTTTCTGATTATTTTTCTATTTATTATGATTTAATTACTAATAGAAACTAATTAAAAAGATTAAAAATATCAAAACTATTCAGAAAATTATGAAAATTTACAGATAATTCTAAAATAATATTAGAAAGATAAGAAAAATAAAAGTGGAAGCTGACTAGGCCTAAAAAGCAGATTTGGGCTAATAAGCAGTTGTGAATAAGCCCAAAATAAGCTAATAAGCTAGGAAAATTGACCAAATGATCAGGACAAGTTTAAACAACTATAATAAGCATGAAACAACATAAAATACACAATAAGCACAAGGATTAAGCAAGTTAAGCACTATGGCTGTTGTGGATTTTAAGACAGAAACTCAGAAAAGTGGCCAAGTTAAAGGGCAATTTAAGCACTTAAATAAGCTACTGAGATTCCAACTAATGGGGGCAAAACTTAGCTTATACTATGGGCTATCTAAAAAACATAAAAGCCCTATCAGAAAATGCCCAATTGATGTCCAATTGGACCCTAGATCAGCAGCAAACAACATTGGTTCTGCTGTGGAATTTGACTTTTTGAGATTCAGAACCAAAGTTGACTTATGTGAGATTCTAATGGACTTAAGCTACTGAGATGGATATATTAAGCTTATATGAAACTACTTTAAGCAACCTAAACAAGTTTTAACTCCAAATGATGATTATGGGTTCTCAAATCCCAACAGTGAGACTGCCAAAAAATTTTAAAGGTGAGATTTGACTTTTTTGCTTTAAAACTACCAATGCAAGGGTTGAAATGGACTGTATTATGCCTAAGTGTAGTATCTAAGTGGTTATCAACTAATGACAACAACAATAGAGCAGTGTAAAAACTTAATCCAAACACTCTCTAAAAACTGCTATAGACTAATTTATGAAGCAAGTAAGCTAATTAGGCTATGATACTAAGTTTTTAACTTACTTTAGGCTAAACTAAACATAAATGAGCTATAACAAACAACAATTAACAGTAACAACTAGTGAGAACAGATTATGCAAAAATTCATAGAGAAATCCTTACAAGTAAGCCAATGCTTGGAATCAAGATGAACCAGAACTTAGACCACAATCCTATGCTTCCCATGAAGCATCTAACCCAGGGCAATCCATTAGCAACCCTGCTCCAAGCCTGTATCACCTTCTTCACTGATTTTTGATTTCTTTTCTATTTTTCTTGATTTCTTTTTGTATTTTTCTATTTTAAATTTATAACTGGTTCTAAGGTATCTAAAAGCTAAATAAGCTTTGTCAGAGCTTAAATGAGCTTAAGAGTTCAATATAACAACAACTAACATCATTCAACAAACTTGAGATTTTTGAAATAAAATCTAAAATTGCATAAACTGAGATGGGAAATGAAACTTGAAATTGAGATTTGGAAAAGTTCAAATTACACTAAAGTATCAGGTTACAAGCTTTTAAAATCAAAAATTACAACTGAATTATAAACTACACTACCTACGGCTAAATTATACTAAAGCTACACTAATAATTTAACTCCTCTGCTTCTCCCCTTATTTATAATGACTTCAAGGGTTTGTGGGACCCACTGGGACATTTCCCACCACCTTTCTGATCCGTTGGATGTCTGAAACTAATCCAAGCCTTTGAAAGTGCTTTTGGCGCCAAAAAGGTCTTGGGACCTGTGGAGGTAGCGTGTGATGGTTTTAAGGGTTTAATGGCATTTGGGAGGTTGTGGTGAGGTGGTGGGATAGTGGGTGAGACAGCTGTGGATGGTGAGGTGGGGGGACAAGGTTGCAGAGGTGAGGTGGTTTTGGCGGTTTAAGGGAAGGAGACGGGTCAAACTAATGTTTGACCCTGATATTTAGCAAAAAATGTGAGTGGGCCGGGTTTTATTATTTTGGGCTTGGATTTTGGGTTTATAAAGGCTGGGTTGGTAAATGGTTAGGATTTGGACTTGTAATAATAATAAGGGTCCGGTTTGTTTGTTTATTTAGCACAAGGACCATTTTGGTAATATTCTGAAAGTATAGGGGCTGAAATTGTAATTCTCCCAAAGTACCTTCAAGGACCTAACCTGCAAAATGTGATAAACCAAGGACCATAAATGTAATTATTTTCCATTTTTAAATTTCCAAGGAATGTTTGTGTCAATTTTGAAACTTTAGGGACCTAAGTTGTCATTTTTGCAATTTAAACTTTCAAGGACTAAGTTTGACAACTAATGAATCCCTAAGGACCTTAAATGACTTTTTACATGATTTGAACATCCCGGGACTAGTTTTGCCATTTTGTGAAAGATTAGGGACTGAAACTGTAAATTATGTGTATTTTGCATGTTTTTCATCAGTTTTCAATCCTTTTGCATTTGAGTCATATAAAAACACTTTTTACGATATTTTCTGTATTATTTGACTTTTCAAAGCATTTTTGGCTGTTTATGTGGGTTTGAACAAGGTAAATATATGTGTATTTAGACACATATCAAATCCCCCACACTAAACTATTGCTAGTCCCTAGCAATCTTTTATGAAAATTTAATGGATTTCAATCTCTTTACCAAAAGCCATTACTTCTGGAGTAGCCAAATGTTTCAGTTCAAGTAAGAACTTTGGTACACTGATAACCAAATGATTTTGAGCAAACCATCAGCTGTCAACGGTTTTGATTTGTCTTTACCAGAAGCCGTTTGCTTCTGGACTAGCCAACTCTTAGATAAATTATCAATATTATCTTTGGTGAGCTGATTACCAATCATGGTTTTTCTACTGCCTTTACCACAAGCCATAACCTTGCGGGCTAGCCAACTCTTCACTTATAAGGATATGGTGAGTCGAATACCATACAATTTTGGGCAAATTGCAAGCCATAAACGGATTTGATATATCTTTACCAAGAGCCGTTTGCTCTCGGATTAGCCAATCCTTATGTGGGTTAGACATGGCGGACTGATAACCATTTATTGAGTTCTAAGTGAAAAAATTTTAAAATTTTGGCTAAAAATGGGGGTACTAGATGGTACATTTGATCAAATTCGCAAGAATTCCCCCCCCACACTTAGAACTGAATATTGCCCTCAATATTCAAAGAACCGGTTGTTAAACCAACACTTAGAACGTGAAAGGGAAATACTAATAGCCTTTTTTTTTTTTTTTTTTTTTTTTTTTTTTTTTTTTTTGACTGTACATATTTACAACATGTGGGGCATCCCCCCCACACTAGGGTAAGACATGGGTGAAAACCCATATTTTGCTACTGTTTTTATTAACCGAGTCGCTAGCTTGACTCGACCCCGAATTCATTGGTTCATGGGGAAGCAAGTGCAACAAAAAATCTCCATCGGACTTTCGTTCAAGATGTTTGGATAAACACTGAAGTACTTGAAAGTTCCACTCCGATGAGATATACACAGATCCGGCTCACAAATGATAAATGAAAATGCCGGGATCAAAGATAGTGTCTTCATTCCCTAAGGAGTGAAGAATAGGAGAAGTCACCGTGTAGGTGAAGAAAAGAAAGAAAGTCATGATAAAAATCATGACTAACTCATCATCAGTAGAAGGAGAATTCATGATTTCAGGATCATGAATCTCATCATTTAAGCTCAGCTGATCAAGACAATTCAAGGGTGGGAGGGATGGGATTGTGATAGCAATCAAATTCTCAGTGTTGAGAATATTTCCCTCCGAGACATAAAGATTATCTTTGTCAAGATCAAAATAGAAGTTATCATACTCCAGCGGAGATATGATATGAGTGAGTTCATTGGAGAACTCCTCAAAGGTGAATGAATCAATATCGGGGAGAGAATTATGAGAATGAGAAGTGGTATTGCCACTAATTTTCTCTCCCATCTGATCAAAACAGAAGGCTTCCATTTCCGGAATAGAATCATCGGAAAACAGGTCACTATCCTTTATGGGGATAGGAGATGAAATGGATTTTTCTTTGAAAGCCTTAATTTTAGAAATGAGAAGATTGACAGTCAATAATGTTGCTCGAAGAGCTTCATCTTTGATTTCAGTGTCAATTTCTTCATCATTCTCTTCTTCTAAGCTGACAGGCTCAGAAGGAAATTCTTCAACATAATCGATGTCCTCACAAAATAAAGAATCATCATTACTTGAAGTATAATCATCGTCAGAATTGGAAAACATCTCAACATGATCATGTGAAATGTCAAGAGAAGGCAAATCACACATATCATCAGAAATACCCTCGGACTTACCTGGGATTGGGACAAGGTTTTCAGCACTAGACTTTATGAATTCGTCCGATTCCTTTTCAGGAATAGTGCTAATATGCTCATCCCCCATAATAAGAGAGTCTTTGGGTTCCAAAGCTGGAAAGAACGATGGGATTGTAATAGACTGAGGGAGGTGAGAAATGATGCCACCCAAAGGAACAATACTCTCCTCGTCTTCCTCCTCATCAATATTGCTAGCATAAATGGCTTTCATTTGCTCGTCGGCTAGCAATTCTGCAATAGTCTTATCTTCCTGCCTTTTCTGGACAGGTGTATTTGCAGCTGATGAATTCTCGCAACCTTCGCACATAGAATCATCATCATCGTCATCGTAGATGAAAGTTTGATGATATTTGGAACTCATTCTAGCTGTTTGTTCTTCTTCAGCTAGAAGCTCTCCAATAGTTTTCTGATGATGATCTTCTTGGCTATTTTTAACAGCCAAATCATTAAGTGTATCCATCATATTTTGAATTTTTTGGATAACATTATCAATAGATTTTTCACGAGGAGATGGCTGAGGTTGAATCATTTGATTCTGTGGAGGTTGGTCATGAGAAGAATAGTCATAATTGTCATAAGGGCCATGCTCATAGACAAGCGGGGTCCTCGTTTGACAATCGGATTCATAATGTGGACCACCACAGAATTCACAACAGTAAAACTGTTGTGACTGATTCGGTGAATCATATGGATATTGGTCATACCCGAAGTTTTGATTACATGGATCTTGTTCATAGACAGACGTATTTCCTGCTTGACAATCAAAACTTGGGTGAGGACCTCCACAATGTTCACAAGGATCATTTGGCATATTTTGAAATGATGTATCATCGAAGTTTTGATAACACGGCTCTTGCCAAAATGAATCCTGAGAAGGGGTACTGAAATCGTTGTGAAAATCTGGATAATCAAGTGTGAATGGCTGATAAGTGCAAAAACATTGCTTACACTGTGAATCATCCCCCAACGGATTTTCACACATACAACAATTAAGCTGAGTGAGTGAAGATGGCTGGGGTTGTGGAGAGTGTTTGGAAAAAGAATCCAGAGGTGGGACAAGTAGTGTGCTCTGAGAGCTAGGAATTTCCACCACTTCCGTTATGGTCTCTGGTTCTTGTTCTTGATAAACGTGAAGAGTAGGCAAGTTGTTCTTTTTAGTCACCGTTCTAAGCTCTACACGTTCTCTTGACAAACTTTTAACCGTAAATTGTGAAAGGTCTGGATTAATTCTTGACTGTTTGCCATTAATAGCATGTATCTTGGGCTGTGAAGGGCAGTCAGAAGAACTTTGAGAATCATTGATGGAATTAATGATGCAATTAAGCTCTCTGTTACGGGCTACTTCACACCAATGACAAAATCCTTCTGGTGCATACTCTCCACACTTCTCACACTTACACTTGGAACAACGATTATTATCATCCAGCGGACCTTTACAATTACAACAGTGATGGTCTCGCGACGACATGAGAATTAAATATTAAGGAGGGTTTAAGAAGATAGAATCAAACGGATAGAGGGTAAAGGGATAAAGAATCAAAAAGGGTAAGAGGGTAAAGATGAATATTTTTGGGTTTTTTTGGTTTTTTAATTAAAACAAGATCAAAGCACAACACAAGGAACTTAAACCTTAAATCAACCAGCGTACGGTAGCTCTCTGACTGAAAAATGCACAGAGTGGCGGAGAAGCAAAGGTGGGCAATTACGCTCCTTAAAAACCCGCTTCTTTCAGTCCGACAATTTAATGTCAGACTATCCTAGAACCTCCGTTAGAGTTTGTTTATCAATCAAAGGTGAGCCGAATTCGCAAGCGACACAAAGGCAAGTTTTAATCTTTGGTTTGGGAACTTATTATGGTCGTACCCCCAGTTAGGTAGTACTCTGTCTTGGTTCTCGATGGTTAATTTTTATTGTTTATTATTAAAGAAAACGGAAAATGTTTTTGGGTTTTTACGGCGCCAAAATTTGATCCCTCCCGAACCGTCAGGTTTATCACGCAAGCCAACCGCTTGTGAACGGTCAACCGTAATAAAGGGCCCTGGCAGCCCGGGAGAAAAAGCAATTTAAATCCATGGGAGTATAGAAGTACATCCCCGGGTCGTTAAGTCCCAACGAGGTGTGTAAACTGTAATACAACGAATGTGCGAGTTGAAATGATATGGAATATACAGAAACAGGAATCTGATTGACTAACACTAGGAATGTGAATAGTCATAGCTCTGTCACAGCTGTATCGTAAAAAACGTACAATCAGAAACCTAAAAACGCGAAAGATTTACAAACGTACGTTTAAATTAAATTAAACGTAAACGTACAAAACGAAATAAAACAAACATTCCCGAAGAGGGAATTTGCATGCCTTAACGGCTTAAATGCAAATTAAATAAAAATAAAATAAATAACTATATTTACAAAGTTAGTTAAAAGTTAAGGAAACCTAAAAACCTCGCGCGGGTTAATTAAAAATTACGTAAGTGCGCGAGTTAAAACGTGAATTTTATGAAATATAAACACTATGGGTACAAATTTATTTTTTACAGGTTCTATATGATAAAAGAAAATTTTAGAAAAAAGAATTATATTTTTTTGACTTTTATATTTTTTATTATGATTTAATTACTATTTTACAAATAAAAATACAAAATAAATACTAAAACTAATCTAAAAAATCTGAAAATTTTTATATAAATACTTTATAACATAAAGATGCTAGGAAAAATAATACAAATTCCCCAGCTTATTCTAATAAGCTGTAAATAAGCAAATAAGCTCGAATAGCTTAAACAAAGAAAACTTGGTTAAATAGAATTGGTTTGCAAAGTAAAACAGAACTGGTGCTCCAGAGCTACTGGGAAGGGGGTGTGTTGTGTGTGCATGTTATACTATACGAGAGGTCGCGAGTTCGAATCCCACACCCCACACTTTTTGCAATTATTTTATTCTTTTATTTTTTCTTTTACAGAATAACTTTTTAGCTAATTGTAAGAAACTTTTACAAAGGAACTTAATTTTTTACAAGCTCAATAAGCCAGAAATTACTAGCTTATTTACACAGTAGGTTATATAAAGGATTTTTTTAAAACTAGAAATTTCTAAACAAGCTATAAGCTAGAATTTAAGTTATAAGCTAAAATGAAAAGCTAAAATAGACTGATATACATGTGAAGAAGCTATAAGAACTGAGAAAAGCTAAAGGAAAAAGCTCAAAAGCCCAAAATAAGCAAAAGCTTATGAAGGACTGCTGATGTGCATACCCTGCACAGGGCAAAACTGCCCGACTTTGGGCCTAGTTTTAAGGGCTTAAAAGCTTTCTAAAAATCAAACAAAAAATTCTAGATGTACACAAGCTGGCCAACTCTAAGCGTGCCAAATTTTAGGGTCTAACTCCTAAAAACAAAGAAATGAAAAATCGACGAAAATCAGCCGAAACTGCTGAAATACGCAAATGTGCAGAAAAAGTGCAAACCTTGTGTAAACCAAATGAAACTTTGTGTTTTAAGTTTTCTGGATTATTAACTGACTAATATTAAACATATTTAAAGAAAATGGAACTTTATAAACAAATAAATAAGCTGATTCATGGCTTATGGCTTATTCAGTGGGCTTGTGGCTCACAGTTGGGTCAAAAGCCATGAATAAGCTTGGAAAAGCTGTACAAAGGAAAAAGTAACATAAGAACAAGTATTATGGACAAAATTACACAAGCATGTATACTGGATTAGGCAAATAAGCTCACATGAGCTAAATAAGCACTTCCAATTACATGCAGTCCCAAACAGCCCTGCAACCCTTTAGAATGGTAAATTCAGCTCAGGAAATAAGCTCAAACAGCCATTTAGTGAATTGAGGTAGCAAGTCTATCTGGTTGGCTTTCCAAAAAGCCCAAGCTTGGCCTGTGGGTCCCACAGGAGAGCTTGTTAGAGGCTTTTGAAAATGCCTTATTTTCCCCTGATCATCAGTGTATACTGATGGGGTGGGACAAATTAAAAGCTCTTAGCAGCCCTAGCAAATAAGCTAGGGCATAGGATTTAAGAATTGGAACTTGTTGTCTGGTTGGTTAGCTTCTAAAAGAAACAAACTTCACCAGCTAAGTCCCATGGATGAGCTTTTTGTGAGCTTATGAAGGTGCTATGGTTACTGAGTCTCTTAGTATACTCAGAAAAGGGATAAGCTAAAGCTTATTGCAGCCCTAGTAAATGGGCTACAACAAGAATTTTAAGGGCTGGATCAAATAGTTGGGCATATGAGCTTCCTAAAAAGCTAAAATACACAAGCTATGGATCTCAAATGAGCTTATTAGGAGCTTATGGAGTTTGAGTTAGTTTACTGATTACCCAGTGAACTATAATGAATGGCAAACACAAGCTCCTATATTGACTTATCAAATAAGCTCAAATAAGCTACACAAGCATTTAAACACTGAGTGTGATTGGTTAGGACCACAAGCTCAGGTTCAATGAGGGCTTATATGAGCTTATGAAGACAACTCCAACTCCACTGATTGCCTCAGTGGAGTGAGTTAGGTGGGACAAAAAAATAGGGTGAATAAGCTATCTGATTTAAGCTACAAATGGAAAACAAACACAAACATATTTAAATAAGCCACATAGGCAACACAAAGAAGCCAAGAACCCAGGCTAGGATCAATTCCACAAGCTTATGCAAGCTTGTGGTTTTGACAGCCCAAACCTTGGTGCAGGGCAAAAATAGACTAAAATAAGCAACAAATTAAGCTATTAAACATTGAAACTAGGAATAAGCAAAAATACATTAAGCAAGATGAGCAACAAAACTTTAAAACCCTAAGAGCATTTAGACTGAAACTAAATAACAAGAACACAAGAAAATTACACAGTTAATTCAAAAATGAGAAAAATGAAATTTTGACTTTTACTAAGAACACAAAGTTTGACTAAACTGAATTTTAAACTTAAACTACTGATTAATTTTGTTATAATAAGCTATAAGAACATGATATAAACAAAGATGCACAATATTTAAACAAGTATGCAAGATTTCAGGATCAGACAACCTCATAATTCTCATAAGGAGACAGTCAAGTGTCAAATTGACTGTCTCTCATGCTAAACTACTTGGTTAGGCTTCAACTGAGTTTAATAGACCATATATAGTGTAATTCAAACAAGAACAACATCATACACAGCCATTCACACAGAATCAATATCAAATCCAAACAAACCTTCAAATTGGACTGTTTTGAGGTTTTCAAAGCAAAGGCCTGTGTAAACCTATTCTATCAATCCCAGAGGTCATAAGGTGTCAAGTTAGACCCTTTTCAGCTTAAACCAATAGTCACAAAAGTCTAAACCTAGGTTTCTCTAAAACAAGCTAAGTGACAGTCAAAATGCATAATCAAACCACAGACCAATCCAAAACATACAAACCTAATATTAAGCTACATAATCATTAACAAATAGCAAATAAACACAAAAACATGGAAATCAAAGCATAATTAAGACTAAAACAGTACAATGCAAAAAATGGTAAAAATGAAGCTTACAAGTGAATCAAGCTGAGAACATGAAACCAAGGACCACAATTACATCCTACAGCCTCCCATGAGGCACTAATACCTATGGCAATCCATAATAGCCATGCTCCAAGCTTGTACACCATGAACACACTATTTTTGATTTTTCATTGATTTTTCTTGATTTTCTATCTATTTTCTGAATTTTAAAGACTAAACTGATTTTAATGGATTCTACAAGCTTTAAAGCTTTTGTCAGGAGCTTATGTGGCTTAAGAAGTCCAAGAAACAACTACTTAACAAGAAATTAAAGTGACTTGAAAATTAAAGGAAATTAAGTGAAAAAACTTGAAATTTAAAGATAACTGAAATTAAACTGGAATTGATGTTTCATTACACTAATTTGAGGATCACTACTACATTTAAACTCTAAAAGACTTTAAATTAAAGGAAAACAATAAACTAAGTTATACTACGTGACCTATGGCTGATCCAAGGTAGTTTTTCTCTTGCCTCTCTTCTCTTCTTTATACATCTCTGAGTTCCACTTGGTCTTCTGGTCAAATCCCACTTTAAATCTTGTCCATTGGATGACTGAAACTCATCCTAGCCTTTGAATGATTTTGGCGGGAAACGTGGCAAGTGGCTTAATCCTCTGGTTTAGTCAGTGAGAGTTGGGGAGAAGCATTTATTGAGTTTGGATGTGTTAGGTAACGTGTATGGAGGGGGGAATGAGGTGGTGAGAAATCGGAGTGGGGACCACTCACAGAATTATGAATAATAAGGCAAAGGAGAATATTTTTGGTTTTTGGATTTTATATATATATAAAGAAAAAGGAAAATATTTTTGTATTTTTAGCTTTTATATTATATAGAAAGAAAAGAAAAATATTTTTGTGTTTTATATTGTTTTTAAAAATGAAATATGATATTATATATAATATATACAAAGGATGGATATATAAACAAAACACAAGTCATACGCAGCACACCTCCCCGGCAGCGGCGCCAAAATTTGATCCGTCCCAAACTAGTTATCTTTTATTTCTCTATCACACAAGTCAACCACTTGTGAATGGCCAACCGTAATAAATGATAAAAGGCAAACAGTCTCAGAACGAATGCTCGTGTGTAGTGTGAAACCAGGCAAGTGATCACCCGGATCGTTTCCCAACGAGGTGTGAATGGAAAACTGTGAAAAGCTAGGATTAGAGTGACTGATGTGATTGGATATTTTTGATTTTGCTTTTTAACAATTCTAAATAACAAATTAAAACAGATATGTACAACAAAATTAAACGCGAATTAAATTAAGAAAACGCGTAACGAGAAAGCTAAAATGGGACAAAAACTGAAATTTATGAAATTAAAACCTAAAAATGTAAAATTACTTAAAACTTATTTAAAAACTTAAATTATATTTTTTTTACACTTTTTATTTAATTATTACTAATTATTTATTATTTAATTATTAATTAAACTAATTTAAATTATAAAAAATACTAAATGGACAAAGAAAAATCTAAAACTTTTTCTAAAAATATTACTAAGTAAATAGAAGCTAATAAAATTATAAAAATGAAAATTACTTAATTAAAATTTAAAAAGATAAATTCTATTAAATAGAAGCTATCACTTTATTTCTATTTTTGATTTTTCTTAAGGTCTAAAAATATTTTTATATTTTTCCTAGATTAAAAATGACAAAAGAAAATTATGAAAATTGGATTTATATTTTTCTATTTATTATGATTTAATTACTAATAGAAACTAATTAAAAAGATTAAAAATATCAAAACTATTCAGAAAATTATGAAAATTTACAGATAATTCTAAAATAATATTAGAAAGATAAGAAAAATAAAAGTGGAAGCTGGCTAAGCCTAAAAAGCAGATTTGGGCTAATAAGCAGTTGTGAATAAGCCCAAAATAAGCTAATAAGCTAGGAAAATTGACCAAATGATCAGGACAAGTTTAAACAACTATAATAAGCATGAAACAACTTAAAATACACAATAAGCACAAGGATTAAGCAAGTTAAGCACTATGGTTGTTGTGGATTTTAAGACAGAAACTCAGAAAAGTGGCCAAGTTGAAGGGCAATTTAAGCACTTAAATAAGCTACTGAGATTCCAACTAATGGGGGAAAAACTTAGCTTATACTATGGGCTATCTAAAAAACATAAAAGCCCTATCAGAAAATGCCCAATTGATGTCCAATTGGACCCTAGATCAGCAGCAAACAGCATTGGTTCTGCTGTGGAATTTGACTTTTTGAGATTCAGAACCAAAGTTGACTTATGTGAGATTCTAATGGACTTAAGCTACTGAGATGGATATATTAAGCTTATATGAAACTACTTTAAGCAACCTAAATAAGTTTTAACTCCAAATGATGATTATGGGTTCTCAAATCCCAACAGTGAGACTGCCACAAAATTTTAAAGGTGAGATTTGACTTTTTTGCTTTAAAACTACCAATGCAAGGGTTGAAATGGACTGTATTATGCCTAAGTGTAGTATCTAAGTGGTTATCAACTAATGACAACAACAATAGAGCAGTGTAAAAACTTAATCCAAACACTCTCTAAAAACTGCTATAGACTAATTTATGAAGCAAGTAAGCTAATTAGGCTATGATACTAAGTTTTTAACTTACTTTAGGCTAAACTAAACATAAATGAGCTATAACAAACAACAATTAACAGTAACAACTACTGAGAACAGATTATGCAAAAATTCATAGAGAAATCCTTACAAGTAAGCCAATGCTTGGAATCAAGATGAACCAGAACTTAGACCACAATCCTATGCTTCCCATGAAGCATCTAACCCAGGGCAATCCATTAGCAACCCTGCTCCAAGCCTGTATCACCTTCTTCACTGATTTTTGATTTCTTTTCTATTTTTCTTGATTTCTTTTTGTATTTTTCTATTTTAAATTTATAACTGGTTCTAAGGTATCTAAAAGCTAAATAAGCTTTGTCAGAGCTTAAATGAGCTTAAGAGTTCAATATCACAACAACTAACATCATTCAACAAACTTGAGATTTTTGAAATAAAATCTAAAATTGCATAAACTGAGATGGGAAATGAAACTTGAAATTGAGATTTGGAAAAGTTCAAATTACACTAAAGTATCAGGTTACAAGCTTTTAAAATCAAAAATTACAACTGAATTATAAACTACACTACCTACGGCTAAATTATACTAAAGCTACACTAATAATTTAACTCCTCTGCTTCTCCCCTTATTTATAATGACTTCAAGGGTTTGTGGGACCCACTGGGACATTTCCCACCACCTTTCTGATCCGTTGGATGTCTGAAACTAATCCAAGCCTTTGAAAGTGCTTTTGGCGCCAAAAAGGTCTTGGGACCTGTGGAGGTAGCGTGTGATGGTTTTAAGGGTTTAATGGCATTTGGGAGGTTGTGGTGAGGTGGTAGGATAGTGGGTGAGACAGCTGTGGATGGTGAGGTGGGGGGACAAGGTTGCAGAGGTGAGGTGGTTTTGGCGGTTTAAGGGAAGGAGACGGGTCAAACTAATGTTTGACCCTGATATTTAGCAAAAAATGTGAGTGGGCCGGGTTTTATTATTTTGGGCTTGGATTTTGGGTTTATAAAGGCTGGGTTGGTAAATGGTTAGGATTTGGACTTGTAATAATAATAAGGGTCCGGTTTGTTTGTTTATTTAGCACAAGGACCATTTTGGTAATATTCTGAAAGTATAGGGGCTGAAATTGTAATTCTCCCAAAGTACCTTCAAGGACCTAACCTGCAAAATGTGATAAACCAAGGACCATAAATGTAATTATTTTCCATTTTTAAATTTCCAAGGAATGTTTGTGTCAATTTTGAAACTTTAGGGACCTAAGTTGTCATTTTTGCAATTTAAACTTTCAAGGACTAAGTTTGAAAACTAATGAATCCCTAAGGACCTTAAATGACTTTTTACATGATTTGAACATCCCGGGACTAGTTTTGCCATTTTGTGAAAGATTAGGGACTGAAACTGTAAATTATGTGTATTTTGCATGTTTTTCATCAGTTTTCAATCCTTTTGCATTTGAGTCATATAAAAACACTTTTTACGATATTTTCTGTATTATTTGACTTTTCAAAGCATTTTTGGCTGTTTATGTGGGTTTGAACAAGGTAAATATATGTGTATTTAGACACATATCATTAATCAAATTATTCATGGCAGTGGGTTACGGGTTTTTGTTATGGGAAAGCGGAATTGAAGTGGTAGAATAAAAAGGTGAAGTCAAAGGTATTTTGAAGATAACAGATGAGGTGATGAGCTGGATTTTATGAGGTGGCTTTCTTTTTGCCATGCTGGCTTTAATGACGTGGCGAGTTTCAAAAAAAGTTTGGTTTATTATATATATATATATATATATATATATATATATATATATATATATATATATATATATATATATATATATATATATATATATGGTCACTTTATTTTCAGAACCACTCTAAGTGCGAGAACTGCAAGAACAACTTTAAACCAATCATATTTTTTTAAATATTAAAGATTTTTATTTAATCAAAAGGGTATAATAGTACAAGACATTTTTATATTATTTTTGATTTTTTTTAAATAAATCCCCTTTTTTTTAAATACCTTAATTTTCGGGTTTTTTTTATTTTTATTTATTTATTTATTTTTTTTTTTTTCAGCATGCATGTTTTTGATTTCGTGCATATGTGTTTTCAGGAGTTATAATTATTATTCTTATTATTTAGTTTTTGGAATAAATTTTTCAACATGCATGTTTTTCAAATAGCAATGTGCATATGTGTTTTCTTTTTAGATAATGTAAATTTATAACAAACCAAGTGTATAAATGTTAAACACAAAATTCGGTAGCGATTGAAATACAATTAAAATATAAATTTCTAAAAAGAAGAAATACATAAATCTAATCGATCTATACACGTGTGCACTAATAATATTTAACGCAAACGGACATATGTGCACACTCATTGTTATCAACATTTTTGTTAAACACAAAACATATGTATTTGAAGTTTCTCATCAGTTTTTTCCAAACATGTGTGCACGCTTTCCAAGAACATACATACACGCCTTCAAAGAACATATTTGTGCTTCTAGTTTCTCATCAAATTCTTTAGAACATATGTGCACACCTTCAAAGAACATACATGCACGCCTTCAAAAGAACATATTTGTACTTCTAGTTTCTCAGCAAATTCTTTAGAACATATGCGCACACCTTCAAATAACATACATGTACACCTTCAATAATCGTATTTTGTCAAATGCCGCATAGTATCATCAACATGTATCTATGTGTGCATCAACTTCTAGGTCTTTATTGCTATCACCATCTTCATTAATCTGGTACAAACATACCCAAAAACATTTAAAGCACAAACAAGTATGAAACGAATTTTTTAATCATGATAACTAGCATAACATATATGCTCAATTTAAAACATATATGCACTAACGAGGAATATGCTTGATAACAAGCAGACTTAGAAGCCAAATAAAAATGGATGTAAATATGTTGAAACTTCAAATTGTGTGATCATAAAAATAACCAATTGCTCCAAATAAGGTCACTCTTATCTATTATCAACTTATTAAAATGACCAAAATCACTTTCTTTCGAATGGAGTTTTAGTTTTCCATTTTCAAACAAAAACAATGATTTATTTAATATATATATAGGTCAAGTCTGCTAGTACCAAAAGTCAATCACTCTGGATAAGTCTAGGAAAATCAACCCCTTTCAAGAACATGTGCATATAATTATAATAACTTGTACAAGTAAGGAAAACATATTTATTTTCTGTGTGCTCCATTTGACGCAATCTACCCAAAAAGTGATAAACACCTACAAACTAGCTTATCACGAGACCATTAAAAAGTACAATAAGCAACAAACACTCAAATAAGCTTATCCTAGCACCCCTTTTGCACAATAACACAGCCCTTAAAAACCATAAAAATTATATTCATTCCAAAAACTCTTACATAACTATAAAATGAGATATAACAGTTATAAAAAATAAACATATCACCTTTATAAAATGAGAAACCCAGATCTAGAACCATGGCGAACAAGTATGCTTATGTCGACAACAACAACCCCAATATCACAATCCCATCTCCATAACTACAACAACAAGAGAATCAAAAGAAACCACATAACAACAGATCCGTTTGGATCTCAAACCAAGAACACCAGATCCGTTTGGATCTCAAGTACAAAACAATAGTTGACGCTTCTTAGTGGTGGCGGCGGTTTAGCCGATGGTGGTGAGGTAGTTATTTTATCAGTGGTTGGCGGCAGCGGTTTAATCATTATGGTAGGAGGCGGATCTGTGTGTGTGTGTGTGAGAGAGAGAGAGAGAGAGAGAGAGAGAGAGAGAGAGAGAGAGAGAGAGAGAATTTGTATCTAGGTTATGTGAGGGTGGTTTGGAAATGATATATACGTATGAGGTGAGATCCCTCACATTCATGTATTCTTTAAAGAACAAACAAGAAGATCAAAACCATCTATTCACCTTTCATCCAATGGCTGAGATGAAAGCCAAAAATTACAAACAAGGGCACATAAGTAATTTCACCCGTCTCCATAAAAGCAAACAAATCCCAATCCATCTCATTTAATACACCACTTTCTCTCTCATCAATCACACCTAAATCTACTCTCTCTCATCACTCGCCGAAATCACCATAACACCACCGGAAAATCATCGTAATCACATCAAGACTGTCGGAATCACACGAATCACAATAAAACACCAGAAAATCAACATAAAACCACTGGAATCACACGAAGGTGAGGTCGGTGACGGTGGTTTTGTCACCGGAAAATGATCGGAATTTTTTCCCTGGATGAGGTATGAATAACCAGTCACCGGAAAAAAATCGGAATTTTTTCCCTGTGTGAGTAAAATCATCTTGTTGTTTTCTTCATTTATTATTTTAGTATATAGAACCAATGAGAATGAATTACTTTGAACTTGTGTGTTGTTTAGAAATAATCACATGCACTGTCTTGTTTTACATCTTTGTATTGTCATTAGCCGATGTGGATCCACATGTTATGATGGAAGATGAAAGCCTTTTGTGGACAAGTAATGATATTGTTATTGTACTTCTGTATGGAAGTGAAAAGATACCCACCATGCCTCGTTATGGAGTAAAGAGGATAATATAAAATTAGGAAGTGAAAAAGACTTGTGGTAGATAGTGGGATAGTAGGTAGGGTAGCCATCACATGTATTGTGGTAGTAAAAAGTTACATCATTTATTTATATTTAATATTTTTTTTCTCTCTTTCATATATAGCAGTACTTGTCTTTAATATTTTTTTATCCCAAATTTATGATGTCAATGTTTAAATTAATAGTATTGAACTTAGGATTTGTAAGTTGTGTTATGCTGAAATTTGGTATAATTTATTTTAGTATACAATCTTTATTAGTTTTAAGATTCTTTTACAACAATCACATGTGATTTGTACAAAAATCTCATGTGATTCTTTATAAATCTCAAGGGATTCTGTATGAAATCACATGGGATTCTGTATGATTTATCTTGTCGATAAATTACAAAGGATTCTGTATGAAATCACATGGGATTCTGTATGAATCTCAAGGGATTCATTGTGAATCCCAAGGGATTCTTTGGCGGATCACATGGGATTTTTTTGCAGCATCAAAACAGTTAATATTAAAATATATACTCTTTATTAGTTCTGAAAATTTTTTACACTCTTTATTAGTTCCGAATTTTTTTTACAGCAATCACATGTGATTTGTACAAAAGCTCATGTGATTCTTTGGTGGATCACATATGATTCTCTCATAAAAATATTAAAGTGTACTCTTTATTAGTTCTGAGATTCTTATACAACAATCACATGTGATTTGTTTAAAAATCACATGTGATTATGTGGTGAATCATGTGTGATTCTAGTAACCAATTCTTTGTTTATTGTGTTGAGAAAATGTACTACATATTATAGAAGATGGGTGGGTGGTATGTTCTTCTATGAAATTACATGTGATTCTGTGTAAATCTCAAGGGATTCTGTATGAAATTACATGGGATTCTGTATGATTTATCTTGTCGATAAATCACAAAAGATTCTGTATCAAATCACATGGGATTCTGTATGAATCTCAAGAGATTCATTGCGAATCCCATTGGATTCACAATGAATCACATGGGATTATGTATGTAATCTCAAAAAATCTTCAACTTCACTTGAAACAAACATCTTCAACTCGCTCACAAAATCCAAAAATATACATAAGCACATGACAACAATTCATTGATAAAAATATATAAATCCCAAAATCCAAATCCACTTAATATTAGTCTCTCCACCAAACTTTCAGTTGCCACTAAACAATAGATTTCAATAAAAGCACATAACAACTCCTATTAAACAATTAATAGAATTCCCATTTATACACACCTAGTCTAAAATTCAAACAATTGACCCTTCCCCACGTGACAGTTAATCAGCTCCATTCTCAACACAAAATGACAAAATACAACTTGACCTTATCTCTAATTCACTATCCCTCTCATGAATAATAAAAAAATTGAACCTACATTTCTATTACTCATCATTCCCATTAACAACTGATAACCAAATAAAAAACACATTCGACGTCCATTCATCACTCAAAACTGCAATCAACATCACACATTTATCAACACCATGAATAAAAAGTTAGAAGAGCTTATGAGAAGTGACAGAAAATGAATCATTATATATATTCTCCGATCAACAACAACCACAACTAACTTCTAATAACAGAAAATTTCATGGGTCACTTGTTCCATCGCCAACACTCTCCAACTCAACAACGACGAAGACGATGACGTAAAAAACACCAGGAAAAGGTGTTAAAAAGGACTTATCAGAAATCACCAAAAGCCTAACTCGCCAGTTTTGCAGCGCCGCTTTCTTCCTCGCTCCTTCGCCGGAACAATCGCAACAGTCGCCGAAAAACTTTGTTGGTGAGAGAAAATGAGAGTGTGTGTGAGATTAAGAAATAAAATAAAATGAGTAAATGAGGGTTGTAACCGACCCTGTGTTAGTATTTAGTAATAGTACAAACATGCCCCTCCGTAGTTAGTTATATTAAAATGACAAGTAAACTGCACCGTCAGATTTAAAGCGAATGGATCGTTGAGATCAACGGATTTTTTCTTTAGAAAAATTTTGTTCCGTATTGAACTTTCCTCATACACGTATAAGGAATAACCTAAAAAAGAAAAAGTTGTAATTCCTAAAATACCCTTCCATCATTTTTGGTTGTTTACACTAATTACAACAACCAACTTAATCTTTTGGTTATTTACATAAATGGCACATTCAATTTTAACCATTCATCAAACTCATCTAATGGTGTATATGAGTTCTCGCAGTTCTCGCAGATAAGGTGGTTCTGAAAATATATACTAATAGCCCATGGTACACACACGTTTCTTTAAAGGGAACTAGACAAAGTCAAAAAGGAAATCCATCATATCTATACAGTACCCCATCATTACCTGTGAAAGTGAATTGTCAAATCCCTTTTGAAACTTTACATCAAAACCATTTGTTTCTTACTCCTTGTCCTCCCAAAATTCTGCTGCCAAGATTACCAACTAAGATTGACTTCATTTTGACATGTGCTCACTTCCCATATTGTTAGGATTCGACACACGGTTAAGGTGGTTAAACCTTTTGTTCTTTGTGTGTATGATATATTGAGTTAATATGATTAAGAATGCGGAATCTACTTAATCACACTTAGAAGGTTATTTGTGTTATGGAAATGGAACAGTTGCGTTTGTTATTTAACAAGAAACAATGAAAGATTAACACCAAACGATTCAATATTATTAATGATAATAATACGAGTGATCTTGAATTATCACTAGGGTTACAACCTTGAATCTTAAGTTTCTATGTTCTTGATATTGTTGTGTTCTAGTTCTAACAGTTATGAAAATTCTAAGTGTTTTTACAATATCAACAAACTTATCGACACCGAATATCTAGTCTAAGATCTTCTTTTATAGTCTAAGAAGATCTTTTACAATATTGCTTAAAGTCTTGATAAGCTACTTGCTATGATAAGATGTGTGTAAGTAACTAAGATACAACATGTATCTGTGTACACAACTTGTTAACTAAGCACATGGGGAAAGATATTATCTACCGTATATAATTGACTTTAGTGTACAAATATCTTTTCCATACTTATCCATCTAGCAGAAGAAAGCTTATAGCAGCATCAATGAGTTAACGCTAACAGCAGGAATGAGATAATGCTAGCAGCAGGAACGAGATAATGCTAGCAGCAGGAACAGATGCACTAGCAGCAGCATCAACCAGCAACATCATCATCAGTAGAAACAATACACTACCAGCAGGAACGATACACTACCAGCAGGAACACACTTGTAGTATTTCCCGATTCTTGAACTTCAGAATATTTAATTCCCAACAATCCTCCCCTAAACATGTGAATCCATTTCAACATGTTTTTCTGAATTAAATGAGGACTTGTGAAGATCTTTCAAACACTTCATAGTCAGACCTTTGATCTGAACTTTCTTCTATTCTGAACTCATCTGCTTTCTTTTGACTTTAACAATATCAACACACATCCTAAAGATGGTGCAATTTCCTTGGATGGAGGAATTATAAGAGGCAATGGTGCTGTGTATCTTGGATGCTTGTTTCAACAAGTGAAATCATCTATCAGCATGTCTTTGCAAGTGATGAACAAACGTGGTAAACTGAAATTGAAACTTTTCTTCGTTTGACCTAGATAGAACTTTCTCCTTTGGAATGCTTCATCCCTTCTGAATATATATAATACTCCAGAATAAGCTCTATTCTTGTCATTTTCAACCTCCATGTCATCATCTTGTATGCTCTTGTCTTTTCCTCCCTTTCATTGGTTAATCTTCCTTTCTTGGGCTTTTATTTCCTCCCCTGAGATGTTTCCTCCCCTGAAGCAAATAAAAATTTTATCCTCCCCTTGTTTGGAAGATCTCTCACCATCATCCCATCATTATCTGATCTACCAAGTCAAAAGGTGATTCCCTAGAATACCATAGACCCAACCTTGGTTGACCCTTGAGATATCTAAAAATTCTCTTGACTGCAGTTAAATGAGAAACCTTTGGAGTAACTTGAAATCTTGCACAAGCACAAACAGGGAACATGATATCAGGTCTAGATGATGTAAGATACATCAAGGAGCCTATCATAGATCTGTATGTGTGTACATCTACATTTTCTCCATCTAAGTCTTTAAGAAGTGGCTTCTCAGAGTCCATTGGTGTGCTTGCCATTTTTGAATCAGCAAATTGAAATTTTCTAAGTATCTCTGCAACATATTTGTCTTGACTAATAAATATGCCTTCAGATGATTGCTTAACTTGCAAACCCAAAAAGAATGTGAGTTCTCCCATAGAACTCATCTGAAACTTATCATGCATAAGTTTCTCAAACTCTAAACACATCTCCTTCCTAGTAGATCCAAAGATAATGTCATCCACATACACCTGCACTAACAGAAGATCCTTCTTGTGCTGTTTGATGAAAAGTGTCTTATCAATCTTTCCTCTTTGAAATCCATTTTCTAATAAGTAGGAAGCAAGTGTTGCATACCAAGCTCTTGGTGCCTGATGAAGGCCATAGAGAGCTTTAACTACTCTGTACACTTTGTCTGGATGGTCAGGGTCAATGAAGCCTGGAGGTTGTGTAACATACACCTCTTCTTCAATTGTTCCATATAAAAATGCACTCTTGACATCCATTTGGTAGACTGTGAAGCCTAAAAATGAAGCATAAGCTAGAAACAGCCTAATTGCCTCAATCCTTGCTACTGGAGCATAAACTTCATCATAGTGTATCCCTTCTTCTTGTGTGTACCCTTGGGCTACTAATCTAGCCTTATTTCGAATCACTATTCCCCTTTCATCCCTTTTATTCTTGAAAACCCATCTAGTGCCAATTACCTTTGCATTCCTAGGTAAATCAACTAGCACCCATACTTTCTGAATCTTGAACTGAAGAAGCTCCTCTTGCATAGCTTCTACCCAGCTTGAATTATCTAAGGCTTTCAGAATGTTCTTTGGTTCATCTTGTGAGAGAAAACATATAAACAAACAAGAGTTTGAAAACTCATGCTGTTTTGAAGCATAAAGGGCATCAAGAAGCCCTTGATGGTCTGAAGACATCAATTATTGTCTTGTCTTCACACCTGACTGTACATCTCCAATCACATTTTCTAGGGAGTGAACTTTGTGAATTCTTGTTTGTGGAGTGGAAGGAACTTGATAATTTGATGGAAGATTATTGAAATCCACCTCATTATCTGAGAATTCTGCTTCTTTCGTTTCTGAAGGGCCAGCAGCAGAATCAGTTGGCCTAACAGCAGAATCATTAAGCTTAGCAGCAGAATCACCAGCAGAAACAATTTGTTGTTCCTGAGTTCCATCTTCTTTGCTTGCATCTTCAACACCTTCTTTAGTTTTACCATAAGAAGATTCATCAGTTGTTGAAGTTGATTCCACATTTGTACTTGACCATATGGGCATCCAAATATGATCTTGGTTTGTCTCCTTTTCTAACCTTGCCTCATCTGTTGCTTGTGAACCTGAAAAATCATTAGTTTCTGCAACAACAGGCACATAATTCATTGATTTGGTTAGTGTTTCAAGATCAAATAGCCATTTTGGTCCTTGACCTTCTACATTGGATTTGTCTTCCAAAAACTCCACATGTAGGTTTTCTTCTACAATCATAGTTCTTTTGTTGTATACTCTAAATGCTTTGCTATTGAGAGAATATCCAACAAAGAATCCTTCATCTGCTTTACCATCGAATTTTCCGAAATGGTCTAAGGTATTGAGAATTGTCACATGACATCCAAAAGGTCTAAGAAATTCTATTGCAGGAGTTCTACCTCTAAAAAGTTCATATGATGTCTTATTGTGAGGCTGTATAACTAAAACTCTATTTTGAACATAGCAAGCAGTGTTGACTGCTTCAGCCCAAAAAGTTATAGGTAGCTTGGAATCAGTTAACATAGTTCTAGCAGCTTCAATTAGTGTTCTATTCTTCCTCTCAACAACACCATTCTGTTGTGGTGTTCTAGCAACACTAAATTCTCTCCTAATACCCTTTTGTTTGCAGAAATCATCCATAACTCTATTCTTGAACTCTGTCCCATTATCACATCTAATGACCTTCACTTTCTTGTCTACTTGGTTTTTTATCTGTGTAATGAATGTCTTAAGGATGCTTGTAGTCTCATCCTTAGAAGATAGAAAGAAAACCCATGTAAATCTAGTATAGTCATCAATTATAACAAGACAATATCTCTTATGCATTATACTACTTACTGAAACAGGTCCAAATAAGTCCATATGCAGCATAAACATTGATTTATTGATAGAGTTAAAAATCTTGGGCTTACAAGTGGCTTTGTGTTGTTTGCCTTTTAGACAAGCAATGCATGTTTGATCATTTTCAAATCTTTTGTGAGGTAAACCTCTTACCAAACCATTCTTAACAATTTTATTTATGGTTTTGAAATTAATATGACCAAGCCTTCTATGCCATTTCATTGATTCATCCAATGTGGCCTTTGCAACAAGACAAGTTAAATTCGTTTTAGGAACAATGTTCTTCATGTCTACACTGTACATATTGCCCTTTCTAGGAATTCTAAGAAGTACTTGACTTTCATCAGGCATCTTAAAATCAGGAGAAAGTACAAGACATTCAGTCTCACAGAAAAGAACATTGTTCTTTTTGTCACACATTTGTGAGACACTAAAAAGATTATAATTTAGCTCTTTTACATAGAACACATCTTCAAAATCTAAATTTCCAGTTTTAATGGTACCTTTACCGAAAATTTTGCCACCAACACCTCCTCCAAAGGTAACATAGCCTCCATCTATTGATTGAAAATCTGAGAGATAAGACTTGTTGCCTGTCATGTGCCTAGAACATCCACTATCTGAGTATCCTTGATCCTCTTGTTGATCATTTGAATGTTCCTGCACATAAATGAGAAGTATTAGTTTCTTTTGAGGACCCAAGCCATTACTGACTTAGATCTGCCTCTTGCATCAATGTAATTTAATCTTTTAAGGACAGTTGATGCAACATTGGATTTAAGAATCCAACATGCTGAGGCCTTAACAGCATTTGCCCTGTTTCCCTTAGCAGCAGGAACTACATGCTTAGCAGCAGGAACTGCTAACTTTGTAGTTATACCCTTTGGTCTCCAAATTTGTTTGTGGACCACTGCCTTTGATTGAATGGGCCTCAAAACAGTCTTAGATGCATGTTTGTGAAAAGTTTTTGCACCCTTAGCTGTTGGTTTTGGGTTAATAGTCATAGAAGGTCGAGCAGCAGGAACAATTAGTCTAGCAGCAGGAACCATTTGTCTACCAGCAGGATCTGTGTTTGAGATAGACTTGTTTGAGACTGTTTTGGGTTTTGTTCTATTAACACTAGAACTAGAGTGAAAGTGAGTTTTAGGTGTTTGCCTTTTGTGGTTCACTCTATTGTTTTCATACCCAGTTACCCAATGGTTGCAGAAAGCTGCAAGATGGTCAAAACTACCGCATGTGTAACAAGCTTTGTTATAAAAAGCAAAGTCATCACCTAATTGGTTAGACTTGAGGTTGTTCCAATTCCTTTGGTTACCTCTGGGCTTGTTGGTGGTTCTATATTGCTCACAATATCTAACTGGTTGCCTAACATGCTTAATGTTTGATTTAGGCTTAGCAGTATTGTGTTTGACTATCTTAGGAACACTTGTTCCTACTTTCTTAACCACTTCAGGTTTAGACATAACATGTTCTTCTTCATCACTATCAGTTGTGCAATCTTCAACAACTATAGCATCTCCTTTCTTAACAAAGGACACCTTGTCCTAATAAAGTAAAGTTTTATCTAAACTTTCACTTACTTTTTCTATCTTAGGACCCTCAGTAGACTTAGAACCATATTCCATTATTGGTTCTTGAAACTCAGCAAAGCCTGTGTGTGCTAGGTCAACACCTGGAGGTGAATGAACACCTCTATATGGTGGAGGAACAGATTTGTATCCTAAACCAGACTTAGCTTTATCAATTACTTAAGCTTCCCAAATCTTATTCATTCCTTCTGAGGCATGAGCTAAAGCATCTATAGTTATCTTAACATTTTCAGTTTTATTATTGGCTTCAGCTAACTGTTTACTTTGACCAGTAAGTAATTCATCTCTAAATGCTATTCCTCTTTTTAAAGCATTCAAGTCATCAGTAAACCTAGATTCATTGTCTTGAAAGTGTGCAATTTGTTTCTCAAGCACACCTATAGCTCTTTTATGATTACTTAAATTAGCTAAGGCAGTAATTAGTTCTTCTCGCCTATTATCAGCTTTTCTTTTAAGTTCTTCATTATCTTTAAGAGCAGAACATGATTCAGAACATTTGGTTATGGAATTTACCTCTGAATCAGAGAAGGCCATTAGAGCAGTCTCAGTGGCCACAAGAGCAGCATTTGTTGGTGCTTCCTCTTCATTAGCCATGAAGCTCCAGTCATAGTTAACCCCATCTATGGCTAGCATAGCCCTTGGTTCTTCAACTGTGACTTCCTTCTTCTTCTCTTGCCTATACCATGTGCTTTTATTATCCTGCTTCCTTGGGTTTCTACATTCTTTAGCAAAGTGTCCTAACCTATGACAGTTGAAACACTCTACTTTCTTCTTATCAAACCCAGCAGTTTCATTACCATCAATGGTAATCTGCTTACCAGTTCTCTGCCTGAACTTCTTAGCCCTCATGCTAAGCAAAGCAACCTGCCATTTGATGTTCATCTCTTCCAAATCATTATCATCCAACTGATCAAGATCTTCATGAGTTAGAGAAGAACCACTAGTTTGACTAGACATGAATACATAAAATGATGGATCTCCAAGTCCAGCAACATTCTTCTGTGAACTAGTAGAAGGACCACCATAAATAGCAGTAGAAACACTTTCAACTTCATCTACCTCTTCTGAGTTACTAATACTAGGAGATGACAACAGTGCCACATTCCCAGAACTAGGACTATAGATTCCAGACTTCTTTAGACTTTGTTCAAAAATTTTGAAGTTATTGAACAAATCATTGAGTTTCATGGTTTCAATATCTGGCTTGTTCATCCAGACAACCACATGAGTATGGAACTCATCAGGTAGACTTCTCAAAAACTTCATGTTGAGATCTTCCTTTGCTATCTCAACACTCAATACACTTAGCTGACTGACAAGCTTGTGTAATCTAGAAAACAACTTATCAAGAGATTCATTGCTATTTGAACTGAAATTTTCAAATTGTTGTTTCAGCAATGTCTTTTGTGTTTTCTTGGTGGTTTCATTACCACCAAACCATGCACAAATCTCTTAAAAAAGAGTTTTAGCATCTGGATACTTGCTAAAGGATAGCATCTGTTCACCAGGAATGGTCATAAGCAACAAGTTTCTTGCTTTTTGATCATTTCTCTTTTGTATCCTTTCTTCATTTGAAACTGGTCCAGTATTTCTTTGTCTTACTGTTTTGCCTCCAACGATAGCATCTGAATAACCTAGTGAAAAAGAATCACCATACATAATGATATCCCAAAGAGCATAATCTTGAACCATAAAATATTGCTCAATTCTCATCCTTCATAACTCAAACTCATTCTGTTTGATCATGGGCAACTTTGCAGCAACATGTGTAGCAGTATCTTGAACATCCATTTCTCAAGCTTCATCTTCTAAATCAATAATATCAACCTTGATCTGATACCACTTGTTAGGATTCGACACACGGTTAAGGTGGTTAAACCTTTTGTTCTTTGTGTGTATGATATATTGAGTTAATATGATTAAGAATGCGGAATCTACTTAATCACACTTAGAAGGTTATTTGTGTTATGGAAATGGAACAGTTGCGTTTGTTATTTAACAAGAAACAATGAAAGATTAACACCAAACGATTTAATATTATTAATGATAATAATACGAGTGATCTTGAATTATCACTAGGGTTACAACCTTGAATCTTAAGTTTCTTTGTTCTTGATATTGTTGTGTTCTAGTTCTAACAGTTATGAAAATTCTAAGTGTTTTTACAATATCAACAAACTTATCGACACCGAATATCTAGTCTAAGATCTTCTTTTATAGTCTAAGAAGATCTTTTACAATATTGCTTAAAGTCTTGATAAGCTACTTGCTATGATAAGATGTGTGTAAGTAACTAAGATACAACATGTATCTGTGTACACAACTTGTTAACTAAGCACATGGGGAAAGATATTATCTACCGTATATAATTAACTTTAGTGTACAAATATCTTTTCCACACTTATCCATCTAGCAGCAGAAAGCTTATAGCAGCAGCAATGAGTTAACGCTAACAGCAGGAATGAGATAATGCTAGCAGCAGGAACGAGATAATGCTAGCAGCAGGAACAGATGCACTAGCAGCAGCATCATCATCAGTAGAAACAATACACTACCAGCAGGAACGATACACTACCAGCAGGAACACACTTGTAGTATTTCCCGATTCTTGAACTTCAGAATATTTAATTCCCAACACATATTAATACCCATGCATCCCATAACGTGTTACTCACATGTCTAAAACTAAAAACTTTGGACAAAACAAATATTATAAGAGCCACCTGCTTTCATAATTGTCCTTCAAAACCTTTCAACCCCATAAAACTTCCCATCACAAATGCTTGTATTTCAAAACCTTGTCAACCTCATGAAAGTTCACATCACAACTTCTTGTCATTTTTATTCTTGTCTTCCCATGATTCCACTGCCATAACACAACCAATGATTTTCACTTTTCTTTATAATTCCCATGCATATCTAATCGAGTGCCATCACAAACAAAAGCAAAACTCAAACAAACACACCCTACTCGTCATTGTTGCTGCTGTGAGAGAAAGGAAGTAGCAAGCAAGAAGTTGTGGGCTATTATTCTCAAGTTCTAAAATCCTTTTTGGATTAGGACACTACGGGTTTAGAGCCTTACGAGCTTGCCTCACTCAACACACACTCTCTACTCACTATGAGCATATATATCTCTCTAACTCATTCCATTTTGTTTCTCTCTTTTCATGCACGTCTAATAGTAAACTTTTGTGTTAAAAATGTTACTTAAAAACTTTAATTCGTTGTTTCTTTACATACGAGCGCATGCACATTTGATATATTCGGTTCCATGCATACTTTAAAATAATTAAGATGGTGTCATACGAAAACTTGTGTGGTATTTTTCAAACTCGTTTAATACACTAGTGCCCATTGGGTTACACTATCGAGCCACATATTTTCGAGTCGAGATATTGACGTTTTGGATACAGACTAACTAGAAGTGAACGTAAAAGAAACGTAGAAACCTAAGTCTTGGCTCTCGCGACATGTGTTTACTCGATCGACTATTATTGCTCATTTGTAGCTTATATTAAAGTTATATAACTAGCTTATTTCTCAAAGCTTATGGCTTACTATCTCATCGGGCTCTAAACCGAACACAACTCAAGACCTTCTAACTTATCAATAAGCTAGCATACCTGAAGTGCTTATTTGAAACGTAAACTAAACCTTTAAACATTCACACAAAAATCGGTTTACATTTTTGGTCACGTTTGAAAGTTTGAGTCGGGACTCATTTGAGTTTATTTGAACTCCTCATGTAAACTTGAGCTCATTTTATAAGTGAAATCCCTATTTGACATGAAGATGGAAAATCAGGTTTTGAAGAAGAAACACAAATTATAAACACAACTCATGCACACACTGTATTATACATGCAATACATATCACAGACTTGAAAAACTTTATATCCAAATCGTTTGGATAATAAAACATAACTAGTTGGGTTAGCATATTGGTTGGGACGCATGGTTGTTGAGCGTGAGGTTAGGGGTTCGACCCCTGCCCATGATGTTTTGCTAATTTATTCTTTTAACAATTTTACCCCTTTGACCCTTGAACTATTGGAACAAATCAATATTTTCTTTTACCAAATTATATTAATAAGGTTTAATTGGTTAAACTACAGTTATAAAATATATATTGACAATGGGGATATTTTGTGACAAACGGTTTATAAAGGTGATGTGTCGCGTTCGTGTACAAGTTTTAAATTTATAAAGGTCGAATTACCGAATCTAGAAATAATACATACGAGCAAGTGAACTCGTCCGTTATAGCAAGATTATGATGGTAAGTCGGGATCGTTCGCAGGGATTTGTGAGTGAATCGGATTGTAAGCTACTAAAAGTAAATCTCTTAAACAAGCAATGATGAAAATATAATACTTCAAATGATTAAAACTACACTTGCTTAGACTAGTTTACTACTCTTGATAAGCATGATTGTGATAACTTTTGATAACATGTTGGTTATGATAATTAGTTTGGTGAACTAATCTATTGTTCTTACAAGTTAAACCTTCGTCAAGATTTTAGTTCATAAAAACAAGCATTAAGCTTAACCAATCAATTCAAGATCAATTCGAGGTTCATAAGTTTGAATTAACAAACTTAAACACAAAAATAGTCTTTTGTTTTATCAAATACACTTAGGAAATGGTCAATACAAAAGGTAACCGATCATAGACAAAAGGTCACAATTGATTGCAAATAACTAATCTTTCGACCCTTAAAGTTGTTTTCAATCAATCCAATTTGATAGACAAAATCATTCTTATTACAACCACAATTAATTTTTTTTGTTAAACCAAGAATAATGGGTGATAACAATCATTCATACACAAATGATTATAACTAGTTGGATAACAATAAATCTTTCGACCCTTAGCATTGTTAACAACTAGTCAAACTTGATTGACAAATGTCACTATGAAACTTAACCACAATTGGATCTTAGAATTAACTTGAAATTGAATTAAAACATGTTATCACAATTATACGCAAATCATTAAGTCATAAACATCATCTAAGCAAGTGCACAAAGGCACTAGCCACTCATAGCAAACATGAACATAAACTCAGAATTTTGAACATTAGAAATCATGATTAAAAGTCTTACAATGATTGAAATGAGATTACAAATGATAAGGTAATGATACCCAAAGTATTGGTGTTGACTTCTTGAGGTTTTGACTTCCAAATGTTGACTTCTTGACCCTCTAAAGCTTCCTGGACTTCTAAGGACGAATTTAGGACTTTTGAGAGAGTATTTTGAGAGTGGCTAGTTAATTGATGAGAATGGGATTGATTGCATATGAAAAGTTGTTGCACAAATGGCTCTATTTATACTACTCCCAAGGCCTCCAACTTGGCCTCCAAGCAGAGTAGAATAGCCTAGAAGACTCCTGGGAAGGGCCTAGAATCGTTGGAATGAAGATACAAGACTTATTGATGAAGTTTGGGAAAACAGACAACCTCCAACCGATCGGTATTGGCTCCAACCGATCGGTTGGTCTTCAAATGTGGCCTCCATCCGAATCGGTTGCGGGCTGCATCCGATCGGATGGAGTGCTGCTGTAGACTCATTTTTGGACTTTTGGCTTTTGGTTTATTTCTTTCTCATAGCACTTGGTTCTCCATCCAAACTTGATTCTTTCTTTGTCTTGAAACTTGTCAACTTGAATACTTGGACCTTTATTCTCTGAAATGCCTTTTTGGAATGTGGTTCTGGACACGGGAATCTTCGTATGATCATAAATATTTCCTTCTTCCTCATTCTTTCACTTTTTTCTTCCTTTTTCCTGTTTTTGGCTACATATACTTTGCAAACATACTTTGGTACGATTAAGTAACAAAAGCATATAAATATAACCAAATAACATATACAAAAGCACGAATAACGCTACTAAAAACATGCACAATTTGAGCGTTATCAAATTCCCCCACACTTAAACTTTGCTTGCCCTCAAGCAAATCTAGAAGTAAAAACAATTATCCACATGGTATACAAGTATGATTAGAAAAATGTGATGCAAACCTATCAAGTACAAGTACAAGTACAAGTTAGATTCATCATTTTAAGCTTTTATGGTTGAAGCATCGAGATGTTTGACAATACCCAAATGATTTTCTTGCTTGATAAACATTACTAATCACCTCACGAAAAGGAAATGAAATATAATTCACTCAAAACACTCATTTGTATGGTTGGTGGAGTATATAAGAGAAATCACACTCATTTGCTCAATCATGATTTAAATATTACCATAGGCTTGTACAAGAAACAAAACTACACCGATATGGCGTGAGCACCAAGTATACATATCAAAGAGGTCTTTTATTCGGGTTTAAGGCTTCAAGGGTTATATCAGACTTATGTGAAAATATCTTATGCAAAACATAATAGATCGCTGGCACGAATTCTTGCATTACCAAATAACGGATGGTCACTAGGGCATATCTTGGATCGCTGGCGCGCTATTCACATAACGGATGGTCACCAAAAGACACACTAGATCACTGGCGCGCTATCTAATTCCTCAAGAAATCGGATGGTCACTACATGTCAATACACTTGATAATTCCACAAAGTCAAAAGGTAAGGATGAGACATGGGATATGTTTAGAAAGGTTGATGATAAAGAATATACAAAATAGTCAAAGTCTACTAACCAAATGTTGCTAGCTATTACGAACCACTATCATGCAATCTTGAGAAACTCCATACTTTATTGATCCATACATTATTCACTAGCTCATTGGCTATTCTTGTCACCTTATAGTTGCGATGACTTTTTTTTTTTTTTTTGAACATAAACTTTCACTTGTCATCTTATAGTTGCGATGACTTTTCTTTAACTTTAATTTGCTAACTTGGAGTTTGCAAATTTCTTCGAATTTTTCATGATTTCCCACATAACATCCATCTTGCCAAATAGCTAGCAACCAACCAAGACTTGACTAAGGGTAAGGCTAGGCTAAAAAGTGTAAAATCTTTTTGTATTTTTCTGGATTTTATCAAAAGAAAAGATTGGCTCAGAAGGTGTAACTAGGGGTATCTAGCGTTAAAGATAAACACTAACAATAGGGTTTATATTGGTGGTTAACTAGTCAGTGTAACTAGCTAAATATCAATACGGAAGGCTATTTGGGTTAAAATCCTAAGGTTGCCTCTTATCACGCATATACACTTATATCACACACGAAATGTGATCTCACAACGGTCTCATAATGATTTACAAGCACAAGTTCCAGAATAAATAAAATCCCGGCACACTCATAGCAAAAGAATCAAAGCATAAAAGTTGTATGCTAAATACAGAACGGCTTAATTCCTCACAATTTAGGTGGAAGGGCTATAATATGTGCTAGCTAATGTTATCGATCCTAGAATTGATTGCAATATTAATCGGGACACATCTTAATTTTTCAAAAATTACAGGTTTTACTAGTGGATAGATCAAATTATTCTAATATATTATCCTAAAGATGACAAACAACTAGATCACAAGGGCAAACAAAATTTAAAATTTAGCTCGAAATTTACAATCTATCATTATTTTCCTATTCACCCCCCCCCCCCCACACTTAAGTTAAGCATTTTCCTCAATGTGATAAACGGACTTCAAGGAATGAAAATAGGGAAATAAGAGAGTAAACCATATTTTCCGTGCTTCTTATGATTCTTTGATCCAAGCGTCCAAGCTTTGTAATCATTACCTGCAGTAATCTTAAAACAAACACACGAAATATTTCTACGTTTTATTCAAAAGTCAGTGGTAACACCCCCACACTTAAGTTCAACTAAGGGATTAGAGAAACTTTGGGATGTAATCATTTTGAAAAATAAATTAAGAAGTAAAAATAGCAAATACACGGGTTGCCTCCCGAGAAGCGCTTGTTTTATTAACGAGTCATCAGCCTGACTCAAACTTCCTTTAGTCTACGTTGGTGCAATTTTTGGTCTCTTCTTTGAAAATTTTGGAACATACACCACGTTTCCTATCACTATTTCTTCTCCAGTTTCATCTATGTCTTCCAACTTCACTCTTTCCCAAGCTTGAGGAAGAACATCGTAGATAAATTCAGCATTTTCCTTGTAGTCGGTTGGAAAAGGTGTCAGAAATGTGATAGATTCATATTTTGATTCAGGCGGAATTTCTTTGATAGAAATCTTGTTCATTTGCTCCTTATCATAGTACAATTTAATTCGGTGACCATTGACAATGAAACTTCCACCTTGTTTGTCATATAATTCAACATATCCAGATGGAAATCCATGTTTCACTATATACGGACCGAACCATTTCGGTTTCAGCTTGGGAGCTTTAAACTTGTATTTCATATTGAAAAGCATAACTTTGTCTCCAGCTTTGAATTATTTCCGAATTCTAAGCTTTCTGTCATGATAAGCTTTGGTTCTAGCTTTGTAAAGCTTGGAGTTCTCGTAAGCTTGGAGTCTTAGTTCATCGAGTTCATGCAATTGCAAAAATCTCTTCTCTCCAGCTATTTTGAGATCAGGGTTACAGTTTCTGAGTGCCCAGTAGGCGCGATGTTCGATTTCGAACGGCAAATGACATGTTTTCCCATACAAAAGTCTGTATGGTGTTGTACCAATTGGAGTTTTGTAAGCTGTACGAAATGCCCACAGAGCATCATCGAGTTTTCTCGACCAAACGGCAGGGTTGTCTTTGACCCTTTTTTCAAGTATCCTCTTTAAGACCACTGGTCTGTGGGTGATAAGCTGTAGCAAAACGATGATGAACTCCATATCGTTTCATAATTTTCTCCATTTGTCTGTTACAGAAATGGGTTCCTCTATCACTTATTAAAGCTTTAGGAATTCCATAACGAGCGAAAAGCTTTTTGAGAAAATTAACAACAACTCGTGCATCATTTGTGGGTAGAGCTTCGGCTTCAGCCCATTTGGAAACATAATCAATAGCAACGAGAATGTATTCGTATTTGTGCGATTTAGGAAATGGTCCCATAAAATCGATTCCCCAAATATCGAATATTTCGCAGACTTGAATGCTCTTTTGAGGCATTTCATCTCTACGAGAAAGACTACCGGATTTTTGGCAAGCATCGCAGTTTTGAACAAGAGTATGAGCTTCTTTAAAAATTGTTGGCCAATAGAATCCAGCATTAAAAACTTTTTTAGCTGTGGTGGAAGGACCATAGTGTCCCCCAGTCAGGCCATGATGACATTCATCAAGAATTCTTCTAGTTTTGGAACCAGAAACACATCTTCTGATCATCCCATCGGGACACATCTTGAAAAGATAGGGTCATCCCATTGGGACACATCTTGAAAAGATAGGGTTCTTCCCAATAATAGTGTTTTAGTTCTGAAAAGAATTTACTTCGTTGGGCGTGAGTTAATCCTTTTCTGAGAATTCCTCCAACAAGATAATTTGCATAATCTGCAAACCACGGAATGTCTTTTTCATCAACTGTATCAACAGTCATGAGAGTTTCATCAGGGAAATAATCGTCAATCTCATCTTCCTTTAACTCTTCCAAATTTGGATTCTCGAGACGAAACAAATGATCAGCTGCTAGATTTTATGCTACTTTCTTATCTTTGATTTCGATGTCGAATTCTTGGAGTAGCAAAATCCATCGGATAAGACGCGGTTTTGCATCTTGCTTGGTAAACAGATATTTGAGCGCTGAATGATCAGTGAACACGATCGTTTTTGAAAGCACAAGATAAGATCTGAATTTGTCGAAACCAAAAACAACGGCTAACAATTCCTTCTCCGTAACTGTGTAATTTTGTTGAGCATTATTAAGTATTTTGCTAGCGAAGTATATAGGACGGAAATGTTTTCCTTCACGTTGTCCTAACACAGCTCCAACAGCAAAATCGCTTGCATCGCACATGAGCTCGAACGGTAGTGACCAATTAGGTGAAACCATAATGGGTGCACTAGTCAGTTGGGTTTTCAATGTTTCGAATGCCTTCATGCAATCTGCATTGAAGTCAAAAATAGAATCTTTTTCAAGAAGTTTTGTCATTGGACGAGTTATTTTGGAAAAATCTTTAATAAAACGACGGTAGAAACCGGCATGTCCTAGAAAACTTCTAACAACTTTAACGTTTGTTGGAGGTGGTAATTTGGTGATAACATCGATTTTCGCTTTGTCAACCTCCATTCCTGCACTGGAAATTTTGTGTCCTAGCACAATTCCTTCAGTCACCATGAAGTGACATTTTTCCCAGTTAAGAACAAGATGTGCAGCTTCGCATCTTTCGAGCATTTTATCGAGATTAGAAAGACAAGCTTCAAATGAGCTTCCAAAAACTGAAAAGTCATCCATGAAAACTTCCATAGATGTTTCAAGCATGTCTTGGAATATAGCAATCATACACCTTTGAAAAGTCGCAGGTGCATTACAAAGACCGAAAGGCATACGCCGGTAAGCGTAGGTTCCAAAGGGACATGTGAATGTAGTCTTTTCTTGATCGGCAGGATCAATAGGAATTTGGAAATATCCTGAAAAACCATCAAGGAAACAAAAGTACTTGTTCCCTGCTAATCTCTCAAGCATTTGATCCATGAAGGGTAAAGGAAAATGATCTTTTCTGGTGGCTTTGTTTAATTTTCTGTAATCAATACATACTCGCCATCCAGTGACAGTTCTAGTAGGAACTAATTCATTCCGTTCGTTAGTCACAACGGTCATTCCTCCTTTTTTCGGAACACAGTGAACTGGACTCACCCAAGGACTATCCTCGATGGGGTAAATGATACCGGCATCAAGAAGTTTGATAATTTCTTTCTTAACAACTTCTTTCATGTTGGGATTGAGTCGACGTTGTCTTTCCACAACGGGTTTAACACCTTCTTCGAAATTGATTTTGTGTTTACAGAAATCAGGACTAATTCCTGGAATATCAGAGGTTTTCCACGCAAAAGCTTTTTTATGCCTCTTGAGAACGGAGATGAGACATTCTTTTTCCTTATCATTGAGCAACGAAGATATGACTACTGGAAGAAGTGAATTATCCTCCAAGTAAGCATATTCAAGATGATCGGAGAGTGGTTTCAACTCAAGATCAGTTGGTGGTTCTTGAAGAGAGGTTTTGATCCTCAATTGATCATTAAAGGTGATTTCCTCAAAATTCTCTTCCACTATTTCTCCTTCTTCAACTTCTTCTTCGAATTTTACTTCCATAAAATCAGCGAATTCTTTATCAAAGTCTATTTCACTAATTTTCTCCGAAGTAGTCATGAATGGATCAGAATCGTCAAGTAATGCATCCATTTCCTCATCAGTGATTTCATCGATTACGTCAATGTTAAAACAAGTGTCATCACTGAAATATGGATATTGCATTGCTTTATCGATTAAAAAGGTCATTCTATCTTCTCCAACTCCAAGATTGAGTTCTTTACCTTTTACTTTGATGATCGCATCAGCGGTGTTTAGGAAAGGTCTTCCTAAAATAAGAGGTACTCTACTATCTTCCTCCATTTCTAAGATCACAAAATCCACGGGAAAAACAAATTTACCAACTTGGACAAGCATATTCTCAGCAATTCCAACAAGATATTGGTAAGAATGATTGGCTAATCGAATACTCATCCTTGTAGGTTTCAAATTATTAATTGAAAGTTTAGAATACAACAAATAGGGCATCAAATTGATACTTGCACCAAGATCGGCTAAAGCATCGCATGTGATGTTGTTTCCTAATGTGCATGGAATCAGAAAACTTCCAGGATCTCCGAGTTTTGGTAGAATTTTGTTCTGAACAATGGCTGAGCATTCTTCATTGAGAAAGGTAGCGGATATTTGTTCCAACTTGTTCTTGTTATTCAGAAGTTCCTTTAAAAATTTCCCATAATTGGGCATTCCAGCTAGAACATCAACGAGGGGTACATTGAGTCTAACCTCTTTGATCATTTCAACAAACTTCTTATAACGCTCTTCCATCTTTTCTTTCTTAAGGCGTTGAGGATATGGAATTTTTGGTGTGTACGCCTTGACTGGTGGGATGGGTTTTTCTTTGGTGGGTATATTTGGAGTATTTTCCTTCTCAGCTTCTACAGCTTCATCCTCACTTTCATCATGGATGATCGTGGTATTATTCGGATTGGGTGGTGGATCATAAGAGAGACCACTTCTTGTGAATACAGCATTGATATGCTCATTTCTAGTCTGTGGTGGACGATAAGTTTTATCGTTTGATCCAGATGATGTTGGTTTGGGGTTGGATTGGGTATTACTTGGTAACAAAGCAGATGGTCGGGAAGAAATTTGATCAGAAAGTCTAACGAATTTGTTTTCAAGATCTTGAATAGATGCTTAATGATTTTTCTGACCTTGCTCAACTTTGGTTTTGAGATTGAAAAATTGGTTCTTGACGAACTCATTGGTTATTTTTGAGCAGTAACGAATTCTCTCATCATTTTTTCAAAATCGGATTCTTCCGTATTTTTATCAAAGGTCTGTGGATTTTGATTGTCTACTCGTGGTTGAGAATCACGGTTGTTATCCCTTTGTTGGCAATCTTGCCAATTTACAGATTTTCTCCCGTAATAATTTCCACGATAACCGCCTCCACGGTATCCTCCTTGGACATAATTGGCTTCTCCTTCTTTAGGTCCGCCCATTGGTTGATCATCACATTCTGATGATGGGTGATTACCTCCACAGTTGTTACAACCATCTCGCATTTCTTTCATTTCTCCTTTAAGATCTTTGTATTGCGAGTTGATTTTGGAAACTAAGGCTTCCATTTTCTCCATGAGTTTAGAGGTATCGGAGCTTTCGGCAAAAGCAACGGTTTTTCGTAAGGGTTTGGTTTTGGAATCTTTTGACCAATCGAGTTTGAGAAGTACTCGGTCTTCAAGCAATTGATATGCTTGATTAGGGGTCTTGTAGAGAAAAATTCCTCCAGCATCAAGGATTCCTTGAGATGTTTCATCAAGTCCATGGTAGAATATTTGGATAATGGTTCCTCGTCCTAAACCATGTCCATGACAACTACGAAGCAAATCTTTCATACGAAGCCAGGCTTCGACGAGTGATTCGTTAGGATTTTGTATGAAAGCACGAATTTCTCCCATGAGTCGGTCAAACATGGCAGGTGGAAAGAATCGGCTTACAAAAGCTTGCCTCATCTCCTCCTAAGTATTGATAATTCCTGGGGTTAATTCTTTGTACCACACTTTTGCATCTCCGGCAAGTGATGATGGAAAAAGTTTGAGTTTAATGGCGTCGACATCGGTGTCGTCATATCAGAACATGCCACAAATTTCGATGAATTCGGCAATATGTTTGTGAGGATCGGCCCTCGAACGGCCATCGAATTGACGGTCTTTGATCATAGAAAGATGGTGACCTTTCACTGTGAAATTGTTACCAAGGTTAATAGGAACAATAGCAGATCCAGGAGTGGGTGCTACGGCTCGATTGGCGGCCCACATGGGTTAATCGTCAGCCATAGGAAAAGGTTGATCAGTGAATGGGTTATAAACGACTTTGGCTTCGAAAAGGTTCTCAAACGGAGGGTTTGGTACTCTTGGTACACGGTTGGCTAATGGAACAAAGGGTGTTCTTCTTCTTCTTCTTCTTGTTCGAATTAAACTTTCGGGATCAGAAAGAGGTGAAATTGGTTCTACTCCAGTTGAGCGAGTGTTCATACAATTCCCAAGAGAATCGAGGCAATGTCTAAACACACGAGCGAAGAATGAAAACAGTTTGGAAAATCAGATTTGGTGATCCGATCGGATGGATGGCAAACCAATCGGATGGGAGTCTCGGTAAAACGTGGTTTGGATGAAAACCGATCGGATACAAGGACTTCCGATCGGATGGTTAGCTCGGAAAACTTTTTATTTTGGGAACCGATCGGTTGGATGAGAATCCGATCGGTTGGGAGTCTCGGATTTTTTTTTTCGAAAACGAATTTGGAAAGAAATGGACTTCTAAAACTTACAGAAACACAATCAAAATCTCCGGCAGCGGCGCCAAAAACTTGATGTGTCGCGTTTGTGTACAAGTTTTAAATTTATAAAAGTCGAATTACCGAATCTAGAAATAACACATACGAGCAAGTGAACTCGTCCGTTATAGCAAGATTATGATGGTAAGTCGGGATCGTTCGCAGGGATTTGTGAGTGAATCGGATTGTAAGCTACTAAAAGTAAATCTCTTAAACAAGCAATGATGAAAATATAATACTTCAAATGATTAAAACTACATTTGCTTAGACTAGTTTACTACTCTTGATAAGCATGATTGTGATAACTTTTGATAACATGTTGGTTATGATAATTAGTTTGGTGAACTAATCTATTGTTCTTACAAGTTAAACCTTCTTCAAGATTTTAGTTCATAAAAACAAGCATTAAGTTTAACCAATCAATTCAAGATCAATTCGAGGTTCATAAGTTTGAATTAACAAACTTAAACACAAAAATAGTCTTTTATTTTATCAAATACGCTTAGGAAATGGTCAATACAAAAGGTAACCGATCATAGACAAAATGTCATAATTGATTGCAAACAACTAATCTTTCGACCCTTAAAGTTGTTTTCAATCAATCCAATTTGATAGAAAAAAGCATTCTTATTACAACCACAATTAAGTTTCTTTGTTAAACCAAGAATAATGGGTGATAACAATCATTCATAGACAAATGATTATAACTAGTTGGATAACAATAAATTTTTCGACCCTTAGCATTGTTAACAACTAGTCAAACTTGATTAACAAATGTCACTATGAAACTTAACAACAATTGGATCTTAGAATTAACTTGAAATTGAATTAAAACATGTTATCACAATTATACGCAAATCATTAAGTCATAAACATCATCTAAGCAAGTGCACAAAGGCACTAGCCACTCATAGCAAACATGAACATAAACTCAGAATTTTGAACATTAGAAATCATGATTAACTTTAAACATAAACAGCCCCAAAGCCAAGGACATTGCACGTCAAGTTCATTTGTGTTACTATTGATTACATCAAATAATAACACTTTTTGGTTATCAATATCAATTGTTTAACGCCTCATTTTATATGAATTTGGTGCTTAATTATTTCATATTTGCATAATTGGATTAAAAGAGGCGTTGAAACGAAATGATGCGGAAAATGACTTACATTAAAGATTAAAGTGTAAAACAGCTAAAAAGAAAGTCTACGGCGTAGAAAGAAGAGAACAAGAAAGGAGCACAGAAAAGGTGAAGGGTGCAGGGGGTGGGAGAGGATGACGAATTTAGGAGACATGGGAAGACTTTTTCTTTATATAAGGTTTTCTTTATAATTGTTTTTGTATTTTGCTTAAAGGGTAAATAAACCTGTTGACGTATGTGTCCGAACGGCCTGTCTCGACCGGCCGTCCGGACGACATCGAGCCGTCCGGACATACCGGAAGGCACGCGACTCATCCGGCCAATATCACTGTGAGTAATAGGACAGGTGGCGTTTACCTTTTGACAGATGGCAGCTGCAGACACCGCCGCCGCCGCCCCAGGATTTACGGGATTATGTCGGGGACATGTCTCCTGAGAATCCGGCGCCGCCATTCCAGGTATCGAGGTCGAGTACTATAAATACTCGACTCATTTACTGCTCTCAACCAACACTTTTACCTGCATTAATTCCTCACTACAGTTGATAGCCCTTTCGGAATATAAGATACTTACTCTCACACCGGAGGTGGGTCATGGGATAACACCCGGGGCGAGCCTAACGTGTGCTGTTGTGTGCAGATACCCGGAAGACCCCAGACAGCCGAGGGGATCAGCACCCAAGCCTACCGGAAGAACCCTAGCTGAGTTCAACCGGCAGGCCCTCTTTATTTGTCTGAAGTGATTGCAAGAAATTGCTTCAACAAATTGGCGCCATCCGTGGGACCTTTCGCTCGATCTACCTGAGGTTAGGGATGGCAGGTCCTACACCAACGTTCGAAGCGTTCGAGACAACGGGTACAACACCCATCTTCACCCCTGTCCGAAACGCGGGAGGGCCCGGAGGATCTGGAGGAGACCAACATCCTCCGGACGCCCAAGCCCTGATCGAAGGTCATCTTTCGGCCTTAAAAGAATTGTTCAAACAACCGGGCAATCGTAACCTGGTAAGCCCCGGAATGCTGAGGCTCGACGACGGGTATGAAAGTTCGAAGGAAGAGGAGGTTGAAGCGTCGCCCTACGGAAAGGGGAAAAAGGCAGATGACGGTTACGGGAAAGGGAAAAAGGCAGTCGACGGCTACGGAAAGGGGAAAATGGCAGACGACGATTTGAGCAAACCATTCAAGGAAATGATCAAGTGCCCGTTCACAAAAAGAATCATAGAGTTCTCATCTCCCAAACACAAGATCCCAACGAACTTGAAACTATACCAAGGGACCACTGATCCGGATGACCACATCAATCGTTTCACCGGAGCAGGAAACCATGAAGAATGGCCCATGCCCGTGTGGTGTCGAATGTTCCAACAAACCTTGGACGGGAAAGCCAGAGGATGGTTTGATAAGCTCCCTACAGGAAGCATTGATAGTTGGGACGAGCTCCAGAAAAGGTTTTTGAACAGGTTTAGTATGTTAAGAATAAGCACCAAGGACCTAACAGAGATCAACAAGATTCACCGAAAGGCGAACGAAAGCCTTCCGGATTTTAAGGAAAGATGGATATGCGAGGCCAACCACTTCCCGGACGCCCCGAAAATCATGCAAATCGGATCATTTCTGAATGGTCACCACTGCCCGGAGTTAGCCAAGAAATTCTCGGATAAGATCCCTAAAACCGTTGACGAGATGTTGGAAAGGATCGATGATTTTTTTCGTTCCGAGGAGGCATTCCGAGCAACAGAACTGCCAAAGGGAGAGAGAACGGAGTCTCGGCCTAACCCATACCACAACAGGAACGACTACCAGCCAAAGCCTCCTGCTGGAGATTACCGCCGGAATAACCCTAGGGTCGGGTTCAAAGGGCGAAGGAACGATTACTACGCACCTTATGTCGCCCCAAGGTACGGCAACGCTGGGAGGCCCGACCCCCGCCGAAATGACATCCATCGAAACGAGACAAGGCCGATAGATTTGGACATCCTTACGAAGACACCCAAGGAAATATTGGCAACGGAACACCAGCTAAGGTTACCGCAGCCTCCTCCAACAAAGGGAAAGCCACAGAAGGATTGTGAGGACAGATACTGTGACTATCATGGGGAGAAAGGACATTTCACTGACGATTGCTGGGTACTCAGGGAGGAGTTAAAAACCGCATTGAATACAGGGAAGCTGGATCATTTGGTAAAAGACCTCAGGAGAGGAAAGAAAACTAATCAAGGAGGTAACTACCAAGGGAGTAGAGGGAAAGTAATCAACATGATCCGAAGCCTTACAACCTCCCGGAAATCGGAAGAAGTGGGAAAGGAAGAGTGGATGAACGCTCCAATAAGCTTTCCGTCCATTCCTCTGGAGAAGATGTCGGACGAACCGCTGATAATCAAGGTTGAAACTGAAGGAAGAGAAATCCGCGAGGTCTATGTTGACCCTGGCGCATCAATGGAAGTAATGTATGGGCATCAATTTGAGCGCCTGGATCATGCGGTTAAAGCACGGTTGAAGAAGGTTGACACAACCTTGACAGGATTCACTGGAAAACCGTTAGGCCAAGGGGGGTGATTGACTTAGAGATCCGCTTCGGAAGTCAGGATCTGTCCCGGAAAATCAGTTTGGAATTCGCCGTGATCGACTCACCTTCCCCCTACAATGCCATACTGGGACGCATCGGTTTGAGGAAGTTGCGGGCCGTACCTTCAACCATTCATTCGATGGTTAAGTTTCCAACACCGGGCGGCATAGCGACATTGGTCACTCAGCCAAAGACGCGAGGGCATCACGGTGCGAGGGAGGAGCCCATCGCAGAAACAAAAGAAGCCAAGGAAAGAAATCATCCGTTGGGAGGAATAAGATGGGACAAGCCGTATGAACAAAAGAAGGAACCCAGGATCGGAAGAAAGGATGGGAGAAAGCTGAATCGGTATGATGACCAAGGAAGCCCCAACATACCGGCCAAGATACAAGTAATGGCTCAGGTAATCGTCAATACGAAATAACCACTGGAATGTCTTGCTATTTTAATCTATTACTGTAACAATGTGCGAACTAACGGAAGGAATGCAAATACCTTCATAACTTAAGACAGGTAATTTTACATGTCGGGAAAGCAAGGCCTATGGGAACGCGGTCCGACAGAAGCATCGGAAGCCTGCCGAATGAGAAAACACAAGTCGAGCAGGGATAGGCGGGAGGACGCCACAAGCATGGCGGGCAATTGATTGTAAAAAGCGTCCATGTAAATGGGGCTTAACATATCCTATGTAACACCCGAAAGGGTTTGATGTTAATGATTTAATGAAACATAGCTACCCTACCGTTGAAGGGGGCAATTTTCTCACAATATATCTTTGAAATGTTTATGATATCCCAAAAAGGCTCGATATTGACTATTTTTAATGACAAATGCAGTTACCCCACCATTGGAGGGAGGCAATGTCTCTGCGGAACATCACTTGAATTTTATGTGAGGTCCCACATGTGTAGCGATTACAAAATAGCCCGAACATAAGTTTAAGGTGACTCGTCCGGATGACTCGCGACATCCGGGCGTAGTCAGTGTTCGAGTTTGGTGTTTGGAACACAAGTTTAAAGTGACTCGTTCGGGTGACTCGCGACATCCGGGCGTAGTCAGTGTTCAAGGTTGATTTTCTGGACATAATTAGAAAATGTCCCCCCCCCCCGAGAGGTTCACGCCCTCCGGGGAGTGTGTGGTCAATGTCCAAAGATGGTTGATACCCAGAAAGGGGTTGCCATAATCCTGGCGGAAAGGCTGAACCACCTGTAAAATCTCGAACATAAGTAGAAAGTGATCCCTCCGAGAGGTTCGTGCCCTCCGGAGATTAGTGATCAATGTTCATTGTTTTCTGGACATAATTAGAAAATGCCCCCCCCCCCCCCCCGAGAGGTTCACGCCCTCCGGGGAGTGTGTGGTCAATGTCCAAAGATGGTTGATACCCAGAAAGGGGTTGCCATAATCCTGGCGGAAAGGCTGAACCACCTGTAAAATCTCGAACATAAGTAGAAAGTGATCCCTCCGAGAGGTTCGTGCCCTCCGGAGATTAGTGATCAATGTTCATTGTTTTCTGGACATAATTAGAAAATGCCCCCCCCCCCCCCCCCCGAGGTTCGCGCCCTCCGGGGAGTTTGTGGTCAATGTCCAAAGATGGTTGATACCCAAAAAAGGAAGGGGTTGCCATAATCCTGGCGGAAAGGCTGAGTCATTTGTCACATTTGGAACATAAGTGAAAAACGATCCCTCCGGGAGGCTGGCCCCCTCCGGAGACTTTTGTGGTCAATATTCATAAGGGTACCATACAACCACACAAAATGTATAAACTTGCACTACCGGAGCTATACAAACAGTAAAAATAATAACAAGCGAATATCACACGTTCGTAATCAAAAGAATGTGGTGCTGATACAAATGTACTTTCGGTGCCATACGAGTGGCAGAGATAATAACGAACAAGCGATACAATTCATAACACCGATGAATACCGAAGAACAACAATTGTTCGGCAGCATCCCATTCGAAGACCCAAATTGTCCCACTCCACTCCACACATGCAGTTCCACGCATAAGTAAAAAAAAAAAATTGAATGAGGAAGGGAAAAAGGGGGAAGAAGGATAAGGCAAGCATTAATAAATCACAAGTTAATAGAATCCGGCAGGATCGTTCAAGGGTCCAACAGAACATCCCATCATATCAACCGAAAGGCCAATTCCGATAAACCTAAATGAGAAAATCACTCCGGAAACAAGCAAAAACAATAGCGCGAAACATGAAACACGGAGCATGCGGAATACAGAACAGTCATAAATATATACAAATGAATAAATCACACGAATTATTTGTCATAAAATTATTACAGTCATCCGGGTATATAAAAAAAGAAAAAGAAATTGTTCTTGGCTCGAAGGCCTTACAACACCAAGGGTAAACCAAATCATTCGAGGACTTAGGGAGCCGACTCGTCCCTTCCAGCAGTTGAACTCTCGACATTAGTAGCCCCGGAAGTTGATCCCTCGGCGGCATTGGCAGTCTGAGCCCGGGGAGAAGAAGCCGGATCGGGATCAGGGAAGATTTTCAGGATTTCATCAAGAGACTTGAGATAGGAGCCGCTGATCTTCTTGATATAAGGATACTCTGCGGTAAACAACCCATCAAACGCCGGGTCGAGTTTCTTCGCAGCATCCACATCCAGGTCTTCCGTCTTGGCCAAAATGGCGGCCACTTCTTCCGGCTCGCGGCCCTAAACCACGCCCTCCATAAACCCGGACTGCGAGGACAAGCTGAAGGGCCCTGCTAAATGGTTCTTGTACTCATAGCTGCCCAACAGACGACGAACAACCTCCGGGAGGACCTCTTTAACAACCCTGAACCTTTCCCCTTCGGTGCGGCCCACCCGGGCAATTAGATCTTTCTTTTCTTCCCGAAGGCCCAAGTTGTCCTTCACCTCCTCACTCAGGTTAACCTTAGCTTTTTCCAAATCAGCTTCCAAGGCGCTGATTCGTTCCGCTGCGGCCAACCTCTCATCCTCCACCAGCTTCTCCAACTCTTTCACTTGCCCCATCAACTCCGACTCTCTCACCAGGCAAGTGGAATGCTCAATCTTCAGTTGTTTGAGCTCTCCCCCGTTCTTTCCGGAGTTTCTGCAATGCTGGTGGATTTGGTAAAGCTCGCTGTGATCATGAAGAAGTTTCTCGAACCGAAGCAGCAAGTCCGACTGAGCAACGGACCCCATACCCAAAAATTTCCAGGCTCTCTGAACAGCCTCGGCATCCCCCAAACTTTCCAAAAATGACTCTTCTTTCGGAGTCGGTAGGTGCAACAACAGTTTCCGGCAGACCTTCCAGTTATCCAAACGGTCATCCTTGCTCACCTTCCACGTCGGCACATGCAAAGAGGCCGACTCACTTTCACCGGCTACTTTATCCTTTCCGCGGTTAGGAGCAGCAGCGGAAGAACCCCCTACATTTTCGGAAAAAGAAGAAAAATAAATCAATAAGTCAAGTAACAATTTCGGAACAAATGCAAAGTTCGGGGGTCAACGTTTCATAAAGTAAAAGAAAGAAAAGACTTGCCAGCACCAGTGGCCTCCGACGTGAAGCCCCCGCCGATACCTCCTTGGGTATCCGGCTGTTTTCTTCCGGCCGAAGCATCGGGCCCCTCCGGTTGTTTTCTTCCGGCCGAAGCATCGGGCCCCTCCGGTTGTTTTCTTCCGGCCGAAGCATCGGGCCCCTCCGGTTGTTTTCTTCCGGCCGAAGCATTGGGCCCCTCCGGCTGTTTTCTTGCGCCCGAAGCACTCTCGCTTTCATTTGGCCCTCGGAAAATACCCCCGCCGGACGCATCACGATGAAGGCGGACTCTAGTCCCCTGTGTTTGGGACTGAGATATGGGCCGGACAACATCCTGGTCCGGTTTCCTCTTTCTGGAGCCCGAAACCTTTGGGTCAGACTTTTCGACTCTGGTCATTTCGACCGTCTGCTCAGGGATAACGGCTTGAGGAGCAGCGGCAGCATGCGTTCCATGGGGTTGACTCTCTTGATGCTTATCCCCCTGGGCCACCGGCACATCCTTTCTAACTTTGGGCTTCTTCAAGTATTGAGACATTATGATAACTGCAAAAAACGAGTGCATATAATGGTCAAAACGTTGCACAGGCACGACGGCCGAAACACAACTAAAGTAATAAAAGGAGACAGACAAAGGCTGTAAGGGCGAAACCCTTCCCTCGATCCCCCTAAAAGCCGCCCGCTAGTTGGGATACCCCCAATCGGACGAGAGTCCTATGACATACGGGAAACTCAAGCGACGCGAGGTCTATCGCATCCTAGACCGTCCTATCGGCGTCCGGAGTAAAAGAACCGCAGGGTTTATATGCAAGCTACGATGATAAACCTCGAAAAAGGTTACATGGTGCCTACCTAACGGTACTAGTTATGCTTCTCTACGACATTTCGTAATCCATGATAATCCCACGCACAGCCCTTTCGCCCCATCGAAAGGCACGCTTCTCTACGACAAACTTTGGGAGGAATCATTGGACCCCTGGGAAGTTCTCACAAGTAGAAGTGGGCAAAACCGACTTGGTTTTGCCGGGGGAAAGAGGGATACAGCCAAACAACAAAGTAAAATTAAGGCAGGGATGGTTCGGAACGTACCTTTGAAAGACGAAAGACTAGTATGAAAATCACAGACAGATTTGCAAGAATCGTTCGGAAAATAATACCGGAAGGCGTCTCAGTTAAGAATATGGAATTACAGTAGTAAAAAACACACACCAGTGTCGCTATTTATAAGAAGAACTCAGGATGTGGAATGTCACATTTAGCGAGACGCTGATGTGGCTGCACCTCAGCACGCGTGCTAAGCACGCGCATGCGTGTCAGTTCATTAATGATGACCTACATGGAACAACCATAAAGTAACAGAATTATAAATAATAATAAAAAAAAGAGAGGTGCACTCATAGGAGCACCAGGGCAACACTTGGTAGAATCAGTGTGACGTAAGACATGCTAGAATCTAACAGCATATCCTTCGGAAAGGGTCAAACGTGAACCCATAGTTTGTCAGCAATGTCATACCATCGGCACAATCACAGCGCCTACGCATAGAAGGGCAAGGCCCTCCAGATAAATTGAAAAAGGCACCCTGACCCATCGGGTGTACGCAATGATTACTCACCGGAAGAAATAAAGACACACATATAATGTACATTGTAAGCCATGAGAGGATCGGGAACGATGCAATAAATAGCTTCCACACATCAAAGCCATGACATGTCAAAACCAACTCTTTAAGGCATTACACCATCGGCCGAACTAAAAAGCAAATGCAACAGTGATCCTAAAGACTTAGGCCGAAAGGCCATAAGGTAATCTTTGAAGTGTTACGTCAGTACTTTACTAACAATGCAATACCGATATTACATGTATGTATCGGAAAGCGCAGGCTAAAATATGAAGCAGCCGTAAGGCATTATCTTAGTCTTATGGGTGTATATGTTCGAACGAAATGTGCCGAAAGGCACCAAGGGTATTACCTAAATATTGCAGGTACCGAAAGGCGCACAGATATTATATAAGTATTACATCATCGGCCTTCAACCGATAATGCAATACTGGGGGGGGACATGTTGACGTATGTGTCCGAACGGCCTGTCTCGACCGGCCGTCCGGACGACATCGAGCCGTCCGGACATACCGGAAGGCACGCGACTCATCCGGCCAATATCACTGTGAGTAATAGGACAGGTGGCGTTTACCTATACAGATGGCAGCTGCAGACACCGCCGCCGCCGCCCCAGGATTTACGGGATTATGTCGGGGACATGTCTCCTGAGAATCCGGCGCCGCCATTCCAGGTATCGAGGTCGAGTACTATAAATACTCGACTCATTTACTGCTCTCAACCAACACTTTTACCTGCATTAATTCCTCACTACAGTTGATAGCCCTTTCGGAATATCAGATACTTACTCTCACACCGGAGGTGGGTCCTGGGATAACACCCGGGGCGAGCCTAACGTGTGCTGTTGTGTGCAGATACCCGGAAGACCCCAGACAGCCGAGGGGATCAGCACCCAAGCCTACCGGAAGAACTCTAACTGAGTTCAACCGGCAGGCCCTCTTTATTTGTCTGAAGTGATTGCAAGAAATTGCTTCAACAAAACCAAAATGCACCAAGATTTCCCAAGCAGGTGATGACATTTGACAGCTTCAAACTAACAGGCAAGGAACAATATACTATGCCCATCAAAAAGTTTTGCTTATGGATATGATCCCTAGCATAGATTACGTTAGCATCGACTACGCATTTGATGGGTACTTTGGTCATTTTAAACTTAAAAATAAACACAACCCCTATCTCCTAGTTGTGCCTTTCTCGCACACGCACCTCACCCCACCAGTATGTTTTCCTCCAGTCTTCCACACCACCACCGTTCCACATTTTTGACACAATAACACATTAGGAGATTGACACTATGGTTTGAGTAAGCATTAAACCTTTCAAACTCCATACCTCTCGCTTACCCAAGCTTCTCCCTTCTGCAATCTGTATTAAAAAATGTGTAGAAGTTTAAGCTGTCTCAATCAACCATGACAAAGTTAGCTATTCCACACTACAAACGTATTTCAAAACCAATAAGTATTTTAAGTCGTTAGGTATCTTGTTAATATAAAATCTTAAAAAATATAAGACTGTTTTAGAGGTGAGAGACAAGAAAACAAAGAGTGGATGTTAGATTCGACTAGACAATAAGACATAGCTTTTTCTATTTTGAGATCTAAAATTAGGATGGAACTGCAGATTTCTCTGGGTGTTTAGCTTATTAAGGTTGGTGTAACAAAACTCTTTTAACGTTGATGATGGTTAAAAGGAGGTCGAGAATGACGAAAAAGGTAGAGGACACAAGGACCTGCTTTTAGAGTGAAAAGACAAAAATGGCTATCACATGCCTAACACGTGATAACGTTTAAGCATTAACGACTCTAAAGTAACCATATCCATGTCACAGACCATATCCGTAACCAAAACTCAAAGAATGCGGACACCTCAGTTTTAAACAATTGAGGTTAATAGACCAAATCCATGATTTCAGCATTCATCATGTTTTTTGTAATTTAGGTTGATAATAATAATAATAGCACTTATTTTAATAACAAATAAATAATAATGAGTGTCTATAATATGTTTTTGCATTTATACTTCCATAATTTATTCAAAATAATAATTGTGGCAAACAATCAAGTTATCAAGATAGGCAGTTAATTTGCAACGAAAGTCTATAATGTGCAAGTTACCTACTTCAAATGTGCAAGAAATACATATAGCCACTACAGAAGGACATGCCTTGCATTCCGAAAATAAGAACACACAACTGCCTAAATACAGTCATGACAGAAACAAGTATATAAACCTACTGGTGATCAATCACGTTCTCATCAGTTGAACAAGATGTTTATTACATGGGCGATTTTAAGCAGGTGAAATATAACAAACTAAAAGTAAATCAGCTGATACCAAATGGATTAAACTGCAGAGACTTATAAGCTGATTGTACGCCTCAATTTGACAAGCACGTCAAGCTCCAGTCTACTCAAAAAATCAAAACTAAGGCATATCCACTGTATCAGATTTGATCTGCATCAATTAAGGACAGCAAATTAGAAAAAAGAAAAATGAATAGATTGGTCAGTTGCTGCGAATGATATATTTCAAATGATCAAATGAGGGTTGTGATTCATAGCCTCAAGGTATATACATGAAAAACAATATAATCTAATCAATGTGGAGAAAAGGTGGGACTAACCCATACACATTAACTACAGGTTATACAAGTCGATAACACAGCAAGTTCATATGACTTTGTTCAACCTAATTAATAATACCTATCTGATAACAACTGAATGTCTAAAAACATTTATTACATGAGTACATCTGCTATGTTGTACGGAGTAATTGGTATGGAACCTATAACCACAAGAAAAGGGGCATGTATAAGGTTATTAAGTGCACCTTACACACAAAAACTTACTTATGTTCAACAAACAAACAAAAAAACTTGCTTCACCTAGGATAAACATATAGTAACATTTCAATTAATACCAAAATACTTCATCTAAGTACTTGGGGTGTGTTAAGTATTGAGGAACGGAAATGAAGGAATGCCAATGAATGCAATTGTAGATGTTTGGTTGAGGTGTGTGACTTTTAAGTGTTAGACTCAAACCTCGTGAAAGTGATAAACAATGAATTCAGAATCATTAATTCATTTCTAAATCAATACCTATTGTGAGTCCATGACTTGAATCAAACGCACACCTATGCTAAATGATAACAAAAGTAGCACTAAACATCTTTTTTATATTTATATAATAAAGGAAACCCCCAGGTGGGGAAATCTGTATTTCGAAAAACTAAATCTTTCTTTATTTGAAAATAGACGAATTGTTATTATTAATTGTTTTTAAAGATCGTTTTTATATGCTCATATGTAGGTAAAAGGAAAAAATACGCGTGTACTTGCTAGCTATTTCGTGATAGTTGTGGAATCAACTTCTAAAATTGGGGTACGATTTCTTTTCATTCATTAAATACACTTCTTTATTTTCAACCAGAAGACCTAATATGATTTTTTTTCTTTTTTCAATTACTTAGTTTAATTAATCTGCTAATTCGATTTACTTTTTGTTTTTTTTCCCAGCTACTTGATAAACTCGAATTCAAATTGTCGGGTTTTTATATAATAGAAGATACAGGTGAAGGAACATTATATAGGCATGAATTAGTTTATAGATTATCAGTTTGTTGTTTGAATTATTGGTGATATCGGTCCAGGTTAGTTCACAATTAATTTATCACTAAATTAATGGTTTTGGGCCATCTTAAAATTAACACGAACAACAATGTGGATTTGTATGGGTACTAATGCTGTGCTTTATGGATAAAACTGATTATTATCATTATACGTAGTATATATTTTGTAACCTGTTACAAGACTATTTGAACTTCAAGAGTGTATGTGAACAAACGACTATACATGTATGCACCATTTTTATGGGTGTTTCGTTCTGTCAGCTACAAATTTGCAGCTACAGTTTAGTTTTAAAGGGGTTATTGGACTTTTTATTTGGTGTTTCTATCTGCTGTAGTTTTAAGGGGTGTTCTTCGGTCGTTTTAATGATTGTTTGGGGTTGCTGCAAAAGTAAAGTTTTAAAGGGGTGTTTCTGTCTGCTTCAAAACTGCAGGTTAACGGGTGTTTGGGTCGTTTTAAGGGCTGCTGAAAAGGTTGAAGGACAATTATCAAAATCACAAAAGGAACATCTTCTTTGCCATCATGTAAGTCATATCTGTTGTATGAAAAAATGAAAATATGTTTTTGGATTTCAGTCGTACTTATTGAATGTAATCAGATGAGGGCTATTAAAGAAGAGCTTGGTGACAATGATGATGAAGACAATGATGTCGATGCTCTTGAAAGAAAGATGCAAGGTGCTGGAATGCCTCCAAATATCTGGAAGCATGCAAAGAGGGAATTTTGGTGTGTTATCTGTGAACTCTGATACGTAAACATATCTTTTTATAGATGATTTATGTTTATGCATATACGTCCATTTAGTTCAAGGTAATTACTAATTAGTTGATTATAACTTTGTGGTCTGATTTGTGCATTTTCTATTAGGAACCTTTAGCGCTAGCTTTAGTTTCTATTAGGAACCTTTAGCGCTAGCTTTAGTTATTTTTACATATAATTGTCATGATAAAATATTTCAGCTATCTTTTAACCGTAACACAAAATTCTTTTATCAGGTGACTGAAAAAGATGCAACCTCAGCAACCAGGGTATAATAGCTCTCGGGTTTATCTTGAGCTTCTTGCTGATTTGCCATGGGAGACTACCAGCGAGGAGGTTGAGTTAGACCTAAAAGCCTCAAAAGATCCGCTCGAAAGTGACCACTATGGCTTAGTGAAAGTCAAAAAAAGGATTATTGAATACTTAGCAGTTCGCAAGGTTGACCGACTCTCTATTTAACATTACTATTTTATTGGAAAGTAACTAACTAAATTCTTGGATTCAGCTCAAACCAGACGCCAAGAGCCCGGTATTATGCTTTGTTACCTCGCCGGGAGTCAGGAAAACATCTTTGGTGTTATCTATTGCTGCTGCTTCGGGTAGGAAGTTTATACGGATATCCCTTGATGGTCTGAAGGATGAGGCTGATATTAGAGGGCACAGGAGGACATACATTGGAAGCATGCCGGGCCGCCTTATTGATGGATTAAAAGTGAGTTCGGATGTTATATTGAAATATTTGTGTTTATTGTGTTTTGACTTCAGAAAGTAACCGTTTGCAACCCAGTTTTGTTGTTGGATGTTCATGGTGACCCTGCTTCAGCACTGCTCGAAGTTCTTGACCCGGAACAAAACAAAACATTCAGTGATCAGTATCCTAATGTAGGATTCATTTAGTCAATATTTGGTATGCGTGTAGTTAGTGGCAAAATGGGTGGGTTGGGTAATGGGTCAAAACGGGTACGGTCAAACAAATATCTGGTACGGGTCAGTCTGGTCGACACTATTTACGTATTTTCCCATATTACTACTTTTATGTTGAATGTTGCAACGGATGATGAATTATCTGAGCCTCATGCTAATGAAGTTTGTGAGACGCGTACTAAATTAGTGGCCAAAACAGCGTGTTGAATGTTGCAACGGACGATGAAGTATCTGAGCCTCATGCTAATGAAGTTTGTGAGACGGAAAGTTTTAAGTATGCAAATGAAAATATGGAAAATAGTAGTGATACTTTTGCTACCGCACTAGATGACGAAAGCTCAATTGCAACCTCTAGGAGGCAAGAAAGTGTGTTTAATTTTGCTTCGAGGTCAGATAATGTTAGTAAGGGTTACTTCACATTTGCAGCATCTTCATCAAGTCAAAGTCAACCTTCATATAAAAAGAAACTTCCACCACAACTTGTAATACTTATCAAACACATATTACTATACAAAATAACCAACTTGTACTTCATCGGGCTTGGTTAACTTAATAAAATTTTAAAGCTAATTATGATTGTTATTGTATAGTAATATGTGTTTAATAAGTGGGTGTTTGGGGACATTATGTACAAGTGCTTAGCTAGAGCTGATTGACAATTTAAAAGGTAATCACAAACACTCTCTAATGAAGTTGATATGAATGAATGGTGACAGAAGTTTGACAAGAAATATGAGAATGGCAATCTGTGTTTGGATGTTTTTTCACTCACAAGTCACAACAAAGGAACTATCATCTACTTCACATTGGAAATACTCGATTTCCTCATCTTCATTGGGGCTTCATCTTTTTCAAATCATGTTGATTGCCAACAAGTGCTCCTATGGCGAGATTGTGAAGGGAAGGAGCGGGTGGCGGCTAAAACATGAGATTTAAATACTTGAAAGGCCTAATCACATATGAAGAGAGTGGCATTATTGCTTATTGGTTCCCTTTTTTTTTTTTGGTAACCATGATTTCCGACCTTTTGGCCGACTAATTCACGGGGTTTGAACCCACCGCCACACAGACTCAAACCAGGTAAAGCCCTCCCTTTTCAGGAGGTTGGTGTGGCCACTTAAGGACTAATTGGTTCATTTTAATACGTATTAAAAATCAACTTCGTCTGTGTTCATGGAAATAACTTTCAATGTCTTAGGCCTCTTATATATATATACTTTTATAATATGTATGTCCTTTTTATATCTATACTACTTTATAAAAGGTTTAGGACTTTCTAAATAAAGAAGTCTTAAAATTTTTAAGACTAAAAACATTTCTTTAATAGGAAATCTCTACTATATTATGGAAAATTAAATGTTTTAAAAGCCAAATATTAATCCAACCCATTTAAAAAAATTGTAACAGCCCATAAGTGTCTTAAATTCACATACTTGTAACAACCCATACTTGTAATAGCCCATTAAAAGCTTGTAACATCTCATTAAAACCGAAGCTTAACTTTTAAGCAACCTACTACATATATAAGCCTATTATACACCAATGACCAAACACATAAAAACACACGCAATATATTTGATATTTCACTTATATTTCTTTACCCTCAAAACACACCAATCTCCACCTTACTCCATCCCCGCCGCCATCATCAACAGTATCGCCACCATTTAGTCATCGGGTACCCTCCAACGCATTGCGCGGGTACCCTTCTAGTGTTTATTAATTTTCTTTAAATGTATTATCATGGGGGTTTAAAGAACTGTAAGTTATGAGACGATTAGTATTTAATGTTTTCACTATATTCTACTAGGGGAACGATCTGTTTGTTGTTGCAAACTTAGAGGGGTCTTCTACTACTGATCCAGAAACCATTAGTAAGAGCCTAAGAGGGACAAGTCTGTTAGAGAAGCCAATCAATCTCTGGTAAGATATGTTGATGCATTAAGAGTTATATTAGAAGGCTAATTGGTTGATTGAAAATGGCTTCTTAGACGTGAGATCTTCAGTAGTTCGGCTAAACTAGCAACTACAATGCATAGAGAAATAATATTTCTTTCTACTAAACATTCCTACTTATCCTCCTACTTTCAGAATCTTTACATGTGATTATGTGAAAAAACTGATGATTTAGATAAAGTGAGATAATGAGTGAGGTACAATCTTTAATCAAAATTTCACTGTTTTCATAAAGTATGACTAACAGTAAAGTCAGGTTAGTTGTTGCAGAGGATGAACAGTTGAAGCTTCAACTTTATGATGTCCTTCTACTTTGGTATTCATGAGCACTTGGACAAAGGTTATCAAGATTCTCATGGGTCAAATGGGTCATTCAAGAGAAGCTACAATCTGACAATAGCCAAATTCTTTTAAGACTAATGGTTATAGAAGTCTCAGAATTTTATACTATAATTGGCATGAAGAAGGACATTTTTACATATTAAGGTTCACCTAGAAGGCATTTTATGAAGTCTTATAGAACCAGATGATTATACTATAACATTTGAACGGAATTGTATGGAGATCTCCTATTGATTCACGCTATTGTGCTAAAAAGTATTTGGACTATTATAACCATAAGCCATCTAATTTAAAATCGCAATATACTATCTTAATACATAAATAAAAAGAATTTAAGTTAAAACCTCGTGGGTGCACGGGTATTATAGCAAGGGACATATCATAATCACACTAACCGATTATTTATAGTAAGGGACTATCCTAACTTACTTATCATAATCAATTCAACATCAACATTTCACAATCAACAAAAACAGCAAGACCGTAACCTTACCACTTATCTAAGCTTCCCCTTAATCGTACTCTGCCTCTTCGCCACCTCATTAACTTTCTCAATATACCCCTCAATCGGCGGAGTCAAAGTCGCCATAAACCTATTAACCGGAAACGGCGCCAAATCCGGAACAAGCGCCTTTTCCTTCAACCCCTCCGGCAACGCCTCAATCGCCTCCTTCTTACACTTCAACAACCCACTCTCGGCGGCCTGCCTCGCCCTATGCTTCCTCATCAACACTCTACTATACTCTTTCGCCAACTTCCTCCCATCCTCTACAGTCAACTCATATTTCGGCACTTTATCGCCATCCACAACTCCTAAACTAATCAAATCAAGTCCTTCAGTCCCTATCATCAATGCCCCCTCATTCGAAGCACTCGTTCCATCTTTAATGTTCTGTTTTTTTGAGGTTTTTTTAAAATTGGCGATTTCGAGTTTTCGTTCCTCGGACAAAAGACCCATTCTTTCGCGTTCGGCTTCGCGGGCACGGTCTTTGGGTTTTAAGGATCTTACAGGGGGTTTGGAGTTTAAGCAGTCGTCTATGATTTGTTCAAGCTGAGATTTACGACCTCCTTTGGATTGTGATGGGTCTGGTGATGGTTGTTGGCCGCCGCCTTTTTTGATGGTGATTTTGGACCGTTTTAAGATGTGGCCGTCTTTGACTTTGCCTTTGCCTTTTGCTGTGCCGCTTACGGAGCATTGTTGTTGGAAGCGGTGGCCTAGGGTTTGGAGTGATGACGTCAGTGGTTTGATTTTGTTGATGGACGTCATTGTGAAGGTGGCGATGTGGTGGTGGCTAGGGTTTAGTGGAGTGCAAATGAAATGAGATGTGAAGTGAAGGATGTTGGGGAGAGAATGGGGTTAGATGTGGTGATATGGAAAGTTTGAGAGTTATATTTGAACAAAGACAGATTTTGTATAAGAGATATATCTGTAGCTTTAAGGTTATATTAGCCTCTAAAGATATCGCGTGTAAACTCGTAGGATCGTATGAGTTTACGTGTTCACTAGCTAAAACCGTGTAAGATCGTGGTAGGATTGTAAGTAAGATCGTAGGATCGCACGTAAGATCGTAAGGTCGTCACGCGATCTAAGTTCATTTTTTATTTTATTTTTTACTTTTTTTTTATCTTTTAAGTCCATCTCACTTCTTTATGCCAAAACACAAACGTGTGTTTTACTAATGTCTAATAAGCAAGGTTGCAAAAATCGTGAATCGGTAGTCGGGCGGTCGACCCCCCTGTAGCTTGTAATCGGTCTAGGCGGGATTAATCGGATTGACATTTTCGACAAGTTTTTTGTATTTCCGGCAAGTTTTAGGTATTTCTGGTAAATTTTAGGTATTACTAGCAAGATTTTTCTTTAAAAAACATCTTAAAATAGATATAAATAACAAGTATAAGTTATTAAACAATTTTACGGCGAGTTTTGGGTATTTCCAGTAAGGTTTGAAGGTGTCGGGCAAGCTTGACCACCGTTGACCGTCATTAACCATCATTGACTACGGTTGACCGATTTGTTTGACTGATTTACACAAATCGGAAAGGTTGGTGGCCTTGTAGCACCTAATCGGCGATTAATCGGCCTTGTAGGCCTTTTTTGCAACACTGCTAATAAGTAAACCACTATTGTTTCATTTTCTAAATAGATTATAGTTTATACTTAGTTTTCTATTTTTCTAAATAGATTATAGTCTAAAAGTGTTCAATAATTCAATTTACTTTACTTCATTGTAATTAAACTAATCAAAGCGTATGTTTTGGAATGCCACTAATGAAACGTTTGTTTCCTTGAAATCATGTAGATGGCTCTTATGTTTTGAGACATTTAGGACGCATGTTATGTAATATTATTCCGCTAAATCGTTAATGTAACGATTGAAACTTGATTTTTTTGTGTTTTATTATTACTTTGGTGTTTGAAATTTGAACTTCGTCATTTTCAAGAGGATATTATATGAATTTATCTTTGACGTTGAGTAGAAATATAAAACAGTTTGACTCGTTTATCATTTGTTTACAAACTATGACAAATTGGTAGGATCGTAGGATCGCGATCCGATCCTACGATCTCAATCTTGCAAAGACAAAAACGATCCCACGTTGGATCGTGATCTTGACAGCCTTGGTTAGAATGCTCAGACATATTGTTTGTACCTTAAAATTTACGACAAATATTTTAGAAAAGTATCATATTTCATATCATTTGTTTTTCTGGGTAGCGAACACAAGTTTTTGTTTATAGAGGTAATTTTCTTTCAAATTCATCCTTCTTAAGATACTTTGTGACATTTTTGCCCTTCGAAAAAAAATTCATATTAGCTGAGAGGGGTAAAAATATCACAAAATACCACAAAAATGCCGAATTTGAAAGAAAATACTCGTATAAGCAAAAAAAATTGTTTGCTACCCATAAAAACAAATAATGACAAGTATAGTATCTTTTTAAAACATTTGGCCTAAAATTTAACCTCCCAACCAACTCTTTTATTAAAGCTAATTAACTAAAAGGATGGTTTTTCCGTGTTCAGATTACTCGGGAAGGGTCATCTTTTATGACTCAGAGGTACGCGGCTTCACCGGGTTAATCTTGAGACTGTTTTCCGACTCTTCCATGATCACCCCAAAATATGTGCATATCTGGTGAGTTTAAAATCTTTGACCTCTTGCGAAGAAACAAAAGACTTTGTTAGTGCAAGCAGTCTCGTTTGTTTTGATTGATGACAAACATGTAACTTGATACATAACGTAAAATGTACAAGTTACTTGTAATCATATCTTGTCTCAACATACATTCAACACCTCTTGACCTCTCGAGTCCTCGTATGATACAACACAGGTTCGTACATGTTTGTTATGTGGCATTATGATCAAACCCTTAACAAACCATTTAGAATGTTTAAAATACGGCTAGGTCATTAAGTATTTTAAAAAGACTAACCATTCTACTTAGAACCTCATTTCACATTTTGCATATACAAGTACTTTTACTTGTACATCATGTTTCCTAAGTTTAATAGGATAAGTACTCTTTAGGTGTCAAACTAAGACAAATGTCCTTACTCATGAAAATGATGTTAATGACATAGTAGCATAAGTAGTTTAACATCTTTAGTAGCATAAGTATATACATGTTACTTATAAATGGTACATACATGTTACATACATTTACATTTACATAGTTTACATTTTAATTCTTAAAATGGAAATATGTACATGACATCATTGCATACATCATAGTAATATCTTTAGGATATCTTGAAGATTTAGAGAATATCATGGAAAGATCTTCAAGCAAAGAATTAGATTTGATAATATCTTGGCAAGATTTGAAAAGATTTTGAAAGATATTCTGTCAGGGTCTGGCGGAACCAAAACCCATAAGGGACGGACCCCTGGATTTGGTTCCACCAAATCCGTGGGTTGGTTTTTACAATTTGCCTATAAATAGTAGCCCATTGTTTACCCATTGTTTCATCCACTTGAACATACATTCTCTCTACCATTTGCATACATTTAGATCAGTAGTAAACCATGTAGAAACATACATTAATCACCATTTCCATCATGATCATAATGTTACTAACTTTCATTATGTTGTAAGCATACACTCCTAATGATCCTGTGAAGCAAGCTCAGAGATTGTGAGTCATCATCCATCATAAGCATAGCATACCTCCTGATCTACCAAAAGACTTGGAGATCTTGAAGTCATCGTCCACCAAAGCATACCAACATATGAAGATTCAAAGGCAGTTGACATCCTCAATGTTTGAAGACTTCTTATTCAAGAAGTTCATGTAGATTTCACATACATGCATATATGAAGATCCATCACAACAAGTTTAGAGAGCTTATGATCTTCATCCATTAAAGGCTTCCTATCAATGGAAGTTCATTTAGATTAGTCATTTATATCCAGTGGACATTTATGTCATGGATCATTATTGTAAACATCATTGCATCACAATCTAAACATCAAACTAGATTAGGTGGTTTATGTGTTTGTGCCATAAAACACAAGGTTTCTATGTTGGGCCATAAAACATATTGGGAGTGGTTGTACCCTTGTAAAAGAACTCGACATCTAGCTTAGTGTCGGAAATTGTATAAGCGACGTCAGGTTGGTTCTACCTCGAACTAGAACCCGGTATTTAGCTTTGTACCGGAAAAAGTGTAAGCGACGAATGTAAGGTTTTCTCCGTCGAGAAGGGAGCTTGTTGATCTAGTGAAGTAACTCTCGAGTTGGGTACTCGGGGAGTGGAGTAGGGCGGAGAGGAGCTCCGTGACCGAACCACTATAAATCATCGTGTTCGTTTTGCGCTTTCTTTTACTTATTGCTTTACTATTATGTTAGCATTATATGATTGCTTGTGTTGTGACTTGTTGATAATACTTATGTGACAATATGTTTTAGTTTATGCTAGTCATAAACTACAATTGACATCTTTCATATTAGAACAAGCTAAATTGAAAATTTGATACAACAAGTTTTAAGTTTTTAAAACGGGAACGTATTCACCCCCCCCCCTTTACGTTTTCACAATTGGTATCAGAGCCTCGTGGCTCTTATTTTCAAAACAAATGGTTTTTAAAATGGAGTACGATCCATTTATCAAATTACCATTGAAGTGGAATATAATATGAAAAATGTTTCGCTAAGTATACTTAGAAATTTTGTTGTTAAATGTTACTTTGTATACAAGCTTGAAGATGTCTTTGGAAAATCAAAAGAAAAGATTTCTCAAAAGAATTAAGTGTCAAATTGTGTGCTTAAAACAAATTTACGGAAAATACAATTTTAAAAGGAGTGTTTGGGATAACTATAAATTTAGTTGAAAAATCCCTTTGTAAATTATTTGATAAGTCACAAAAGTTGAAATGATGCTAAAATAAGAAATATTTGTATATTTTAAGGAAACTAATCAAGCTTGGTATACATCATCATATTTAAACACTAAGTGACGAAAAGTATCTTTCTTTTTATGCTATGTTATGTGACTACTTGTTCTAGTTGTTTGCATACATGTTGTTTGCTTATTGAATGTTGTGATTGCACTTGTTTATTTGTGATACATAAAGTGTCTTGCCATGATATTCATTTGTTTGTTTATCAATTTCTTGTTTATGCACAATAGGACATTTGCTAGATCTTGTGCACTAAGTTGATAAATTGTTTTTGTATTACTTATAGACTTAGATATTCTTCTTTGCATATGTTATGTGATTATCTTACATAATTCACTTAGGAATGAGAATTAAGTAATACTAATTAAGTATCTTGAAAGATGGTCAAGTGTTTAAATGTGTCACTACATTTTTAAACACTAGCATGGTACCCGCGCGTTGCGGCGGATACAATTGACACCAAAGTCATTATGGTTACCGTCAACGGTAAAAGTGGGCAACCAATTAAGCAAGATACTATGATGGATAACGTAGTTCCGACAGTGGCCAAATGTTAACAAAAATTACGAGGATCCAACAAATATCTAACAAATGTCTGTCTAGATGTAGAACCCGTGTGTAAGGAAATCATCAAAATCACCAAGACAATGCGCGAGATGCATATCTTCTTTTGGTCCAAGCATTTTTTTTTGAAAGGCTGGTCCAAGCATTTGATCAGCAACCTGCAACATCCCCGGCAGCCACCTGAAAATCTGATGAGATCTTGAACTATTGAACTCATTTCATTCATAGATGTCTCCCCAATTTTTCTTTGAGCTGCAAAGATGCAATTCCAAATTCACTATTAGTGTTCGGTTATGAACTATTGAACTCATTTCATTCATAGAAGTGTTTTTGATGAACCCGGTCAATATTAAAAAGTAACAGTTTTGACCCAAACCAACCTTGGCATGTTAGATGTAAGATATTTGGATTTGATGTAAGAAAGAGAAAAAAATATTAAATAATATATAAATTATTATTATTTATAAAGTTATAGTTAAAAAAATAAAGTTAAGGTTATAAAAGTAAAATAAATAAAGAATATGTGGTGTAGGTAAGAAAAGGGCCCACAATAAATGAATGTACTGACAATTTTTTTGTAAACCGAATATTAAGCCGGGATTGAGAGATGCCAATTAATTTGCATTGAGTCCATAGTTGTGACCCTACCAAACAATTAAATTCTACCATCACTCCATGGACCCACATCAAAACCAGGCAACCAAACGGGCCCTAAGAATATATGCAATAGTTTACCTCTGCAGCCAATTCAAATTCAAATTCAAATATATGTGCCAATGGTAAGTATGCTATGTAGACATCACTGGGCCCAAGTTTTGAGTAATGGCAAAAGTAATGGCAGAATGCTTGTTGTCCCACCCAAAAGTATTATCAGTCTCACCAGCACCTAGTGCTACTTTTCATAGATTCTTCATGTTTCCCCTTTTTTATTTCTTATTTTTCACCGTCTATTTCTGCAACAAAAAGTCCACTTTTTTATAAAAATAAAAACAAAAAAAAAATTCAGATGCCAAACCACCTCAAACCAGTCATTTTACCTTCAATGAATACAGGAGATTGCCCAGCTTTCTTTTCGGACTTTATATGAGGCATGAGCGATGAATTTTCACAATTTATTCCTGCGAAATAACCATTTTTTGTAAAAATAAAACAAAAAATTCAAGGTTGAAACTGCCTAAAAACCATATGTATTTACCTTCAGAGGATAAAGGAGATTGTCCAAATTTATCTTCAGGCATTATCTGAGGCATGAGCAATGATTTTTCACTATCTGCTCCTGCACAAATACCCCACCTATTAATAAAATAAAAACAAAAAGATTTAACACTTCAAACCACCTCAAAATCAGTCACTCACCTTCAATCCCTTCTTCAATATTCTCTAGTGCATGTATCTGAGTTGAAGCGTCCATCATTTTCTTCATAATCAAAATCCATAAACATATCTCGGATGGAATAATAATCTGAAAACCACCTAAAATCACGAATCCAGCAAAAAAATAAATACAAATTTCATCTTAATTTCTAATTAAAAAAACCAAATAAATAATTAGAAAGTGGCAATAACAGATTTCTATAAACTTTTAAATGTTATGGAAGAGATTTCTATAAACTTTTAAAATATACAAAAATGAAGAAACCTATGTAAAGAACCTGATGATAATGATGAATCGATGATGATGAATCTGATGAATCTGATGATGATGAATCCGACGATGATGGATCTGATGAATCTGATGACGGAGGTGGTGATTGGATGGATGAATCTGATGGTGGTTGCCCCCGGTGGGTGGAGATGGGTGCGTGAGTGTGTTGTGTGTGTGTGTGTGTAATCGTTGGCAGAGAGAAGAGGGAAGAGAGAATGGATGCGTGAGTGTGTTTTGTGTGTATGTGTTTGGTTTGTTGGAAAGATACAATTGAAAAGGAGGGGTAATTTCGACAATTCGCATCTCTTAAAATGTCTAACTTTCAACAGGGAGGAGTATAATTTTTATAAGGGAGTAGAGATGACAAATTTAGTATTCTTGTAAAAGGTGTTTGGTATATCTGCTTCTACAATGATGTTTAATATATTTGTCTTGTCATAGGATAGAAACTTACTTTTGAATGATCATGTGAACTAACCGTGTCATGCATGACGATAACACTTTGATGTTATTAATTTTTCATGTTTAAGCCACTGTTTGGCTAAACTTCCTTTATTAGTAAGTTCAAAATCATTGGTTTGATCTCTATGTTAACATGTGTTTATACCTGTGTTTTTTTCATTAATCAATCACAACTAATTAATTACATATGTTTTAGGATAATTTACGAAATTTGAACAAGTTTAGGACCTTTAGAAATCCGCTCTGTAAACTTTTTTCGATTGGCGGATATGGCGGAACCAAAAATATGGTTCCGTCTGTTCAAAGTATTGGTGCCGCCATGATTCACCCAACGGATCAGGCGGAACCAATAATAGGGTTCCGTCTGTGTTGCCATTTGGTTCCGCCAGATTAACAGTTAGATTTTTAAATTTTCGTTCAAATCCCGCACTCAAGATCACTCACTTTTATCACTAGGATTCTTTTCACTAATATTCACTCGTATTAGGATCATGAAATCTCACTTGCACCAATAGGATAATCATCTTTAATCATACTTTCAAAATTCATGATAATACTCCAAGGTACCTTTCTCCATAAAGGAAGGAACCCTAAAATTGGTTCTTTGCAATCCACGAACCACTGAGTATTTGTGATCATTACACACATTCACTGCATCCTCCCGTTCTTTATTCATACATTAGCTTGATTTGTTAATTGAAAACTTCACAACAAATCCGAACTCCTCATTTGCAAAGATATCACAGATCACAAGCCCAACTCATGACTGTTGATATTATCTTGTATTCACATATGTTGTCTTACTTGGTTAACATATCATCCGTCAAGACAATAAAGATTTACATCAATTCATAACTCACACTTAGGTTATAGATGTATCATCAAGTCTTGCTATCCTTGGATGCTATCCAATCTCAACAAAGTAGGATTGACAACTTAAGTATTTTGTCCGAAATATTCAAGTAAACTTGACTTACGATTGTAGTCATTAAAAGTCATATCCGAATGAATCAACACCCAAGTATTTTAACAACGTATGTTAAAACACTTATCCTATCACCTAAGTACACTTGTTCTTTCACCATCATCTCGTCACATTCACATCTGTGATATATCTCAGGCCCTAAGCTTCAGATCACCCACTAGTTATACCAACCAATGGATCACAAGAATTAGTCTCCATTCTTGTTGTCTTCAACATCCATAGTACAACAAACCCCTACAACACCATAATCCATACCATTGAGTGCATTGCTCAAAAAGCCCTTTTGTCCAAACACTCATACCAAATCAAATGCACATTAAACAAACTCAACCATACTTTACCACCTATAGGATTAGAACCTTCACCATCAAATGAGCATGATACTCACATTCATTGTTTATCAAGTTTCACTAGGTTTAAGTAGTACCACTTTCACAAGTTATCAAAGTATTAGTAATACTTTGTCGTTAAACTTCTGCATAAGTTTCATTAAACCTTAAATCAACATTTTAACAACATATGTTAAAATGCAATCTCAAAGCCAATCTCATGAAACAATGACTCTTGAGGAGTATACATAAGAAACTCAAGTGAATTCTTAGTGTCATCCCCAAGTATATTTAGGATAGGTCTATCTGACTCAAACACTTTGGGTTCATATCTTCATTTAGGAAAACATGATGTTTCGGAAAACATTATGCCTAAGAAATCATACGTTTAGTTCTCATATTGTTAAAAGGGTAATGTATATCCTATGCATCATTCTCTTCTTGCAACATGAACGGTTATGTCACAAGAAATTTCATTACACCTCATTAGCTAAATGATCTTAAACAAACATCTACAAGTTCTATGAACTAGAGCTTCCCCCTCATCTTATCATACTTGTTTTCATAAAGCATGATAACTTTATCCCATGAGATAATCTTACTTGTTGAAAGATACTATATGTATCTATTTCCTTTCAAGCATACATCGTAATCAAACCTTGCTCATAATCTAGTTCAAACCTTGTGCATATCCAATGTTAAAACTACACACCTCTAGAGCATACACAAGATCTATTAAAGTGTGTAACTTTACTTAGATTCTTGTTCCAAAGAGCTTTCTTAAGAACGTTCTTAAATTAACATAGTCAAACACATTTCTTGGTCATAGATGATCAAATCACTTTCATAACACATACTTAAAACTCAACATAAAAGATGTCATCCATTAGATCATTCAACCTTAGATTCCAAACACAAAGATTAAAATCTGTTGACACATATTTTTCAAATTCCCGTGTATAACATGACATCTTCATCACCTTAGTTTTAATAGAAATAGTTGAGTCTCATTAAGCCAAGTATTGGTGAACTATCATATTTTATATACTTCGATAGGCAAAAATAGGAATTCCTATCTTTCAGACATGAGAATGACTACTAGAGAACCTATTGCACTAGAAACTCAATTTAACCTAAAGGTTAAATTGCTTCCAGCAGAGAAGTTGGGTATGTGGAATCACCCGTAAAAATGGTCGTGTTTAGCCTGAATTGAGCACCGCTAGTAATAGTCTCATATTCATTTTCCAACTTGAAAAATCTTTATTCCTATACTTGCCTAATGTAAGTATTAAAATAAGATATTTTGCCTCGCCTTAGGAATATTAAACAAGTAATAGATGTTACTTTTATTTCTTTAGTTTATTAGAATCACTTGCATCTCACATACACGTGTCAATTACATGTTTTTGTTTGATATGATTAAGTATCTTGACGTTATCATGATAACTACTTGATTGATAATCAAATGAGTAAACCTTGGAAAGGTTTTGTCTGCATGCTTATATGCTTCACGTTAACATGATTTATGTGATATTTTCATTCTTTTATTATATGATATTTCGCAAGATTAACATGTTTTTTTGTTAACTCATGATATGTCATTTTAATACATGATGTTTTTATATGATGTTTCTTTATTTGAAAGCTCTTGTCTTTTTTTGACATTCATTGAGCATTTTCGTAGGATAGTCTAATTGATACATGCTCCAATATGTTATAATGGTTTGCATGAATCTGTCATCTCAATTCTTTTGTAACTTTGTTACACTATTTGTTTACCATGTGTGCACCTATAACTTGTCAAAGTGCTTTTGGTATGATAAACATTTAGAAGTTTTTTTGTTCTACAAATTAATCACATGGATCATTGTGTTAATTAATGGGTAAGTATGCTTAAATAACTAAGCCTAACATCAAAACAATTTCACAATGAAGTATCTCTAGCAATGTTATGCGTTCTTTGCCTTGTTGCTATGTGGTAACTTTTTGTCTAGTAGTTGAATATTTGTTTTTTTTTTTTTTTGTATAAGATGTTATTTTATGATTTCTATCATAAACATATCGTTTATCATTAACACTTGTGTTATAAGTTGATAACAAATTAGTTGTTATCTCACTGTGTTATGCCTACTCTGCATGATTGTAATCCCTTTATTTCTACATAAATTAAGTAATATGTCTATGGGAACCTTTCACTTGCATATAGTTTTTAAAGTTAATAGGATTAAGTTTAGAGACTTGGAATTTGTGTTTGAGTATCTTTCAATCAACCTCTTTCCAAAACTCATTATTGCTTCCGCTTTTCTAACAACATCTCCATCACCTTTTAGTTATAACAATACACCTCCAATGAGAAAACCACATGCCTCATCATGCGATCATCTCGCATTGATAGAGAAGAGCTACGTGACTTCAAGGATGAAGTTCTTTGTAAGCTAAACAACATCTACAAAAATATTACTAAGCTCATCGCTTTCATTAACCTGTAACATCCTAAACACTTTACCTTCATTCTTCATTTGATGCATTACAGATTATGTTGAATGTCCACCAATTAAGGGGGAGAGAAATTCATTCACATAATTGTCTTTTCGCATTAAAGAACATGTACTCATGTTTCTTACATCCTCAAATACCAACATGTAGGTTCACACCATTCAGTTAAAATCAGTTCACAAAACCACAACTTTTTCAAACCTTCTTAGCTCAACATCACAGTTTTGCACCAATACCTCGTCAAGTGAAAAACACATCATGTGTTTGACAAACCTCTTAAACGAGAAGCATTAAGTCTCCTTAGACTTTGACTAGGATTAGTGAAACCAAATAAGTAGTTATAAGTAAATAGACCTTAGCTTGAACCTTCGTTTGATCAAAAATGACAAAACATGACCAAATCAATTATGGTCCCACGGTACCCTTCGATAAGACGGACGGAACCAAAGATTTGGTTCCGCCCAATCCGTGGGTACCTGAGTCAGTTTTTAGCCACTTAAAACAGACAACCCTCTCACAACCAACGAGTCTAGGATTTTCCTTTTAATCTCATAACTTCATTGTCTAGAACACCATCATAGGATCTCATCCTCTTCATTCTTGATACATATCAAGCACGTCATTGTCAGTGCAAACGATATATCAAAACCATCATTCTCAACACGTTGGTCCAACCAACACTCTCCCATCACATGATGTCATTCTCATCCTCATATAAGTATCTAGTATTTCAAATTGTTGCATATGGAATCTCTATTCCTAAGTGATCATTGTCTTCACTTCCTCTTAATTCCATTCGAGAATATATTATGGCACGTTACATCATCTTTGGTAGATGATAATTTCATAACCTCAACCGTCTTCAAATACTCTTATAGCACTTGCTGTACATTAGAGTTTCTGAATTCATTGCATTCCATTACCTCTTTCACTAATCATCACCACCGTGGATTAGCGAAAAATCTACTTGCATCAATCTTTAGTCATCTATTGAATTATCACCACTAGTAAACCAACACCAACACTAGCACCACTCACTTTAACCCTTAATATTTCAATTTCATATCATCCTTCTAGGCTTTATTTTGTAGAATTTTCTCATATTATATTCTTATTTTTCTTATAATTGTAATTCTTATTAGAAGATTACACTTTATAACATGGTTTACTAGATAATCATAGTCCTCTGTCTTGAGTTGCCTGTGATTATATCATTGATATATTGCATCATATTTACATCTTATTTTTCCTTAAGATATATTGCACTAATCCTTTCAGTGTAGGTTCATCATCATATACGCTCGATCGTATATAGCATACTCATCATAGGATGAAGTTTGCATCAATTATTTTTCTTCTTTTATTGTAGGTGCTTCTTGATGTCCTCAAACCAGGAGGATTATCAGTCTAGTACTCATATTGCATCGTCTATACACTTGATCGTACATGACATATCTGTCTTAAGACATAGCTTCTATTGTACTAATTTTTTGTTTTGTAGGTTCATCTTGACGCCCTAAAGCAAGGGAAGCTTTCGTCAAGCATTTATAGAATGCATGATATACACGCATTGTTGTATATCACATACTCGTTCTAGGACAAATATTGTTTTACACTAACCTTTATTTTGTAGCATTCTTCATCCTTGCATCATATACGTTGGTACCCTAGCAATGGGGATATTGATCAAGGAGGATCTAATCATGCACTAACCTTTGTTTTTCTAGCTTTCTTAATTCATGCATCATATACTTTATGGAAAACTAGAAGGGGGGTTGAATAGTTTTTACCGCTTTTTAAATTTATTCGCTCTGAGTACTTAACGTGATTTCAAACTAATGCAAATAATCAAGCAATATAAGTAAAGAAAGTAAGGAAAGAACAATCAAACCACAACACGGATGTTCATAGTGGTTTGGTCTACAAGGACTCTATTCCTTGCCCTACTCCACTCCTCGAGCCTCTAACTCGAGAGTTTTTCTTCACTAAGAAACAAGCTCCCTTCTAGGCGGAGAAAACCTTTACACGTCGCTTACTCTTTTTCCGGTACTAAGCTAGATACCGAGTTCTTTTACAAGGGTACAACCACTCCCAACGTCGCTTAACCTTTTTCCGGTACTAAGCTAATTACCGAGTTCTTTACAAGGGTACAACCACTTCCGACACTCTATGTGTTTTGAGGACTAAAACACTAACCGATCACTACTGAATGTTTGGTATAAACAATGATGTGTGAACTAATACAATATCACACAGTAACTAAACTAAAGGTTTACAACACTGTGTTGAACCTTGATGCTTGATCTCTTTGCTACAAAAGAAAGATCTCTACAAATGAAATGAATGAATGAATGGGTTAGTAAACTAAGAAAGAATGTATATGCAATGTATGTTATGTAAGTGATAATTGTCCTTGAATAATCAGCTTGCTATTTATAGGCAAAACTGAGCAGACAGAGGACGGATTTGGCGGACCCAAATATTTGGTTACGCCCATACTGTTGTTTGGGTCCGCCGGGACATGACAGCTAGCTCTTACAAGATCTTACCAAGATCTTACACAATCCAACTCATTGCTTGTAAATCTTTCCAAAATATTATGTTAAGTCAACCAAGCTATCTAAATGATGTATGCCATGATGTCATGTATATATTTACATTTTAGGAATTAAAATGTAAAACATATAAATGTATATATGTATGTAACATGTATCCTAGTGATCATGTAGCATGTATATGATGGGTTTTAAAAGCTTATTACTATAAATGTAAAAGACTTTAACTTATATTTATGCTTTGCTAGAAATAAACTTTATAATTGTCATTAACAAAATATAGCAAAGATCGTAAAATATAAATAACGTTTTTAGGACGATATTTGTATTAACAATCTCCCCCTTTTTGTTGATGACAAAACATAAATTTTATTTTTAAGCAAGGGAATAAGTAAAGTATAAGTCTTTTAAAAATATAGATTAAAACTAGTTTTATGCGATTTTTGAAATCAATTTTGTCATAAAACATGTATGCAATGTATGATTTTTAATCTAACTTATCTCCCCCTTTTTGTCGAAACAAAAAGAAGAAATGCGAAGCGGAATGTGGTAAATGGCCCTTGGTGATAACTCCCCCTAATTTGGAGTACCAAGTAGAATGTATGGATTTTGAGAACGTAAAAGCTCCCCCTTGGATAATACTCCCCTTAATTGGAGTGCCAAGGTTATGATGAATGATCCTATAAAACAAAAAGTTAGTGTATATAATGCTCCCCCTTGATCAATACTCCCCGTCGCTAGGGTACCGACGTATGTGATTCAAGGATTATGTATGCTACAAAACAAAGGATTAGTACATGATATAATTCCCCTTGATCAATACTCCCCGTTGCTAGGGTACCAACGTATATGATTCAAGGATGAAAAATGCTACAAAAATAAAGGTTAGTTCATGATAAACTCCCCCTCGATCTATACTCCCCGTTGCTAGGGTACCAACGTATTTGATTCGAGGATGACAAGTGCTATACATCAAATGTTAGTTGTAAATAATCCAACCAAGGAATATGAGTTCAACCAAACATTGTAGTTCAACCCGTTTGACTTAAAAAGTCAACAATGTATAAATTGATCAAACCAAGCTAATAGTGTAAACCAATCATCTAATAATGCAAGTGTTAGTAATGCAATCCAACCAAGATAATGCACAAATATTGATCACACACAAGCATAAACATAACATCCTTCCATTTAAAATTGTTTGTGATTAAAATCACAAAACAAGGAGTTACAAAGTACAAAGAAAAAAATCCTAGAAATTAAAAATCCTAAAAAGTCCTATTAAATCCTACAAAAGGAGACAAAGGAGAAACTTCTAAGATCTATTGCGGAGGATGAGATAGAGCATTAAGGCGCTCTAGGATGTGGTTCAAAATGAACCTCATTTCGTTTTGTAACTCATGAACCAAGATGTTGGTCCGTTGAGTCAAGTGAGCGGTCCTCTCGCACATGGAACAACCATGTCTAGGTGGTGGAAGGGTTTGTTCATGAGTTGGTGGTGGTGGTGGTTGGTTGTTTGATGGTGGAGGTGGTGGAATGTAGGTTGGAGACATAATGGAAGCCATCAAAGTTGATTGTAAGTCCATAGCCTCATGGAGGTGGGAATCCACCATATTTGAGAAGGCATAAAGGCGGTCTAACTCCTCATTCATTTCGCCTTGCCTTTGGGGTTGGTTGATCCACATTTCCTCATCAATGGCATTGAGGGTGGACCTTGGTGAAAGTGGTTGAGGTTGCGGTTGTGTTGGTTCTTGGTCACGGTAGAGAGGACCGTGGATATCCCGATAAACGGGATGGAAAAGGAGTGGTTCTTGACCTTCAAAAGTCAAGGGTGGTGGATTTTGAGACCTTGGTGGAAGGTCTTCAAGGGTCTCTAGGTATGGATGTGGTGAGGTTGGAGGAGTCACAAATAGCTCCATAGGATGGAGTTTTGGTGAGTGTGGAGGTGATGGTGATCTAGTTGGTTGTGATGGAGCGGGTGGTGGTGTGGTAGCCACTGGAGTGATTGTTGGTGGTGGAGTGTTGATGACCACATTAGGTGGTGTTGGAGTGGAGAGGGTGAGAAAGTTCTCATTTGCTATAGGTGATGAAATGTTAAGGGGTGATGACTCCTCTGATTGTTGGGAATGCTTCTAGCACTAAAATGTGACAACATATTTGGGATTACATTAGCTATATTGTAAGGCACAAACACAAGGACTAGAACTGTCATTTATGTAATGTCTTGTGTAAGTTAGCCTATTTATACCCTCCTAGACTTCACTAGGAGGGTGAGCCTTGTTTGTGTATTTTACATTTTCACTTTTATCAATAACAAGTCCAGGTTCATCCTCTCTCACTCTACACTTTCTCTCTCTAACCTCTACCATGGAGATGATGTTCTTTCATCTTCCCCGACCTCCCGATTCACAATAATTTCACCAAAACACGATCCAAAAATTGGTATCAAGAGCCATGGTATTAGTTTTGGTTGATTTTGTAGTATTTTTCTTGTCAAAAAGGTATTTTTGAATCTGTTGTGATACTATTTCTACTGGTCCAGCAACTGTCTCATCTCAACAGTTTCATTACATTTTTTTTATCAGAAACAGTCATGGAATACTGTGCTTACAAATTTTATCACTTTTATGACTGTTTTTCTTTGTATCATCCCGTAAAGATTTTAAGGTCAATAACTGGTGGGAAAACGTTGTCTGGATATAGTAGTCAGAAACTAGTCGAATACTGGTCAGATTAAAGTGGTCAAAACTGGATTTGATGAGTAGTCAGATAATACTGGTTATAAACTAGACAAATACTTGGTCGAAAAACTGGTAAAATGAACTCGCCAGAAAAGTCATCGGAAAACTCACCGGAAAAGTCATCGGAAGGTTTTTATCGCAATTGCTTGTAAAGCATTTGCGATAAACCTTTTTTATCGCAAATGTGGACTGCTATCGCAAATGCTTTATCGCAAACGTTTTATCGCAAACGGTTTATCGCAAATGCTTTATCGCAAATGTGAAACTGGTCAACGGGTCAAATCTGGTCAACGGTTTATCGCAAATGTGAAACTGGTCAACCGGTCAAATCTGGTCAACGGTTTATCGCAAATGTGAAACTGGTCAACAAGTCAAACTGTTATCGAAATTAAAAGAAATGAATGAAGATGAAGAAGAACAAGACCAGTTGACCACATCGGATCCAAAAACAGATATGAATGATAACAGACGCAGTAACCAACAACTACTCATATACAACGATAACCCATCAACAACAACTCAATCTAATCCTATATCCTACTCCCATCTCCTCAACAACTAACATCTAACAGTCCCTTACCAACTCAAATATAATCTTTGAATCGAAAAAATTAAAGTATATTAATTGATCTCAGTCTCTTATCTTTCGTGTAACTCAAAGAAAAATCAAGCCTTTAAAGGTCGATCAAACGAAAGAAAGAAAATCATCATAGATCTATTTGAAGCCTAGTTTCATTTCAACTATCCGAACATAAAGAATGACAAACAACAATTATGTTGTTATCATTCTTCGATTAGTTCAACAAATGAAATACAAAACAAACAAGAACAATACCTACCTGAGGCCATTATCAAGACCTGAAGATGAAAAATACTTGAGTCTTTCGTGGGTTACCAGATTCGAACAGTGTGGTATACGGTTGAGATTGATTTTTTTGTGTGTGTTTGTATTCAATCGATCTAGTGTGTTCGATTATGTTTTTTTTGTTGATTGATGAGATTAGATATGAGTTATTTTGATGGTGATGTGAACTGGTTGGAGAGAATTGTTTTTGGTGAAAAATGGGGGCGGATATAATAATAAGATGTGTGGTAGGCGATATTGATATGAAGAGTGATTAGGGTTAACACATGTTATAACATGTTATCAAGAGTTGTGTTGGATCGGGTTATTTAAATTCTGCACTTTGAACTGATTAATTTTTTTTTGTTGGGCCGAGCATGTGATATATTGGAAGGGCTTTAAATGTTTAGGGTGTTAGACATTGGGTTTGTATATGAGCTGAATTGATGTATTTAGTAGTAAATGGTTATCACAAATTTTCACAGGGATACATTTTTGACAAGATCGGGATAAAACCATTATCATAGTTCACTTAAACCGTCAAAAGGCTAGTTTTGAGCATATAACCGCAAGATGTGACTACGGCGTTAATTCTTTATTATTTATTTGAGGTTGAAGTGGAATTTCACGGGTGCGTGTACTTAGTATCTTGAAGATATCGGGGTTGGTTGGGTGCATGATTCTTCGAGATCCTTGTTCGAGCTTTTAACCGTCAAAATGATTAAGACTTGAGTTATCTAGTTATACCTGATGTAAGGAGTTACGTTGTTGTGCTCACAGAGTATAGCTATCACTTTAAAGGAGTTACATTGTAGTGCTTAAGTGTTACACAAAGATGTGGGTAATTTAAGATGAGTTCTTATACAGTTAATGATGGTTGGATGGGTATATGAAACAACCTATGCTTTAAGGAGTTACGTTGTTGTGCTCAATATAGGTTCTTAGTCAGACAATAGTGCAAGTTTAAGTCACAAGTTTGGGTTATTTTACTTCAGTCTCAAGTTCGTAATACTGGGTTTTCTCCATCAGTAGTCACTACAAAAAGCTGACAGAATGATAATGGGGTCGGTAAAGAGTTAGATGAGAAGAGTATAGAAGAGTAGAGATTTTATCAGCAGTTGATTTTCACGGGCTATTTATGGTACTTCACACATCTTCAACTAATTGGACATACAGGGTTTACGCTGCCTCCGTTTCCATCGTAACCATAGTGTGTATGATTCCAATTCCGCGAAGACATCGTGGGGAAGAGAGAGTAGATGTACTTTGACTTTTCTTGAATTTTTTGCGAAAACACTCTTTTTCCATATGTATCTGCATTTAGGGGGAAGAAATGTGCACATCGAGGACGCATAACAGATTCACGTGATCGAGCTTACAGTTTTAGTACTACCGGAGAGACGTCCGCAGAGATGATCAGTGGTTCAGTTTTGTGATTTTGGTGTTATCATTTCAACTTTCGCAGGTTGTGATGTGCGAAGTAGCCCACTTATGTGAGAAGATATAGCTGATTTCTTGCATGTTACCCCCGAACGGAGTTTCCACATTGAGCATAATCGTTACTGAGTATTAGTCAGATTTGCTTGGTGTGGTTTACGATGTCATCTACAAATTCCGCTGCGTACTTACAACCTTCAAAAAGATAGAAGACATGTTTACTACATCAAAGTTTCGAATCTGCTGAAGACGGTTGTCAGTTTGGGGGGAAGCTGATTCAGAAACTTCGCCAAAAAGAAGTATATGAAGAAGCCGTTAAAGACATGCAGCATGAATTGGGGGGAAGTTAATCCAGTTCATGTATATTACATCGTTTACCTACAAGTGAAGAAAAGTTCTCAAGCCGAGGTACAAGATGAAGACAAAGAGTGTCAACTGTAGTCATCCTCAGCACTTGAAGAGCTTATGAAGACCTTTCTTTATTTGTATTTGTACTTGTAGGAAATGATGTAAGTAATCCCATATGTTGCCACATTGGGGGAAGATTGTTGGGAATGCTTCTAGCACTAAAATGTGACAACATATTTGGGATTATATTAGCTATATTGTAAGGCACAAACACAAGGACTAGAACTGTCATTTATGTAAAGTCTTGTGTAAGTTAGCCTATTTATTCCCTCCTAGACTTCACTAGGTGGGTGAGCCTTGTTTGTGTATTTTGCATTTTCACTTTTATCAATAACAAGTCCAGGTTCATCCTCTCTCACTCTGCACTTTCTCTCTCTAACCTCTAGCATGGAGATGATGTTCTTTCATCTTCCCCGACCTCCTGATTCACAATAATTTCACCAAAACACGATCCAACACTGATGAAGAAGCTAAGTTCACAAAACAACACGGTCTGACACTCATACGAGCTGTCCTTCGTGGTGGTCTGTTGGTTGATGAGTTGTTGGATTTTGTCATGGTTGAAATAAGGATGATTACTTAGAAGTACAGGAGTGATGCTTAGAGATGATGGTGAATGAGTGATTTGTGATGATCCTAAATTTCCTAATTTATAGACAGTAAGGTGTATTGAACTTTGTGTTTGGATTTGATGTTGATCCATTGAGGAATGTTTGTTCCTAATGATTTGGAGCTTGTCATGTCACCAAAGTCAATCCATAGAAATGGAGTTGAGTAAATTAAGGGAGATATGCAGTAAATGCAAGGAGTGAGTGGGAAATCTAATCATTGGATTGTCCCACGGATTTCAAGGAACCAAATGGAGGGTTCCTTGCTTGTTACAGAAAGGTAACATGGATGGAAATTTGAATTTTCAAATTTTGGTGGGAAATGGATTTCTTATAGTTCTAAGTGTTCCTAAATCATCCTAATGTGCCTAATGATCAGTAGAATGATCCTAAGAATCAATAATCTAAGGAGAGGGATTAGACGGGAAATTTGAAAAAGTTACTGTTGGAATGGCGGATCCAAACGATAACAAATACGGAACCAAATTTTTGGTTCCGCAGAATCCGCAGGGTGAAATTTGGCGGAGCCAAAACATTCTACAGACGGAACCCAGAAATTAGTTCCGCCATTTCTGCCGAATGGAATTTCTTAACAGAGAGTATGCTAAAATACCCGAAACCCGTTCAATTCTCGAAAATTTTCCTAAATCCTATGTAACTACTTAGTTATGATTGATTAAACACAAAAACACAGGTTCTAACACATGTGAACATATAAATCAATTCGATGATATTGAACTTACCATAAAAGAAAGTTAAGCCAAACGGTGGCTTAAGCACGAAAAATCGATAACATCACGTGTTATCATCCTGCATAGTTATGTTAGTTCACATAATTGTTAAATACCAACATAATATCCTAACAACACAACAATTCATCACATCATTGTTTGAAATTGTCTTATACCAAACACCCCCTAACACTCACTTCTTGTTGAGCTTTTTGTTAAGCTTCATGATCCACCGTCCAATATTTTTCATCATTCCTCGTGTTTGTCGAAACTCCTCGGATTGGTTGACGATGGGAGGAAGTTGACTCATGTACTCGGGTGGAGGAATCCTAGAATTTGGCAAACCATCATCCTCGCTAACCGATGATGATGAGGTTAGAGGATGAGCTCGTTTTCCTCTTGATACGGCTACTCTATGATCACTAAGGGGTACAAAGGTGTGTTCAATTTCGGAGTAGTCGGGTAGGAAACCTCTAGCGTTTGGAGGAATGGGTGCAAAAGCTCTATAAAGACGGGTAAGAAGCATCCCGTAAGGCATGGCGATGGTACCCAAAACTGGAATATCGGCCATTCTTTTGGCGATATAATAGGCTAGATTGAATTGTTGGTGGGTAGACACACAATAGAGCATGTAGCAAAGGCTTGCGTTGACATGATCCCTATTTCCTATGGTGCTAATGACGTTGTCCCTAAGAACTTCTTCTAGCTTCTTGAATTGGGGCCTAAGCTCGTTTAGCTCTATGCCAAACGGATCTCGATCTACCTCTCTACCTCGACTTGTCCTAGTGTGGTGGGTCCTAGGAACAAAAAGATGAGCATGGATGGTCTTTTTTGGTGTTAATGGTGTGTCATATGGTGGCATACGATCAAGGTTGGAATCTAGGATGTAAAATGACCATTTGTCCGAATAGAAGCAAGTTCCTTGACCCGGAACTCCTAAGACATCCACAAATTGGTCCAAAGGGATGTTGAATTGAGTTTGGTTGACTTTGAAATGGACATTCATGTAACCATAGTCATTTGAGCTAAGACCGACAGTAGCATAGAATTCTAGTATGAATCTAGGAATTATAGGTTCATCGATATCTAGAAGACAATCGAATTGGATGGCTGCTAGTTGTTCTCGGAGAATGGTTCCTTCTAAGAATGAGGGGTCTACGGTTCTACCCTCGTGAACATAGCGTTTTTCTAAGGCTTTAAAGATTTTGACTTGGTCCTCAGTGAGTCCTTTGGTTTTATGGTGTTGAGGTAGGTAGTTGAGGGTCGCTTTGTGATCATAGTATGTCGCGGGAGGCATGATTATCCTAGACACGAAAATTACATAGTTTAGTTAAAACTATTGAACATACGTATATAGATTTCTAGTGTGTGCCTATATGGGGACAATGTGGAGGTGCGGTTATCTCGACTCCTTTTGATGCATGAAAATTTTGTTTATGCAAGTTTTATGATAAAACAAGAGATAACCCAAACGCTCCTACTTCAATGTATCTATGTGATGAGACGAAAAGTGTACCTCTTTTAGGGGGTCATTTAAGCCCTAATTCGTGATTATTTGATCAAATATTGCCCTAAATCGTTCCTTTTGTCATTTTAGGTACTTTGGAGAAGAAATCTGGAAAAGGAAGCATTTTGGACGTTTTTGGAGCGAAAAGTGAAGAAAACGGCAAAGTCTCCAAAAATCAAGCTGGAAACAGAGCTTGACGGCGTCACGCTTTGTAGGTGACGGCGTCACGTACTGGCAAAAGGATGAATATGAATTTACACGTGACGCGCCAGAAGGTTTTGTGACGGCGTCACGTGTTAATGGATGTAGGCCGTCAAGTGTTAAGTTAAAGAGAGACGGGCCAGAGGATTTTTGAAGGTGACGGCGTCAGGACTCATCCTGACGACGTCAGATGCCATAGAGTGGCAACGTCAAAATGACAACTTGCACAAGAAGAAAAGTTGTCACAAGTTAATCAAATCAATCATAACTTACGTGCGGAGTAGCTGTCACTGTTTTGGCCATAAAATCTTCATACGAACTCGGATTTAGGTGATTCAAGAGGCCACGGAATCGGGACGAAAAGATCTACAATTTGGTGAAAAAGGGGAGCTGACGCCGTCACTTGCAAAGGCTGACGCCGTCAGATCGATGCGGACAGAAAATCAGCTATAAATACAACATCACAACTTCACTTTTTGTAAGCCCTAAACCCTAAGTCCGATTCTAGGGTTTAGGTAGGTGTTTTTCCAGCAACTTAGAGGGTTTCAATCATTTCATAAACATCAAATATTGGTTTGTTGATTCTAACTTAATTATGTCTTTCATTATTGTGGTTGTTTGCCCTTCATTGATCATGCTTTGCTAATTCACCTTGTGTCTACTTATGATTGTGTGAAACTTGTATATAATTAATTAGATCTTATTGATTCCTTGTTGATGTATGTGTCTATCGTCATCAATAAAGGTGTGACACTTCAATAGATCTAATTGGTTTAGCTTATAATTCTTGTTTCCTATTGTCTCTTGTTTGATTGGGTGATATCGATGTTAGGCTTAAGAAAACTGGCTAACCTCCTATATGGTAACTTGCTTGAACGTCTTAAGAAACATGAACCAATGCGTACTAGGTTTATTTGGTTGTATTTAATGCATGAGCGAATTCTAGTGATCCCATGTTAGGAGCTTCTTAGCCGGCTCGACATAGGAGTGAAGTAGGAGCTTATAGAGTTGGGGAAGTACGTACGCCACCCCACGAATGGTATTAAGGAATACAACCTGTCAATTAAAACAAGGTGTGACAATTCAATAGGTAGAATTGGATAGCTAGCAAGGAGTAATACATCATAGGTAGATACGCTTCACTTCCCTTGTAGAACCCTAGTTTACTTTCCTGCACATTAGTTTAATTAGTAGCTTTTGGGTTAGTTGATTAGCAACTAATTCCGCCCCTTTTTCCAAAACCAGAGATTTTTACTTGCTTTCCATAAAATATAAAAATACAAAAAGAATCATCCCTCACGTCTAGACCTAGTAGATAAATTTCAATCCTAACGAACACTATTCTTTGAGTTGAACGATCAATCCCCCGGTACTTGCCACTTCACTATACTACATCGGTCAGGTACACTGCCTGGTGGGGATTGCAAACTTCTCAAGATCCCTTGAGAGGTAAAACCTGTTGTAAGGTCGCAAAACCACGCATCAAGTTTTTGGCGCCGCAGCCCGGGGAATAGTTATTGCTTAGGTTGAAATTTTTTTTTATTAGGTCTACTCATTAGATTCCTATCTTAGTGAGATTTTTATTTTCTTTTTATTAGCTTTCCCGTAGTCTATCTTTGCTTTGTGTCTTTGTTCGTAAAAACCATTCCATTGACTCTTCCGTTCACCATTATGGAGTACGCGAATCCACCATACTACCCACCACGAAATTCACCCACTCCTTATGACATCTTGATGTTTAAACAATATCGAGGTGAACCCATATATGAAGCATGGACTCGTTTTAAAATTTTACTCCGAATAGTCCCTGATCATAACTTCGATTTATGGTCCCTAGCTAAAATCTTTTACGATCGTGTCGACCTATGTGACCAAATATGCATTAATGATTTTGTCAATTGGGACCATAGGGGATTAAATGTTGAAGAAGCATGGGATGCCATTGAAGATTGTGCCCAATATTATTATAGAGTAGACAACCCAACAAACGTTAGTACAAGTCAATTGACCACAAATTCCAAGGATCATGAAACAAGTTTGTCTGGGGATGACTATTTTGGGATACCTAAGTGGATGTCATGTAACATCATAGTACAAAACAAACACATAGGTAATCTAGATAAAATGGAGGATGAGGTGGATAATCCAAGCCCACAAAGTACCCCACAAGTCCTACCATCACTTGAGGCACACACACCGCCCGTGACTTACCCGGAAGAAGTAGAAGAAACTTTAGGAATCCCAATGGAGGTAGAACCCTTGGACCAAGCACCACTAGAGGATATAGGTTTGAATACTTATAGTGATAACCTTACTCTTAGTTCCAGGGAATTTCCTAGTGTTGATGAACCGGAACCTCAACCTTTACACAACTTTCCATCCTTAGATATATTTCTAGGGGACAAAAGAGGAACCGACCCACCCATCAACCATTATTATCCGGGTAGTTTTAGGATGAAGGAAGCCATTCACTCACCCCCTTCACCTCACGTGGCATATTTCCACCCTAAGGGTGTGTATCGCTACTTTCACCCACACTTAATCCTAAGTGTAGGGAAAACCTCCCCTATTTCCGTTAAATAAGGGTAGAGTCAGGCTCGTGACTCGAACAAAAACAAGCGCTTCTTGGGAGGCAACCCATGTTTTTAATTGTTTGATGTTTTTATTTTATTTGTTTGTTTGTGTCATATATGCTTAATCATAATTGTTAAATTTTCATGTTTCGAATAATTTGTGAAAATGCTTTATTTTGTTTTTAACCTCGTCTTAATTGCATATAAAGGTATTTTACAAAAAAGATAAGTGTGGGAAAGTTTATATTTTGTTAAAAAAGAACAAAATTCGAACATGGAAAATTCACAATTCATGATTAGCATGTATTCTATCTTGTTTATGTGTCAATACTTGTGGACATGTTTTATGAGTCCTTATTTGTAAGTCATCCCGCAAGTATCCTATCCTTTTATTGCTTTGTTTTGTTTTTATTTCTAGTCTGGAAATACACCTAGTTGTGGTTTTTCTTTGTTCGGTTTGATGTTTTGGTTTTTGTGTTTGTTGGTTACAGGTACTATTGGATAAGAAGATGTGCGTGCAACACATCAAGGGGATGATTATATTTCTGGAGTAAAGCTTATCATGTTCATTCTCTTGGAGGGAGATTTAATCATATTATCACATCATCCATACCGAGCGAATCAGGGGAGTATTAGTTTCTTCCATTCTCATTTATTTTTACTTTTACATCTTTTGTCTAGAACATTGGGGACAATGTTCGGATTAAGTGTAGGGAGGGTAAATTAGGATGCCTTAGAAACTACAACTTCGCTTGATTTTTGTTTTGTTTAATAGTGAATGTGTAATAAAGCCAAGAGAAATATTGGTTAGGGCAATTTTAGCACCAAATTTAAATTTTTTTACAACATATAGGAGTGAAACTTTGATTTTAATAAGCGTCTCATGGATAAGGAATTGTATGACTAGCACAAAAACCATACCACTCAAAAATTTCCACCCCAAATATGTGAGGTTCGCCTTTAGATCTTTAGGAAAAAGCATTCATCGTTGGTGCTTATGAGTGTACCGGTAGTTTATAGATTCTAGAACTTGCGTTTGTGATGCATACCGAGACCGCTAGTGAGACTACATTCGTGTAGTTAGGATTGACTACATGATAAGAGGCATTAGGATTAACCCATTGTTTTACACCTGTGTTTTTGTTATAATTACTTTGGCTACATTGGTCAAGTAATTCTCCCACACCCTTTGCGTTGTACCCATTTTTGGTACACGATACCCCTAGTACACCCCTCAGAGCCTATCTTTTCGTTTCGACCTTTAAGCATTTTACTTAAAGGAAGAATTTGTTTACACCCCACTTAAATGTACACCCAAATCGCCTTAGCCTACCTTGTGTGCACTCATCTTTAGTGCATTATTGTGACAACATTTGTTTAAACCCTTAGTTAATTATCTAATTGATTACATGGTTGCTAAGTCGAGTCATATCCTTGTACATATTGTTTTGGGACGATTGGGACTTATGGGTAAAGTACTAGTGTAATGGAGTAATGGGGAAGAACATCATTTATTACCCCCATATGTACGTTAATATTTTAAAGTACTCCAAATGTTTCGATTATCTTGATTCGAGTCATTAGAATAATTTTATGTAAAGTATGTAAAAGTTCAAGTGTAGGGATGGTACAAAGAATCCCTAGTGATGTATTGTTTTGGATGGTAGGGCAAGAGTGTATGCAAAAAAAAAAAAAAAAAAAAAAAAAAAAAAAAAAAAAAAAAAAAAAAAAAAAAAAGTTGAAGAAAAAGCATACGGACTACCATCTGCCTCTATCTTTTATTTATGTTTTGTTTTGTTCTATGTTTATTAGTTCGTGATTAGTTTAAGTTGAGTCGAGTCTTGGCTTAGCAACGCCTCATTCTACATGTAATTGACCAATATGATTGACTTGCCACCAGTAAAAATATCCTTATCCAACAAACCGTGTTTTCCTTATCCCTACACCTAACGTTACAACCCTTAAAAGACCTCTTTGATAGTTTATCCTAGGTGCTTACGCCAATGTGGTGGAGGTTTTGATCCTTTCCCAAGCCTATGGTAATCTATTTGCTATGACAGGTAATGAGTGATATTTCTCCATTTTCATATATATATTTACAACACCCGAGAGATGAGAGTATCCAAACACTTAATGTGAGGTGCTAGTGTATAATTTCCGTGCTTGTTTTGACTAAGGTGGAACGATCATTTGTTGTAATTACTTTTATATTAATGTTAAACGACCCCTAACTTGTATTTTGATTGGTGGAAAAGCTCATTTGCTTGAGGACAAGCAAATCCCAAGTGTAGGGATATTTGATGAGACGAAAAGTGTACCTCTTTTAGGGGGTCATTTAAGCCCTAATTCGTGATTATTTGATCAAATATTGCCCTAAATCGTTCCTTTTGTCATTTTAGGTACTTTGGAGAAGAAATCTGGAAAAGGAAGCATTTTGGACGTTTTTGGAGCGAAAAGTGAAGAAAACGGCAAAGTCTCCAAAAATCAAGCTGGAAACAGAGCTTGACGGCGTCACGCTTTGTAGGTGACGGCGTCACGTACTGGCAAAAGGATGAATATGAATTTACACGTGACGCGCCAGAAGGTTTTGTGACGGCGTCACGTGTTAATGGATGTAGGCCGTCAAGTGTTAAGTTAAAGAGAGACGGGCCAGAGGATTTTTGAAGGTGACGGCGTCAGGACTCATCCTGACGACGTCAGATGCCATAGAGTGGCGACGTCAAAATGACAACTTGCACAAGAAGAAAAGTTGTCACAAGTTAATCAAATCAATCATAACTTACGTGCGGAGTAGCTGTCACTGTTTTGGCCATAAAATCTTCATACGAACTCGGATTTAGGTGATTCAAGAGGCCACGGAATCGGGACGAAAAGATCTACAATTTGGTGAAAAAGGGGAGCTGACGCCGTCACTTGCAAAGGCTGACGCCGTCAGATCGATGCGGACAGAAAATCAGCTATAAATACAACATCACAACTTCACTTTTTGTAAGCCCTAAACCCTAAGTCCGATTCTAGGGTTTAGGTAGGTGTTTTTCCAGCAACTTAGAGGGTTTCAATCATTTCATAAACATCAAATATTGGTTTGTTGATTCTAACTTAATTATGTCTTTCATTATTGTGGTTGTTTGCCCTTCATTGATCATGCTTTGCTAATTCACCTTGTGTCTACTTATGATTGTGTGAAACTTGTATATAATTAATTAGATCTTATTGATTCCTTGTTGATGTATGTGTCTATCGTCATCAATAAAGGTGTGACACTTCAATAGATCTAATTGGTTTAGCTTATAATTCTTGTTTCCTATTGTCTCTTGTTTGATTGGGTGATATCGATGTTAGGCTTAAGAAAACTGGCTAACCTCCTATATGGTAACTTGCTTGAACGTCTTAAGAAACATGAACCAATGCGTACTAGGTTTATTTGGTTGTATTTAATGCATGAGCGAATTCTAGTGATCCCATGTTAGGAGCTTCTTAGCCGGCTCGACATAGGAGTGAAGTAGGAGCTTATAGAGTTGGGGAAGTACGTACGCCACCCCACGAATGGTATTAAGGAATACAACCTGTCAATTAAAACAAGGTGTGACAATTCAATAGGTAGAATTGGATAGCTAGCAAGGAGTAATACATCATAGGTAGATACGCTTCACTTCCCTTGTAGAACCCTAGTTTACTTTCCTGCACATTAGTTTAATTAGTAGCTTTTGGGTTAGTTGATTAGCAACTAATTCCGCCCCTTTTTCCAAAACCAGAGATTTTTACTTGCTTTCCATAAAATATAAAAATACACAAAGAATCATCCATCACGTCTAGACCTAGTAGATAAATTTCAATCCTAACGAACACTATTCTTTGAGTTGAATGATCAATCCCCCGGTACTTGCCACTTCACTATACTACATCGGTCAGGTACACTGCCTGGTGGGGATTGCAAACTTCTCAAGATCCCTTGAGAGGTAAAACCTGTTGTAAGGTCGCAAAACCACGCATCACTATGATTGAATGTACCCGAAAATACGTATTAGTTACGTATTCCCATTAGCATTCAAGAGACATTATGCAAGTGGTGTTTAAAACATAACGTTTTGTATTTGTATGAACAATGTACAAAAACCGTTTTTCCTAGTCGCGAGAAGATTTTTATAAAAATTTCTCATGGGGTTTTTGATGAATTTTGATAATGCCTTATGATATGCAATTCCTAACTAAGGAAAACATGATTTGTTATGCAATTCATTAAATATGCTTCATGATTTTACAAGAAATATGCATAAACCCCAAGTTTTGATTTTGTGCATGAAATAGAAATCCTAAACTCAGATCAGGAATTTAGATGTGATTAGGATACTTACAGAGATGATTAGAGCACAAATTGGTTGAGGGGGATGACCTAAATTGTGAGTTTGGATGATTTTGAGTCGAGTTCCGGTAGTTGGTATGTTTTTGGGGAATGTGATATACAGTACAGGGTGTTTGTTTAATATACTAAAAAACTGGCTCAGGAACTCGCGGATCCGGCGGAACCAAAACAAGGGGTCCGTCCTTGTTATCGTTTGGTTCCGTGGGATCAGACTTGATTTTTGGTTATTGTTGTGTTTGGTTAATCTAATGTTCAAGCTAAGGTTCTAACTACACATTTGGTTCCATTAATCCTAAACCAAGTCTAAGGAAGTTAAAGGATGCTCTCTTAAGAGGTTTAGTGAGAATATCGGCAATGTTGTCCTCTGAGGATACTTTCTCGATTGAGATGTTTCCCTTCTGAACATTGTCGCGTAGGAAATGGTGACATATTTCTATGTGTTTGGTTCTAGCGTGTTGGACTGGATTTTTGCTAAGGTCGATAGCTCCTTTCTTGTCGCAAAGAATGGGAATGTCGTTGAGTTCAATTCCATACTCGACGAGAGCTTGTTTCATCCACAGTGCTTGTTGACACGCCTTTCCTGCAGACACGTACTCGGCTTCGGTTGTTGAAATTGCAAGTGCCGTTTGTTTCTTTGAGAACCATGCAGTAAGACAATGTCCAACAAAAGTACAAATACCACTTGTACTTTTTCTATCAACATAGTCACCGGCATGGTCTGAGTCGGCATACACTATGGTTTCTATTCCCGTTCCTTTGGGATACCATAATCCTAAATGTGTAGTTCCTTTGATATATCTAAAGATACGTTTGACGGCTTCAAGATGGGATATTTTGGGATCTTCTTGAAAGGGTGCACATAGACAAACACTAAACATAATGTCGGGTCTACTAGCCGTTAGATAGAGTAGACTACCGATCATTCCCCTATATTTAGTGCTATCTACGAATTCACCTTCTTCATCCTTTGTGAGTTTGGTTTCGGAGGACATAGGTATTTTCATGGGTTTGGAGTCTTCAAGACCAAATTTCTTAAGCATATCCTTTATATACTTAGATTGGTTGAAGAATATCCCATCATCTAATTATTTAATTTGGAGTCCTAAGAAAAAGTTTAGTTCCCCCATCATACTCATTTCAAACTCATCATGCATGATTTTCGAAAAATCATCGCATAACTCTTGACAAGTTGATCCGAATATGATGTCATCCACATATATTTGAACTATGATTATATGTGATCCCTTTTTCTTAGTGAAAAGAGTGTTGTCTACTAGGCCCATGGTATACTTACGGTCAACTAGGAAAGTTTTAAGTCGATCATACCAAGCTTTTGGTGCTTGCTTAAGTCCGTATAAAGCTTTTTTAAGTTTATAGACGTGATTTGTTTTTTCAAAATGGGCAAAGCCGGGAGGTTGTGCAACGTATACTTCCTCATTAATAAAACCATTAAGAAATGCACTTTTGACATCCATTTGAAAAAGTTTAAAGTCATGTACACATGTGTTTGGAATTAAACCAACGGTTGGTACGGTTCATTGAAAGTTAGTACGGTTGAAGAATACAAGAACAGTTAGTACTGCTGATGGAAGAGAAGAATACAAGAACAGTTAGTACTGCTGATGAAGAAAAGTTAGGACTGCTTAAGAGATCAAGGTGAAACCGTGTGAAGTTAAATATGGAATAGATATGGTATATATCTTATTTGTATAGAGTGATACGGTTAGATGTTTTACTTGTATAGGACTCTTTGCATTATAAAAAGAGATCCTCAGTTAGGGTTTTGATATATCCCTTCATACGAATTATCAAGAGCTTCATGTTCATATTGTAATCGTTTGATATATATTGAAGTGATTGTTTGGTTGATATCGTTTGTGTTCTTATTTGTTCTTATTGTTTTATTCAATCAATCACCAAACACAAACTCATATTCTTCTATGTACTTGGTAGTAAATTCCGCGTGCTATCAAGTATATACTCAAAGTATCCCCAACACAACGTGTGTGTTTAGATCCGGTCAAATGGTATCAGAGACAGGTTTCTGATACTTTAAATTTAGAAGATCCAGAAGTATTTACTCACTAGCAACCAAGAAGATGGACATGGAGACACCTCAAACCTAAATCCTTGCTAAACTCCCCATGCTGAAACAGAATGAATACGATTTATGGCGGCCCAGAATAGAGCAATATTTCATGGTGCAAGACTATGCATTATGGGATATCATTATCAATGGTGATTCCTTCAAACCAATTGCTGTTGAAGAAACACGTGCTGATGGTTCCAAGATCACAAAGTTTAACACTGAGCCAGTTACAAACGAGGAGAGAATCAAAAAGAAGAATGATCAGAAGGCTAGGAATTTATTACTAATGGCAATTCCTAATGATCAAGTGCTGAATTTTAGCCATTACGAGTTGGCTAAAACTCTTTTTGAAGCAGTGGTGGAAAGATTTGGTGGCAATGAAGCTGCCAAGAAGGCACAGAAAACCCTACTTAAGCAAAGTTATGAGAACTTCACTGCATCAAGCAATGAAACTTCGGACCATATCTTTAATAGGCTTCAAAAGATCATCAGTCAACTTACTGTGTTGAAGATTGTGATACCTCAGGAAGACCTCAACATGAAGTTTCTAAATAGTTTACCTGCTGAATGGAACACTTATGTTGTGGTTTGGAGCAATAAACCAGAGCTGGAGAAAATGACAATGAATGAGCTTTACAATAATCTTAAGATTGTTGAGCAGAAGGTCAAGAAGAGTGGTAGCACCAGTTCCAGTTCAGGGAATATGACTTTTGTATCTTCTTTAAACAGTTCGAATCATGAAGATGAAGAAGCAGTTGGTACTGCTAAACCAACAGTTAGCACTGCTAGTGTAAAAACTAGTACTGCTGGCTTGACTGAAGAGACCATATATGCATTTGTGTCAGAACAGTCTGGTGGGTCTAAGATCTTTAATGAAGATCTTCTTCAAATTGCTGAAGATGATTTGGAAGCTATGGATTTAAAGTGGCAGTTGGCTTTGATAAGCATCAGGGCTAAGAAGTATTACCAAATGATTGGGAATAAGATTACCTTCAATGGAAGAGATGTTGCTGGGTATGATAAGTCTAAGGTGGAATGCTTTAATTGTCACAAGATGGGGCACTTTGACAGGGAATGTAGAGGTCCAAGACAACAAAGCAACCAGATTCAAGGGTTTAAGAATCAGCAAGGAACAAGGAGAACAGTTAATTTTGAAGAGCCTTCTTCCAAGGCTATGGTAGCTATAGATGGAGCTGGATTTGATTGGAGCTTCATGGAGGAAGAAGAGGAACCAGCTAACTTGGGTTTGATGGCTTTCTCAGACTCTGAGGTACATATACTTGAAAAATGCTCAAACTCTTGTCGTGCTTTAAAAGATTATGAAAATGTTAAGAAAAAGTATGATGATCTTATAGTAGAATTTAATCAAGTAAATTCTAGTCTGACAAATCATAAAAGAGGATTAGCTGTTTTGGAAGAACAAATTGTGTTTTATAAACAGAATGAGTCAAACTTTTCTGATGAGATAGGTGTTTTAAAGAGGGATTTGCAAATAAAAGATAATAAAATGAGTGGACTTGTATATGAATTAGAGAAGCTTAAAAAGGAAAAAGAAAACATCCAGTTAAGTGTAGATACTCTTGAATATACTTCAAACGGAGTTAAGAAGATTGTAGAGAGTCAAATACTGAACAAAGCTAAATCTGGTTTAGGTTATAAGTCAGTTGCACCCCCTTTTAGAGGAATGTTTGCTCCACCAGGAATTAATTTAGCTCATACAGGTTTAGAAGAGTTTAAGGATATGGATTTTCCTGGATATGGTGTTAAGATTAGTGAGAATCCTGTTAAATTTGTTAAGGCAGAAGATTATTTTGTGAATGCTAGTTATAAATCTCTTTCTGAGGAAAAGATGTCCTCTGATAGGAACTCAGTTGCACCAACCATTGAGGATTGGACATCTGATGATGAGGATGCAAAGGTTAAGGTCAAACCTATTGTTGTTAAGGTAGAAGTTAAACATGCTCCTAAAGTGGTTAAGACTGAAAACATAAAACCAGTTAGGAAAAGTGTTCGATATGCTGAATGTATAGGAATAAGAACAGATCATCAAGTTCTGAGGGTAGTCATAGGAACTGGAATCACTCAAAATCTAAGAAATTGGATGATAAGTTTGCCATGATTGGAAAAGTGTTCGATATGCTGAAATGTATAGGACTAAGAACAGATCATCAAGTTCTGAGGGTAGTCATAGGAACTGGAATCACTCAAAATCTAAGAAATTGGATGATAAGTTTGCCATGATTAGAAAAGTGTGCTTTGTTTGTGGAAGTTTTGATCATATGGCTGCTTATTGTGATTCTAACCCATGGAAAAAGAGGGTTTCTGGGAATACAAGGGTGAATAGGAACAATGCTAGGGTAACTCAAAATAGTCCAACTCGATTGACAAGCCCTAATGCAAATCATAAGATGTCACCCAAAGCTGTTATGTTAAAGACTGGCATCAAAACAGTTTCAACTGCTAGTCAAAATAAGTGGTTTAATAACAAGCAAACTGTTACAAGTACAAAACAATTTTCAAATCATGCACAAACAGTTAAAAGGCATTTTTATGACAAAACAACAATGACCAATCAGAAGTGGGTGCCTAAAATTAAACAAGTAGTTCCAACTGCTAGGTCAGCAGTTCCAACTGCTAGACCAGTAAATCCTACTGCTAGGCACTTAAATGTTAAGGGAAAAAGGGGCAATGCTGTCAAGGCCTCAGCACATTGGGTTAAAAATTCTACCAAACCCAATGGTGCATCAAAGACCTCCAACAAGTTTTCTCATTTTGATGCACAAGGCAGATCCAAACCAGTGATGGTTTGGATCCCCAAAAGAAACTAACACCTTTATTTTGTGTGCAGGAACATCCTTCAAATGGTAAAGAAGATAGAGGATATTCAGACAGTGGATGTTCAAGGCACATGATAGGCAACATGTCATATCTTTCAGACTTTATTGCTCTGGATGGAGGACCAGTTGTCTTTGGTGGTGGTGTTAGAGGAAGGATTACTGGTAAAGGGGTAATTAAAACTGGTAATCTTGATTTTGAAAATGTGTATTATGTACCAGAACTTAAGTACAATCTTTTCAGTGTATCACAAATTTGTGATAAACAGAACAAAGTTTTATTTACTGATACTGATTGTCTTATACTTTCTCCTGATTTCAAGCTACCTGATGAAAGTCAAGTATTGCTTAAAATCCCTAGAAAGGATAATACATACAGTGTTGAGATGAATAAACTAGTTCCTAAGGTTGGACTTACTTGTCTCGTTGCAAAAGCCACATTGGAAGAATCAATGTTGTGGCACAGGAGGCTTGGTCATGTTAATTTTAAAACCATTAACAATATTGCTAAAAATGGGTTGGTAAGAGGTTTACCAAACAAAACTTTTCTCAATGACCAAACCTGTGTTTTTTGCCTTAAAGGTAAGCAACACAGAGCCTCATGTAAGCCAAAGACCCAGAACTCTATTTCTCAAGCTTTATATATGTTGCATATGGACTTGTTTGGTCCTACCTCTGTGAATAGCTTGAATTTTAAGAGATACTGTCTTGTTATCACTGATGATTATAGTAGGTTTTCTTGGGTATTCTTTATGAAATCTAAGGATGAAACAAGTGAAATCCTTAAGACCTTCATTGTTGAAGTAGAAAATCTAGTTAATAAGAAAGTTAAAATAATCAGATGTGACAATGGGACTGAATTTAAGAATAGGGTGATGGATGATTTTTGCAGAGAAAAAGGTATTAAGAAGGAATTTAGTGTAGCTAGAACCCCACAGCAAAATGGTGTAGCTGAGAGAAAGAATAGGACTCTTATAGAGGCTGCTAGGACAATGTTAGCTGACTCTAAGCTACCAGTTTCATTTTGGGCTGAAGCAGTTAGCACTGCTTGTTATGTATTGAATAGGGTTTTAGCTGTGCAACCTCACAATAAGACTGCTTATGAGCTTTTTAGAGTTAGAACCCCTGCTTTAAGCTTCATGAGACCTTTTGGTTGTCATGTTACTATCCTTAATACCAAAGACCAACTTGGAAAGTTTGATGGAAATCTGAGGAAGGTTTCTTTGTTGGTTATTCTCTGCACAGTAAGGCTTTTAGGGTGTACAATACAAGCACCAAGCATGTAGAAGAAAATCTGCACATAGAATTTTTGGAGAATAAACCAAATGTTGCAGGTGTAGGTCCAGATTGGATCTTTGATATTGACAGTCTTTCAGATTCCATGAATTATGTGCCTGTTACAGGTACAAATACTAACCATGATGCAGGTTCAGAGGAGGAAGATGATGATTTCATTTTCATACCAGTCATGGAAGAAAGTGCTGTGAATGAGTCTTCTACAAAGAAAGATGATATTCCTTCATCAAGTGGTGTAGACAAAGAGAAGACGTTGCTGAAACCAGTGGTCAGAATGGTAAAGAATCTGAAAATCCAACGGCAGTACAAATGGAGTTAGTACTGCTCAGCCACAAGTTACCAACTTCTGAGCAAAATAGTGATTGCTGGACCAAGTCAACCTCATCTTGATTCATCCAGTTGATACTGCTTCTCAAGTTGATGAGTTTGATTTCTTTGGAGATGGTCTGCAAAACATGCCTACCAGCTATGCAGCTCCTTCTACTCCCCATACTATTGTACATAGGAATCATCCACTAACCAATATTCATGGGAAGATGTACAATCCGGAGTCCAAGACCAGAAGGCAAATTCAAGACCCAGATCATCATGGCTTTCTCAGTGTGGTATATGAGGAAAAACATCATGATGATGAGCATGAGATGTATGTTTGTATGTTTTCTATCTCAGATTGAACCCAACAATGTGTTAAAAGGCTTTAGAAGAATCAAGTTGGGTTGAAGCTATGCAAGAAGAAGCTCTTCAATTCAAAATTCAGAATGTATGGTTCTGGTTGATCTACCAAAGGGAATGAGAGTGATTGGTACAAAGTGGGTATTCAGGAACAAGAAGGATGAGAGGGGCATTGTGATAAAGAACAAAGCAAGATTGGTTGCTCAAGGCTATACTCAGGAAGAGGGTATAGATTATGAGGAATTTTTTGCTCCAGTTGCCAGGATTAAAGCAATAAGATTATTTCTTGCTTATGCTTCATTTATGGGATTTATGGTCTATCAAATGGATGTGAAAAGTGCCTTTCTGTATGGTACTATTGATGAGGAGGTCTATGTTTCACAACCTCCAGGTTTTATAGACCCAGAGCATCCTGACAAGGTTTATAAGGTGGTAAAAGCTCTATATGGATTGCATCAGGCTCCAAGAGCTTGGTATGAAACTCTTGCTAAATATCTTCTGAAGAATGGGTTTCATAGAGGGAAAATTGATCAAACTCTCTTTATTAAAAAGAACAAGGGTGATATTCTACTAGTACAAGTCTATGTAGATGACATCATTTTTGGTTCTACAAAGAAACAGATGTGTAAGGAGTTTGAAAAGCTGATGAAAGACCAATTTCAGATGAGTTATATGGGAGATCTTACCTTCTTTCTAGGTCTTCAAGTACAGCAAAAGCCAGATGGTATATTTATCTCTCAGGATAAATATGTTGGTGAAATATTGAGGAAATTCCAATTCACAGATGCCAAGGTTGCTAGTACACCAGTTGACAAGGAGACACATTTGCTATTAAAGGATCACAGTGGTGAAGATGTGGATGTGCACATGTATAGATCTATGATTGGGTCTCTGATGTACCTTACATCATCTAGGCCTGACATTATGTTTGCTGTTTGTGCCTGTGCAAGATTCCAAGTAAATCCTAAGGTGTCTCATCTCACAGCAGTAAAGAGAATCTTCAGATACCTTAAAGGTCAGCCTAACTTGGGGCTATGGTATCCTAAAGAGTCTGCATTTGATCTAGTGGCATTCTCTGATTCTGATTATGCTGGTGCTAGCATGGATAGAAAGTCTACAACAGGTGGTTGTCAGTTCTTAGGTCGAAGATTAATCTCTTGGCAGTGTAAGAAGCAGACTATGGTGGCCACATCTACTACTAAGCAAATATGTGGCAGCTGCAAGTTGTTGTGCTCAAGTTCTATGGATTCAAAACCAATGCTTGATTATGGGTACAATTTCTTAAACACAATTATACATATAGACAATAGCAGTACAATGTGTATCATTAAGAATCCAGTTCAACATTCAAAAACTAAACATATTGAAATTAGACATCATTTTATAAGAGACTGTGCTAAAAAGAAGTTAATACAAGTTGTTAAAATACACACTGATGACAACTTTGCTGATCTCTTAACAAAAGGTTTTGATGTAAGCAGATTTCAGTACTTGGTAACAGGTATTGGAATGCTTAATCCTTCAAAAGATTAATGTCTAAATGTTTTTGGTTTTTGTACTGCTAGTTGTGTATTTGTAAAAGTTAAGACTGACTTGATAATTTTTAGTACTGCTTGTGAATTTGTTAGTCATTGTGATAACTGTTAAAAGAAAATATTGTGTATTGTGTTTTCTTTGGTTTTGGACTAACATTTCAGGTTAAGAAAAGCTTTTTGCTTTGGATTGTTTTTGAAAAGTATGGTGGTTTGGATTGTCAAGTGTGCATGCTTGTCACACAATCAAATGGTAATTGATTCACCATGTCTAACCAACATAAGAATCAACTAGTCCAGATCAAACTGGTTTCTGGTAAAGACTACTCAAATCCGTTTATGGTTGACAGTTTACCAAAAACTGGTTGGTTCTCAACTCACCAAATCTAAGTGTTAAGAGTTGGCTAGTCCATAGCAAACGGCTATTGGTAAAGACATGTCAAATCCGTTCATAGCTGATAGTTTGCTAAAAACTATAAGTAGACAAAAATGTTTTCGAATCCACATTAAGCTTACAACTTGATTTTATCTCTGAAATCTTTTTGCTAACAGTTAGTACTACTGGGGTTAACAGTTTGGACTGCTGGCTTCACCAGTTTGTACTGATTGTTTAAACTTAGTTCCTACTAAGTTTATGCTCTGTGATACACCTCTCTCAGAAGGTAATACATCTGGAAGTGTTGAGAGCAGTTTGAAACTAAACAACTGAATTGATGGTAACTTGTACAAATGGTCTTATTAGATGCTGAGCTTGGATGTCATATGTTCTAGTTCATCTGATGGTGAAGATTCTTCCAAACAGGGGAGGAATAAAGTTTGTTCTAGTTGCTGTTAAAGATGATTATGAAATTCAGGGGAGGAATTAAGAGTCAGAGATGAATTATAAAGAAGTGCATAAAAAGTTTATTCATTACAGAGGTGGATTCATTACATAAGCCAAACCAACAAAACCAACCAACTCCCAACACACAAACCTAAACCAATCTAACACATAACCACTACTCAAGCTTCCTTTTGCCTTTGTCCTTGAAGTCTGGCATGGATTTGTGAACTCCTTTGCTATCGATTGAGTTCCACACTTTCCAACTAGGAAGTCCCAAAACTTGTTTCTCAGGTCTTGGAAGTGGAAGTGGTTGATGTTTTTCTGGCACTTGAACCTTACTCATTTTTGCCACAGCTTTCTCTATCTCTCTTGTCAATACAACTGATAGTGGAAGTGCTTGTTGATCATCATCATCAGAGGATATTGAAAGGTCATCGTCAGAAGATACTTCTTGAGCTTTTGGAGATGGGTTTTTGATAGTCAGATTAGTGTAGTTCGGTGGAAAGTAAGATCTCCATCCATCACTTTCTGAATCTGAAGAAGAATCTGATGAAATCTCAACAATGTTTGGATTGGATGAACTCATTGGGTTTGATAGTTGTGATTTGAAGGTTGATGTGAAGAATGATGGGTTAGTAATGAGAATTTAAGGTTTTTTATAGAACCAATAGAGTTATTAAAGTAATTAAATGCTGGGTTGGTATAAGGAAGTAAATTCTTTGGGTTGGTACTTAGAATTAATTACTTATAAGAATAAATTTAATTTTGGCAATTTTTGAAGAGTTGACCAAAAGAGTACGATATGTGAAGAAAATTCCCAAGTGTTTCGAGATTAAAGATAAGTGTTTGAAAGAATCTACCCCATCAACATAAGCAGAAGTTTAATTCAAGAAACTTATTGATTTGCATAGAAATCATAAGTTTAGGGGAGGATTGTTGGGAATTAAACCAACAGTTGGTACGGTTCATTGAAAGTTAGTACGGTTGAAGAATACAAGAACAGTTAGTACTGCTGATGGAAGAGAAGAATACAAGAACAGTTAGTACTGCTGATGAAGAAAAGTTAGGACTGCTTAAGAGATCAAGGTGAAACCGTGTGAAGATAAATATGGAATAGATATGGTATATATCTTATTTGTATAGAGTGATACGGTTAGATGTTTTACTTGTATAGGACTCTTTGCATTATAAAAAGAGATCCTCAGTTAGGGTTTTGATATATCCCTTCATACGAATTATCAAGAGCTTCACGTTCATATTGTAATCGTTTGTAATATATTGAAGTGATTGTTTGGTTGATATCGTTTGTGTTCTTATTTATTCTTATTGTTTTATTCAATCAATCACCAAACACAAACTCATATTCTTCTAAGTACTTGGTAGTAAATTCCGCGTGCTATCAAGTATATACTCAAAGTATCCCCAACACAACGTGTGTGTTTAGATCCGGTCAACATGCATATGCAAGAAGTATTCTAATTGACTCAAGCCTAGCGACGGGTGAAAATGTTTCGTCGTAATCTATACCTTCTTGTTAATTGTAGCCTTGAGCTACTAGCCTAGCTTTGTTTCTAGACACTACTCCATTTTCATCCATTTTTTTCCTAAACACCCATTTTGTTCCTATTATGGTTTGACACTTTGGTTGAGGGACTAGTGTCCAAACGTCGTTTCTAACGAATTGATTAAGTTCTTCTTGCATCGCTACGACCCAAGATTCGTCTTTTATTGCCTCATTTATATTTTTAGGCTCAATGGTTGAAACAAAACAAAAGAAATTACTTTGGTTTTGGACTCTTGACCTTAAGGTCCTTTCGTTAATTTCTCCTATGACGTTATCTAATGGGTGACTTCTAGATTCCTTGATGTTGACTATTTCTCTACTTACGGGTTCATCCTCTTTGTCATTTTCTACATTTTCTTGGTTTTCAACCATTTGACTTTCAACTAAGTCATCATCTACCAAAGGTGATGTCTTAGAAGGAGGTGGACTTTCGTCGAATGTTACGTTCAACGATTCCTCGAATCTTGAGGTTTCTTTGTTTAAGACAACGTAAGCTTTACTATTGTGTAAGTATCCAAGGAATACACCTTCATAAGACTTTGGGTCAAACTTGGTGAGATAATCCTTAGTATTTAAAATGAAGCACTTTGACGTGTTACGTGTGTGTACAAGTTTTAAATTTATAAGGGTTGAATTACCGAATCAAGAAATAACACATACGAGCAAGTGAACTCGTCTGTTATAGAAAGATTATGATGGTAAGTCGGGATCGTTCGCAGGGATTTGTGAGTGAATCGAGTTGTAAGTATAAAAGCTACTAAAAGTAAATCTCAAAAACAAGCAATACTGATGATATGATAATTCAAATGATTAAAACTACACTTGCTTAGACTAGTTTACTACTCTTGATAAGCATGATTGTGATAACTTTTGTTAACATGTCGGTTATGATAATTAGTTGGTGAACTAATCTATTGTTCTTACAAGTTAAACCTTCGTCAAGATTTTAGTTTATAAAAACAAGCATTAAGTTTAACCAATCAAATTCAAGTTTCATAAGTTTGGATTAACAAACTTAAACACAAAAATAATATTTTGTTTTATCAAATAAGCTTAGGAAATGGTCAATACAAAAGGTAACCGATCATAGACAAAAAGGTTACAATTGATTGTAAACTACTAATCTTTCGACCTATTAGGTGGTTTTCAATCAATCCAATTTGATAGACAAAAGCATTCTTATTACAACCACAATTAAGTTTCTTTGTTTAACCAAGAATAATGGTAAAAACAACAACCACAATTAAGTTTCTTTGTTTAACCAAGAATAATGGTAAAAACAATCATTCATAGACAAATGATTATAACTAGTTGAATAACAATAAACCTTTCGACCTTTAGAATTACTAACAACTAGTCAAACTTGATTAACAAATGTCACTATGAAACTTAAGCACAATTGGATCTTAGAATTAACTTGAAATTGAATTTAAACATGTTATCACAATCATACGCAAATCATTAAGTAATATACATCATCTAAGCAAGTGCACAAAGGCACTAGCCACTCATAGCAAACATGAACATAAACTCAGAATTTTGAACATTAGAAATCATGATTAAAAGTCTTACAATGATTGGAATGAGATTACAAATGATAAGGTAATTATACCAAAAGTATTGGTGTTGACTTCTTGAAGGTTTGACTTCCAAATGTTGACTTCTTGGACTTCCAAAGTTTCCTGGACTTCTAATGACGAATTTGAGAGCTTTTGAGAGTGGTTTATGATTAGAGAGAGTTGATTGATAGTTGTGTAATAGTTGTGTAATAGTTTTCTCTTAGTTGTCTCCCTCAAATGATTTCCAAAGGCTCTATTTATACTACTCTCAAGCATAGGAACTTTAAATGCTGCAACTTGGCCTCCAAGTAGCTTAGAAGGACCTAGAATACCAAATAGAAGAGCCTAGAATTGAACCAAAGTGCAGATTTGAGAAAAGTACGAGGGCTCCATCCGATCGGATACAGGTTGTGTCCGATCGGATGATCTTGATCATCATCTCCATCCGAATCGGTTGCGGGTTGCATCCGATCGGATGGAGTTGTCCTGTAGACAAAAACTTGGTCTTTTGATGTTTGGCTTGTATCTTTCTCATAGCTCTTGGTTCTTTGTCCAAACTTGATCTTTCCTTTGTCTTGGAACTTGGAATCATGAATACTTGGATCTTCATTCTATGAAATGCCTTTTCGGAGTGGATCTTGACATGGGAATCTTCGTACAATCGTAAATCCTTGTTTTCTTCATTAATCTTTCACTTTTTCTTCCTTTTTCCTGTACTTGGCTACATATACTTTGCAAACATACTTTGGTGTGATTAAGTAACAAAAGCATATAAATATAACCAAATAATATATACAAAAGCACGAATAACGCTACTAAAAACATGCACAATTTGAGCGTTATCAAATTCCCCCACACTTAAACTTTGCTTGCCCTCAAGCAAATCTAGAAGTAAAAATAATTATCCACATGGTATACGAAATATGTTTAAGAAAAATGTGATGCAAATCTATCAAGTACAAGTACAAGTTAGATCCATCATTTTAAGCTTTTATAAGTGAAGATTCGAGATGTTTGACAATACCCTAATGATTTTCTTGCTTGATGAATATTACTAATCACCTCACGAAAAAGGAATGAAATATAATTCACTCAAATCACTCATTTATATGGTTGGTGGAGTATATAAGAGAAATCACACTCATTGCTCAGTCGTGATCTAAATATTACCATAGGCTTGTACAAGAAACAAAACTACACCGACATGGCATGAGCACCAAGTATACATATCAAAGAGGTCTTTTATTCGGGTTTAAGGCTTCAAGGGTTATATCAGACTTACGTGCGAATATCTTATGCAAAACATAATAGATCGCTGGCGCGAATTCTTGCATTACCAAACAACGGATGGTCACTAAGGATAACCTTAGATTGCTGGCGCGTTATCTAATTCCTCAAGAACTCGGATGTTCACCATATGTCAATACATTTGATAATTTCACAAATCCAAAAGGTAAGGATAAGACATGGGATATGTTTAGCAAGGTTGATAATAAAGAATATACAAAATAGTCAAAGTCTACTAACCAAATGTTGCTAGCTATTTTGAACCACTATCATGCAATCTTGAGAAACTCCATACTTGATCGATCAATACATTATTCCATAGCTCATTGGCTATTCTTGTCACCTTATAGTTGCGATGGCTTTTTTTTTTTGAACATAAACTCATTCACTTGTCATCTTATAGTTGCGATGACTAGTCTTTCACTTCACTTTGATAACTGCTCTTGGAGTTTGCAACTTTCTTCGAACTTTCATGATTTCCCACATAACATTCATCTTGCCATATAGCTAGCAACCAACCAAGACTTGACTAAGGGTAAGGCTAGGCTAAAAAGTGTAAAATCTTTTTGTATTTTTCTGAATTTTATCAAAAGAAAAGATAGGCTCAGAAGGTGTAACTAGGGGTATCTAGCGTTAAAGATAAACGCTAACAATAGGGTTTATATTGGTGGTTAACTAGTCAGTGTAACTAGCTAAATATCAATACGGATGGCTATTTGGGTTAAATCCTAAGGTTGCCTCTTATCACGCATATACACTTATATCACACACGAAATGTGATCTCACAACAGTCTCGTAATGATTTACAAGCACAAGTTCTAGAATAAATAAAATCACCAGCACACTCATAGCAAAAGAATCAAAGCATAAAAGATGTATGCTAAATACAGAACAGGCTCAAATCCTTACAATTTAGTGGAAAGACTATAATATGTGCTAGCTAATGTTATCGATCCCAGAATGGATTGCAATATTAATCGGGACACATCTCAATTTTTCAAAAATTACAGGTTTCACCAGTGGATAGATCTAGTTATTCTAATATATTATCCCAAAAATGACAAATAACTAGATCACAAGGGCAAACAAAATTTAAAATCTAGCTCGAAATTTACAAGTTATCCTTATTTTCCTATTCACCCCCCCCCCCACTTAAGTTAAGCATTGTCCTCAATGTGATAAACGAACTTCAAAGTATGAAAATAGGGAAATAAGAGAATAAACCATATTTTCAGGGCTTCATAAGATTCTTTGATCCAAGTATCCAAGCTTAGTAATTATTACCTGCAGTAATCTTAAAACAAACAAAACAAACACACGAAAATATTTCTACGTTTTATTAAAAAGTCAGTGGTACACCCCCACACTTAAGTTCAACTAAGGGATTAGAGAAACTTTGGGGTGTAATCACTTTGAAAATAAAAATAAGAAGTAAAAATAGCAAACACACGGGTTGCCTCCCAAGAAGCGCTTGTTTTATTAACGAGTCATTAGCCTGACTCAAACTTCCTTTAGTCTACGTTGGTGCAATTTTTGGTTTATTCCTCGAGGATTTGGGAACATACACCACGTTTCCTATCACTATTCCTTCTTGATGAACTCAAATAAGTACATTTTATTACCATCATTTATCCTATTTATTTGACTTGTTTTATTATATTATCTGTGAGAATTGATACGTTAATGTTTACTTTTGTAATTCTCAGGTAAAAACAAGTATTATGTGAAACTTGGCGATTTTGGACTAATTGTGGAGCAAAACAAGCAAGAAGTTAAGAGTCTACTGAAATGTACAAGATCAAGATCATTCTGCTCCAGATACGCCGCATCTTACTTATTATATACGGCGCATCACTATCAAGATTTCACAAGCTACGATCCAAGACATCAAGGATATGCGCCGCATCAAGAAATGGAGTTACGCCGCATCTTCTGGCGGTGTACGAATATTCCTGAATATATTAATCTTGGACCCCACGCGAAGTTAAGTCAATGCGCCGCATCTACTTATCCTATGCGCCGCATCTAGCCCTCAGACAGAAACTATAAATACCCCAAAGTCAGACGAAATTCGGAGTTCGACATTTAGCTAAACGAGAAGACAGAAACCCTAGGACGAATTCAGACGAAGTAGCAACACAAGACACACCTTGAACGAAGATACAAGAGCTGTAAGAAGGTCATGCATGTATTCAATTCATTAAGTAGTTTTGTTTTATTGTATTAGTACACTTTAATTGGTCAGGATTGATGGGCTTGTGTCATTGATTTAATCATGCACTTCAACTCCCCTTAAAATTGCTTTCCCATTAATTAAAGTTTATATGTTGATGTCTTTGGTGACTTTTATTAGTGCATTGATAACCTCTGTGTCTAGCTGAGCATTGCTTGGGTCGCCATGCCCCTTCCTCGCCTATTTATTATATCGCCTATGCATTCTATCGTCTGTAGAAAAGTAGGAAGAAAGATAAGTAGGATAGTCATAAGTGATCATTAAGGGTTTACTCGCCGATAAGATTAGAGCCAACGAGAAAGGAATTAATCTCGGTGCGTTGCATCGAACTATACACTTCATATAAAACTAGCAATAAAACAAGTGACAAGCTACTTAACTATCAGGACAAGTCTTCTTATTGTTTCAAGTATTTATCTGTGTACGTGTGTGCTAATCGCTGATTCGTGCTTCTTAGTTTAGTTTATATTTAATCATAACCAAACCGTGCCAGTCTCTCAGGCTGAAACCCCCTTGCGTTAGATTAGGTTGTATAGCTAACTTAAGATATTAAAATACTGATTAGAATAACTAGATAATACGTTCCACTCTTAGTGATCGACACTCTACTTACCATTATATTCATACTGACCGGGTACACTGCTCGTTAAAGTGTGTGTTATTGATAAGTCGGCTAAATATAAATTTAAAACTTGAATACTGCTAAAACCATAACGACATACCGTGGGTATAAAAATTAGAGCAATACACACCCACATCAAGTTTTTGGCGCCGCTGCCGGGGGGTGAATTGTTATTATCTGTTAATTTGATTAGTATTTTAATTAGGTTTTTCTTTTTAATTTTTATTCTAACCGCTAACTCTGTTGTATATTAGTTAAATTGCATTCATTGTATTATTTTGCATATTTTTTGTTTTGTGTGTTTTTGTTTGTTTTTTGTTTTTATTTTTCTTTATTTTTCTGCATTCTACTGTCTGTTGTATTCTGCTGATACAAACGATGCGGCGCATCTGATTTCTCAGATACGGCGCATTGCGTTTTTAATTTTTATTTAGCATCTTATTTAATAATTCGAGTGCGACGCATCTATCCCCTAGATACGACGTGTTTTGTTTTTAATCAGAATTTTTTTTTTCAAAACCCTAACGAGATACGCCGCATCTGTTTTTACAGATACGGCGCATTAATTATTAAAAACAGTTTTCGAATTCATTAAATAACGAGAAGCGACGCATCGATTTTGTCGATACGGCGCATCTTTACTGATAATCAAAAATCTTATATTTTGAAACGTAACGAAGTAACGGCGTATTAGTTTTTGCTGATACGGCGCATTAAAATTTTTTATAAGTATAACTAATTTTTGATTATTTAAACATACGGCGCATTTGATTTATCAAGCGCGGCGTATTGCTTTTCTGAATAAAAGTCTGATTTATTTTTAACGTATTAAGATACGGCATATCCCATTTATAGGATACGGCGCATCAACAACAGATATCAGCAGCTTTTATTTTACTTTGATTGTTTCACTCTTCTTTTGCACGAGTAAGTTTTATTTCAGGAAAAATGGACGATCTGGATATTACAATGGAATAATATATCAGACTTGAGAAGGAAAGAGCCTTGAGCAATAATGGGATTTACGATTGGAAAAGAGCAAGATATGGTGCACAAGTCATTGAGACGAAAGAAATAACTATGGAAGAATACTTGATTTTAGGACAAGAAAAGTCAAGGAAAGAAAGAAATAAGTTGCCGTTTCAACACACTTGGTGTATGTCAAATGATGATGAAGAAGATTCATATACCGTGAAACCAATTCCGGCAATTGTTCTTGATAGTACTTTTTCTCCGGAGATTGCACAAGATGATGTGTATACGGAACCCTACGTTGAAGAATATTCTGCAATCGTATTACCACCATTAGACAATCCAACAGATGAAGATGAAAAGTATTCTAATTTTGATTTCGAACCATTTGACGCCATAGTTTATGATGACATACCTCAACCAGATTTTGACCCAACGAGGGTTTTTGAAGAAATCTGGGATTACTTATTTAAGAATGAAATTCGGGACGATGCTGAAATTGCAAGACCACTAGTTGAAGATGGAGATTCACAAGATGAATTGGAGTCACTTACAACACAAAGTGGTACAAATTTATTTAATATTATTAATCCCGTTTCTAATAATCTTGCTAGTTTTCCTAAACAGGTTGCAAAACATAAGAATGATGAGGCGAAATTTATTACACTACCTATTGAAGCACATGAAGCACCTGTGATCAACCCGTTTTTGGTGGAGCTCGAGGAAGAATTTGGTGATGAGCTCTTAAACATTGCTATGATCGATGAAGATGATGATTTTGACCCTATGAAATATATAGAGGAACTCAAACTTTTACTTGTCAAAGGCCCTTTCTCATCTTCTGCGGAAGTCAAGGGACGCCTTACTACCAAAGAGACTAACCAAGAAGAAAGGAGACTCATTTTTCCTCAACACACTACTCTTTCAGATGGAATGGTCAAGTTATCCAATTTATCAACCAAACCGGGTAAGAATAGGGAAGATGTACATATATTGCCAAGGTATGATCGTTATTTATTTCTTCCATATTTACTAGCAAATTTACACTCTTTTCGTGTTTATTGCTACTATCACCCGCACTTGATCCCAAGTGGGGGGAACAACACCCTATTACACAGTAAATAAGGGTGGAGTCAGGCTCGTGACTCGAACAAAAACAAGCGCTTCGTGGGAGGCAACCCATGCTTATCTTTTATTTTATTTTTCTGATTTTGTGTCGAGTCAGTCAGGCCCGCAGAAGATACGGCGCATCTCAATCCTGAGATGCGACGCATCTCCTGCACTGGTCATATCTTACTTTATTTTCTGCATTTTTATTTTTGACTTTAAAACTTTTTGTCAGTTTATTTTAATGCGGCGCATCCCTGGTTAAGGATGCGACGCATATTCTATTCTGATTCGTATTTATTCCAGGCTCGATACGGCGCATCTTCTTCCATAAGATACGGCGTATCGACTGACCTGATGATTTTCAGTTTAATTTTTAAGTTTTATTTTTACTAACTACTAATGTATTATGCAAGTTTGAACCTTCTTAACTTAGGTGTGTTTAAAGTCTTGATGGTATTATAGATTCCTGCAATTACTGTGGATACATCAAATATGAAGCTTAAACGTTCTCATCCACAAGGAAGTTGATTTTTGCTCTTACACAAATAATGGAGGATTATACCGAGCAAATCTCAGGGGAGTTTTTCTGTTCTAATTCTTTTATTTTCCAGTTTTTAATCTTTGATACAAACAACGAGGACGTTGTTTAACTTAAGTGGGGGGATTGGAGAATTAGAACACTTACTTGTCCTAAACTTTTTCAAAATGTGCTTAAAATGTGCTTAATATATCAAAATTAAAAATTTTTAGCATGTTTTTGTTTAAAGTCTAAATTACATAGCTGCACACATGACGTTATTTCAAAAATTGTGAACTTTTCAAAATTCACAAATCTATGAGTGTGCCGGTGACTTGTAAACTTTAGAACTTGGCCTGTATACTATTCGAGACCACCATAATAAGTATTATCTACATAATTGGAATGACTTGTCTAAATTGGTAAATTTCTAGGATTACACCCAAATAGCCTTTATATGTTATGTGATATTAGCTAACTACACTGGTTAGTTAACCCCCGTATAAACCTTTTGTTACTCTCACTTTTAGAGTAAGATACCCCTAGAAAAACACTCAGAGCCATTCCTTTCGTTTCTTACAGCTTTGTTATAATGTTTCGTTACACCCTTACACCTTAGCCTACCCTGTAGATTAAAATCCGTGGTTGGTTAATTGCTTTAGGCAAAGTGTGTTTCCTTACATTACCTGTGTTCGCGTGCGTAATTCATTATCTTTGGTTAAGTCAGGAAATTGCACAATGCAATTGGAGTGAAAGTAAATATTGTATATCTTTGAGTTTATTTTTCGTGTGTTTACTACTTTCACTATTACCGTTATTTCTGAAGTCATGAAAAGTATGGAAAAATTATCCAGAGTTATCGTTATAGTGATGTGGTGAAATTTTACACATCTATGTTTATGCTTAAAGTTAAAAAAAAAAAAAAAAAAAAAAAAAAAATAGAAAAGAAAAAGAAAAAGGAAAAGTTGGATGTTTGTTTTAACCACCTTATGTAAAGTTTTGTATTAAGTGGTCGATATCACCACTAGTTGTTGTATATTATATTTATGGATTGAATGGGAGTTGGACGTTATGGGAACGCCAACTAAGGTTATTCTTTGATTGAGATCTTGTTGAGTATAATTCGTGTCTACCTAAAGCATGTGTTTCAAGTGTTAAAGCGTGAGTTATTCTATGATATGAGTCTTATTCATGGGATGGTTGGTATAGCAATTTACCACACTTAGGATTTTAATTTATCTGTTTTGTTTATTTTTCATTTTACACCAATTTATATCCCAAATATTATCCATACCCTATATTATTCTTTATCCAAACCTTTGATTTATTGAGATTAGGGATTTGAGCAATCTTAAGTATCGTAGTCGTGGATTCGGCTACGTATTTATGATTTTGTCGCCCTTTTTGATATAATATTATTGGTGAAGATTACTTGGTCCTATCTTTAGCCTATTCAAGTTAAGGATTTGAGCAATTGCAAGTATCGTGTTCGTGGATTCGATCATGTATTTGTGATTTTGTCGCCTTTTCTGGAATTTGAGATCGATAGAGATTAAGGAGAATGATTAACCCTTAACCAACAAACCCTTTTTACCGCTTTAGATTTGTTATTCCTTGGCTTTAGTGGGGGAGATGCGTATACTTGCCAAGCTTATGATAGAATATTCGTCACGACTGGACAGTTAAACGATTAGATTTGCTTTTATCAGAATATTTTATTTTACTTCTAATTCGTTAAGTGTTTGGTTGTATGATTATGACAAAAATGAATACATGCTTAAATATAAAAATAAATCCTAACATCTTTTAGGATACATTTTCATAAGATTAATTCTAAGGTTTACTTGGGGACAAGTAAAGTTCAAGTGGGGGGATATTTGATGAACTCAAATAAGTACATTTTATTACCATCATTTATCCTATTTATTTGACTTATTTTATTATATTATCTGTGAGAAATGATACGTTAATGTTTACTTTTGTAATTCTCAGGTAAAAATAAGTATTATGTGAAACTTGGCGATTTTGGACTAATTGTGGAGCAAAACAAGCAAGAAGTTAAGAGTCTACTGAAATGTACAAGATCAAGATCATTCTGCTCCAGATACGCCGCATCTTACTTATTATATACGGCGCATCACTATCAAGATTTCACAAGCTACGATCCAAGACAGCAAGGATATGCGCCGCATCTAGAAATGGAGTTACGCCACATCTTCTGGCGGTGTACGAATATTCCTGAATATATTAATCTTGGACCCCACGCGAAGTTAAGTCAATGCGCCGCATCTACTTATCCTATGCGCCGCATCTAGCCCTCAGACAGAAACTATAAATACCCCAAAGTCAGACGAAATTCGGAGTTCGACATTTAGCTAAACGAGAAGACAGAAACCCTAGGACGAATTCAGACGAAGTAGCAGCACAAGACACACCTTGAACGAAGATACAAGAGCTGTAAGAAGGTCCTGCATGTATTCAATTCATTAAGTAGTTTTGTTTTATTGTATTAGTACACTTTAATTGGTCAGGATTGATGGGCTTGTGTCATTGATTTAATCATGTACTTCAACTCCCCTTAAAATTGCTTTCCCATTAATTAAAGTTTATATGTTGATGTCTTTGGTGACTTTTATTAGTGCATTGATAACCTCTGTGTCTAGCTGAGCATTGCTTGGGTCGCTGTTGGTCCACAAATTGTATATGGATCACTAAGTAGTCTTGAATACCTAGTAGATGGTTAGGATAAATCCGAACCAATCTAAGTGAGAAACCCTAGGTGATTGTTATTGTTAATGCGGAATCTTAACAAGAACAATTAAGAACACAAGCAGAGATATCACTAACTTCGTATATTGATTATAATCACAATAGTGAACTCGTACAACTCACACACGAACTAACAATCTTTAGGGATCCTTTTATAACACAAGGAAACCCTAGCCGACTCAGAAGATATACACAAATCTTCTATAAAGATACATACACCCATTGTATCTTTTCCTAACATAACTCTAACAGACTTTCCTAACTTCACGACCAGACTTAACTTTACAAGTCAACCAGACTTAAACATGCTACCAGACTTAACATTACATTACCAGACCTAATAACACAAACAGACCTAACTTAGATAAACTACCAGACCTAAGTTGTCTGCTCTTGATACGTATCATAATTCCCAACAATCCTCCCCTAACTTGATCTTCATGATCCATGAACTTCAAGTTCTTCTGATTAAGCCTTCTGAGGATTGAATCTTGAACACTTTGAACTGAATTTAGGTCTTGTTTCTTTCTAGCAGCTTGAATCTTGATAAGCTCTTCTGATATGGTCTTTGCAGCAACATTGACTATATGTACATCAATTCATATTAAGTTTCATATCTATTCTCATCACTTCCAGGTGTGTTAACTCCTGTGAGAGGTGAATCATTGAAATTTAATGGATTTGATGTCTCTTTACCAATAGCCATCACTACTGGAGTAGCCAAATGTTTTGGTGTGTAAGACCATGGTACACTGATAACCATATGATTTTAAGCAAATCTTCAGCTTATCAACGGATTTGTTAAGTCTTTACCAAAAGCCGTTTGCTTCTGGACTAGTCAATTCTTTGATGGAAAAGCACCTCATAATGGTGAATTGATTACCATTTATGGTTTTCCACAGCCTTTACCACAAGCCATAACCTTGTGGGCTAGCCAACTCTTCACTTATCTTAGATATGGTGAGTTGAATACCATACAATTTTTGGCAAATTGTCAGCCATAAACGGATTTGGGCAATCTTTACCTGTTAGCCGTTTGCTCAGGATTAGCCAGTCCTTATGTTGATGAGACAAGGTGGACTGATAACCTTTTGATGTGTTAGTGCAAAGCACCTCCACCAAGTGAGAAGTTCCAATAATCTCACTTAACAACTTGTGAAAATATACTTAATCCAGCATTGCCTATAAAAGAAATAAAAGACACAGATAAAAACAAACTACTTTTTTTTTTTTTTTTTTTTTTTTTTTTTTTATCACTAACAGAACTAAAAACAAAACTACAAGACTTAAAGATAACCTAAATGCTGGTAAGTATTCATACTTTACATACTTCACAGTTTGACCTCCCCTTAGGCCAAACCTCCCCTTAACTCAAACTAGGGGTTCATCATACCAATGTTAACTACCAGATAATTGAATCTAGGACCATCAAATGCCTTAGTTAACAGGTCAGCAACATTAAAATCTGTATGTATTTTCTCCACTCTAATCAACTTCTTTTCAAAGCAATCCCTAATGAAGTGATGCCTTATTTCTATATGCTTAGTTTTAGAGTGATATACTGGGTTCTTAACAATACAGATAGTACTCTTATTATCTATGTGGATAACAGTATTCATAAAATTCAAACCATAGTCCAGCATCTTTTTGCTTAACTTGCAGTCCCAAGAAAAATGTAAGTTCTCCCATTGAGCTCATTTCAAACCTGCTTTTCATTAAACCTTCAAATTCATCACACCAAGACTTTCTTGTGGATCCAAAAATGATATCATCCACATAAATTTGGACAAGAATGATATCCTTCTGGTCTCTCTTAATGAATAAAGTCTTGTCAATTACACCCCTGATGTATCCATGTTCTTCAAGAAACTGTGAAAGAGTTTCATACCAAGCTCTAGGAGCCTGATGAAGACCATATAGAGCTTTAATAACCTTATACACTTGATTGGGGTTAGCAGGATCCTCAAAGCCAGGAGGTTGATGTACATACACATCTTCTTCAATAGTGCCATAAAGGAAAGCACTTTTGACATCCATCTGATATACCTTGAATCCCATGTATGATGCATAGGCCAAAAATAACCTGATAGCTTCAATCCTTGCTACAGGAGCAAAAACCTCATCATAATCTATGCCCTCCTCCTGTTTGTATCCTTGAGCTACCAACCTTGCTTTGTTCCTTACAACTACCCCTCTTTCATCCCTTTTATTCCTGAAGACCCATTTAGTACCAATAACTTTAGCTCCATTAGGTAGGTCTACAAGAACCCATACTTTCTGTAGCTTGAACTGCAACAACTCTTCTTGCATGGCTTCTACCCAACTTTCCTCCCCTAAAGCTTCAGAAACTGTAGTGGGTTCACTTTGAGAAAGAAAGCAAGCAAATAAACAATGTTGCTGGTCCTTATGGTTGACCCTTTGTTGTTGCTTAATCAGGCTAATGAGTGCAAGAGAATCAGACTGATGTTGCACTCTACTTCTTGTTTGAACAGCAGACTTGGGGTTACCAATTATTTGACTCTTGGGATGAATGGTGTGAATTCGGAGAGTGGGAGTTGGACTGACCTCCACTTCAGTGGGTAAGTTGTTGAAATCAGTAATAATGCCTCCTTCATCATAGGAAGCCCCATCAAAAACACCTTCATTAGGATTAGGAAATACTTCAAGTTCTTGCATCTCAGAATCAGCACAAGCAGTACTTGAAGAAAGGTCTGGTAGAACACTACTACCAGACTTAAAATGGGAAGTACTGGTAATGTTAGGGGATATGACTTTGCCAGACTTAACTTCAGAATCTACTTTCTGAGTGGAAGAATTCTTGATTACTGCTTCAGCTGCATCAGACTTGTTCTCTGTAGATGGAATCACAACAAGCTCAGCCACATCATCAATGTTCTCTGAATTTGAAGAATCTTTGGTACCTGCAATGTTAGTAACTTCTTGGGTACCTGCAATAGGGTTAATTTGATTCTCCTTGGAGACAGGAATATAATTCATAGAATCAGTCAAATAATCAATATCAAACATCCACCTATGACCAATTCCCTTGACATTGGGTTTTTCCTCAAGAAAGTTTACATGCAGATTTTCTTCTACTTTCTTGGATACTAGATTGTAAACCCTAAAGGCTTTACTGTGTAATGCATACCCAAGTAAAAACCCTTCATCAGACTTTCCTTCAAATTTTCCAAGAACACTTAAAGTATCAAGAATGGTAACATGACACCCAAAAGGTCTTATATGGCTAACAACTGGTTTATGGCCAAACATAAGCTCATAAGGAGTTCTATTTTGAGGCTTGGTCACTCTAACCCTATTAAAGATGTAGCAGGCATTGCTGACTGCTTCAGTCCAAAATGTAGTAGGTAAAAGTGAATCTGCTAGCATAGTCCTAGCTGCCTCAATAAGTGTCCTGTTCATTCTCTCTGCAACTCCATTATGCTGAGGAGTTCTTGCATTACTGAATTGTTGCTTAATTCCTTTATTACCACAAAAATCTAGCATGCTCTTGTTTTTAAACTCAGTGCCATTATCACTCCTAATGATTTTAACTCGTTTATCAATAAGGTTTTCAATCTGTCTAATAAAAGTTTGAATCAAAGGGGTAGCTTCATCCTTCCTAGACATAAAGAACACCCAACAATATCTAGTACAATCATCTGTAATGACAAGGCAATAGCATGCATGATTAATACTATGGACAGATGTAGGGCCAAAAAGATCCATATGTAAGGTATGTAAAGGTTCAGTGATTAATCTTTCTAATTTAACCTTACAGGATGCCCTATGTTGTTTTCCCTTGTTGCAAGCCACACAAGCATGATCATTTTTAAACAATTTTGAAGGCAAACCTCTCACAAGGTTATTCTTCACAAGTTTATTCATGTTTTTGAAATTCACATGGCCTAACCTTCTGTGCCACAACTTAGATTCATCCAATGTAGCTTTTGCAATTAAACAGGTAGCACCTTTTGCAGGATTAGATGCTTTCATATCAAAACTGTACATTTTGTGTTGTCTGGGAACTTTAAGAAGAATCTGATGTTCTTCAGGCATCTTAAAGTCCGGAGTCAACACAAGACAATCAGTTTCAGTAAAAAGCACCTTATGCTGAGTATCACAAATTTGTGATATTGAGAAAAGGTTGAACTGCCCAAGTTCTTTCACAAAAGATACATTGTCAAATTCTATGTTGCCCACAATAATTCTTCCTTTACCAGTTATCTGTCCCTTGCTTCCTCCAAAAGTAACAGAACCTCCTTCGAATTCATGAAAATCATTAAGATAGTTCTTGTTACCAGTCATGTGCCCAGAGCATCCACTGTCAAGTATTCCTCTATCTTCCATATAGCAAAGTGGATGATCCTGCACAAAAAGAAGAGAAATTAGTTTCTCTTAGGAACCCAGGCCTGAGTAGGCTTGGGTCCGCCTTGTGGATCAATATGCTTAAATTTCTTAATTGAACCTGATCCACTGTTGTTTTGGGATTTATACATGGATTTATTTTTGTTTGAATCCCAAGACATACATGCTGAGGTCTTAACAGCAGAACCCCCACTTGAATTTGTTTGTCTCCTCACAGGCGAATGAGTTTTATAAAAATTATTTCTTTGAAAATTTGCATTCACCTGAGGTTTTTGAAAAGGTTGCTTGGGTCTTACAAAACCAGTGTTCACATTAGGTCTCATAGAATTAACATAACCAGTATTCACTTTAGGCCTCATAGAATTAACATTTTGCCTATTCACTCTAGGCTTCATAGAATTAACATTTTGCCTATTCATATCAAAGTTTCTGTAGCCAGACCTAAAATTTGGTCTACCAGAACTAACACAAGAGTTAGGTCTGGTAGTGTTATTTAGTTGGACAGGTCTGGGAACAAACTGGTTGGCATGATTAATTCTACTAGCATTATTCCAAACTGGTTTATTTGAACCATGACCCTTATTAACATTCATTCTCTTTTGCTCATCCTCTCTTTTCATTCTCTTTTCATGGAAGTCACAATCTCTTATTAAATGACTCAAACTTCCACACACAAAGCATCTTTAGGAGCATAAGTATAACTACTCCTACTTTCTCTGTGAACACTATTGCTTCTAGGTGACTCATTCATTTTAACAGATTCCCTAGGAGATTTTATGTGATTGACACAACTAGGTTTAACTGTCTCAGCCTTTTGTTCAGTCACTACAGGTTTAGTAACAACAGGTTCACACTTCTCAACAACCTTAGGTTCAGGATTCTCTTTTTCCTCATTATTTGACTCAGACTTAGAGTGATCAGAGGAACCATCAATAGATCCTTCAAAGTCATTGGATTGACAAGAAGAATACCTACTGGATTTGTCCTCTGAGGTGGTTGGTTCAGGCACTTGAGGACCTTTCTTACCATACACAAAGAGTGAATCATCCAACTCTTCTTTTTCAAGAGGAGTATAGTCATCACTCAAAGGTGGTGGTACTCCCTTAAAGTCACCAGTCTTAACAAACCTATTATACAAAGGCTTATCAGCATAGTCCTCTTCTCTATTCTTAAATATAGCCCTACTCTCATTTTCCTCATATCCAAAGCCACATTTTTTATTTGACTTAATTTGAGAATCCCAACACTTAAACAAGTTATTATTTGAACTGTTCCATTGATCTACCCTTTTTCTCAGCTCATCCCTTTCCTTCTGAATTTTAAGTCCTAACTGTCTATACCTTTTAAGCTTTTCATCTTGTTCGTATATCTTATTGTCACACCCCCAAAATCGGGTTCAGCGGAAGCTTTCACATCGCTGGGGTGCAACTCAATTGGTATCACAACACAAGTGCAAAGAACGGTTTTCATTTCAATTATTTAGAACAACCTTGTTTAACAAAAATGTTGAATTTACATTGTTAAAAGTAGTGCGGAAATAGGCCCTTTAAAATAGGTAGAACGGTCCCAAATGTTTGTCAGAGTCTTCTATGACCATGCCATGCCCTGCCAAAAGCCTCCAGTAGCGTGCTATTGCTTTATACCTGAAAATACATGCTAACAAGTGTCAACACAAGGTTGGTGAGTTCATAGAGTTTATTGTAAAATGTACTGCCTTTGAATGAAGATTTTCCCAGCAAAGGCATTGTAAATCCACCCAGTTCCAAGTCCCGCCCATAACAAGACTTGCAACCTGTGTGTTTACAACCCATTGCCAAATATGATTTGGATTATGTGAACGTCAAATGATTTATGAACCACAAAAATCTATTGTTAAGTGTGACAATGTCTCAATGAAAAATATGTAAGTGTGATAATATAGCCATGACAATGTCGTCATAAGATAAAGTCTGACAATGACGTCATGTAAATGAATCTGGCAATGTCGCCTATGACAATGTCGTCATATAAATGAATCTGGCAATGTCGCCTATGACAATGTCGTCATATAACCAAAATAATATGAAATTAACAGTCCATAACATAGACAATATGAAATAGCTTAATGTACTAGTGTCCATAATGAAATGATCAAGGGTGAACAATGTAAACACAAAATACTTCCGAGCAACGACTCAAGTATTTTAACCAATGAATAATGTTTGAAAGACAACTCACGTCTAAAGCAAAATGAGCATGAAGTTTAAATGTAAAATGAGCATAGAGTTTAATGAAAAACGAGCATGTATTCTCCCCCAAAACAGTTACAAAACAAGTAAAAGGAGGGGCTATGGAACTCACCTGATGCGATATCAACAAAGACAGATATGAATATGCTGAAATGAGGCTCGGTCTCTAACCGCGACCTAACATGAGTGATATGATCTATTGTAAGCAATGAAATGATGCTACACATGCAAATACGTATGTTATCGATACCACTCGATGATTTTGGGAAAATAATGTTTATCGTCGAAAAATACATTTTTGACGTCTCGTAAGTCATAAACTACTTTTCGTGTAAATATGTTGAAATGGTACTCTATGATCCTCGTTTGGTGTTCTATAGTCAAATATAATAGTTTCGTCGCAAAATAACTCTTTTTATAACTTGTGAAAATGTGACCAAACGGCCTCGCAAAACTAGCCGCAAAATATTGTACGTTAAGAGTTAGTAATGGAACTCGACGTTTTTGAAAACCTTGTAACATGATCTCACAGCCGTCTCATTTGAGTTTTGGTTATACGCGCCTCGATCAATGAGAAAATCGGCTCTCAATATCGTTACTTGAAAATATAATGTTCAACACTTAGAAAAATTCTATTATAGTAAAAGCTGTCAAAATGATAACTTTGAAAGGATTTTTGGGTAAAAGATGAGGTCGTAGTTTATTCGTTATAAGTCTATTCGACGAACGGCCAATTGATTTAAAAAGCTTGCTGGGAGATCTTGATTTCATATGAAGACGGCTCGGACTCAAACCATACCAATCATGGATAAAAACAGTCGTGAAAATGGTGTCTCGCAAAGACAGTTTTGCGGCAAGTTTATATTAGTAAAAGCTGATGGAATTATATATTTTTCGTCGGGTTTCAAACACTTGTATCTTTTTCGTTATAAGCTCGTTTTCTATGTTCTTTATATCCCCGGAATCGTGGGACAACGTATTAACATATTCTTGATAAGTTGGGACGGCTAGGTGACGGCTAACGCCTCAAAACAGCCCTTGAAAATTGTGACAGCAGTGAGTTTTTCTGAAAATATAGTTTTCCTCGTTAACTCGTATTTGGCATAACTTTCACGTCGTAAGGGTTCTTTTAGTGATTCCAACGGCTACGGTTTCGTTTTTGAAAGTATTTTCTGAATATCTAACCCAAAATTTCCCAGAAACCCCTGAAATTTCCACGTTTGGCAAAAATGGACAGCAACAATATTTTCCAAAAATACTTTTCGTCGTTAAACTTCGGAAAACCATATCTCCTTCGTTATTAACTCGTTTTTATCCCCGTTTTCGGCCATGGTTTCGTCTCGGAATGTATTTTCTAAATCTTTGGTCCAAAGTTACCCAAAACCCACTGAGTTTCCCACGTTTTGCATTTAAGGACAGTAGGTATATATATTGTTCAAAACTTGGTTTCCTAGTTACTAACTTGTACAAAAACCTTCCAATCAACAACCAAACATCTCTTGATCTACCATACACCTTCTTAGGGTGTCATGGGGTCCTAGACTTCACAAAATATTGTAGGATTCAAGGGGATGATCATAGGATTAATATATATTCATAAAAACCATGAAAACTTGTAAAGTGGTATAATAACATAAGTATATGAGCAGGGTTAATACACAAAAAAGTCACTAAACTTTACAAGAAAGTTCGCCTAAGTCACCCAACTTTCATTTTGTTCACTTAGGTTACTGAACTTTGAAACTTTATTCGCCTAAGTCACCCAACTTTCATTTGTTCACTTAGGTTACTGAACTTTGAAACTTTGTTCGATCTGGTTACTGAACCTTTAAAATGATGACATTGCATATTTTATAGTTCAAAACGGTCCTTGTGGTTAGTCTGGTATCACGGATTTTGTCCATAAACCACTATTTCTGTTAGTTTTACCATTTCTATATGCTTTCGCCAGTTTTTCTGACGTTTTCGCCCGCTTTCATACATTTTTTCTTCCGTTTTCGCCCATTTTTATTCGTTTTCGTCCGTTTTTATACGTTTTTGTACGTTTTTATACGTTTTCGTCTGTTTTTATACGTTTTCGCCAGTTTTTCTTCCATTTTTGCCCGTTTTTATACGTTTTCGTCATTTTTCTTCTGTTTTCGCCCATTTTCTTTCGTTTTCGTCCAATTTTATACATTTTCGACAGTTTTCTTCCGTTTTTATATGTTTTTATGGAAACAGACTAAAACAGATAAAACTGACGAAAACAGAAAAGAATTGTGAAAATGTATAAAAAACGGGCAAAAACGGAAGAAAAACTCGCGAAAACGTATAAAAACGGACTAAAATGTATAAAATCGGACGAAAACGGAAGAAAACGGGCGAAAACAGAAGAAAAATGGCGATAAAGTATAAAAACAGACGAAAACGTATAAAAACGGGCAAAAACGAAAGAAAAACTGGCGAAAACGTATAAAAACAGACGAAAACGTATAAAAAGTTTCAAAGTTCAGTAACGAAGTCGAACAAAGTTTCAAAGTTCAGTAACCTAGTCGAACAAAGTTTCAAAGTTCAGTAACCTAAGTGAACAAAATGAAAGTTCAGTAACCAAATCGAACAAAGTTTCAAAGATCAGTAACCAAGTCGAATAAAGTTTCAAAGTTCAGTAACCTAAGTGAACAAAATGAAAGTTGGGTGACTTAGGCGAACTTTCTTGTAAAGTTTAGTGACTTTTTTGTGTATTAACCCTATAATAACATAAGTATATGAGCATGTTTAACCATTATAACTTGAAAATACATGATGTTAATGATCAAATGAAAGTATGAGATGATGAAAAAGTTCACTTGGAGCTTACTTGAAGATTTGATGAGTTTGGATGAAAAAGATCACAACCTTGGAGTTTTTATCGCAAAACTCTAACAAGGAAGGTATAAGGAACTTGTATAACACTCGATCTTGGAAAAATTACGGGATCTCCTTGGTTCTTGATGATGCCGTGGGATTGAGAGAGAAAAGAGGGAGAGAGTGTGTGATTTTCTAATCAAATGAAGCTAGTTAATGCTTTATATAGTCCAAGGGTAGTTTGGTAATTTCAACGAAAGGGTATAATGGTAATTTCACTAGGTTTTTGAAATATCTAGATATTTTTCAGAAAATATCTAGATATTATAGGTTGGATACTTATCTTGACTTACGGAGTGAGTTTTGGTCCCGTTAATTGCTAACTGTAAGTCGTAAAGTCACAAAACTTAAAACCGGGTATCCTAAAATTCCTAAATTCATGAAAATGTCACGGAAGGTGGAAAACATATATTTCTCTTGTTGGTAATGTTGTTTGGACATATCGGGATGCCTAAATGACGTTTAAACCTTAAAGTAAGTCTCGGACACGGTTTCGTGATTTTTGCAGAAATGATCCGACGAGTGTCAAACTCTCGGATTATCATTAAAATAGTTTAACTTACGAGAATATGAAATAAAAATTTTGGAAATGAATAGTGAAAATGAATAGTAACTCATGAATAGTAAATTGTCGAGGTTCGGAAAAATGGCCTGAAATTACGAATTGTCACACTTATTAGCTTGAAAGTATAGTTTTTCATTTAAAGCAGCATGTTGGTTTTGAAGGGTGACCTTTTGTGCCTCTAAAGTTTTTACAGCATTTTTATGTGCTAATAAATTTACTTCTAGATCACCTATTTGTTCTTGCTGCTCATCACACAAAGCCTTAATATGATTATATGAGTCAGTACATAATTTAGAGCATAATGATACCTCATTACCAATGGCCATGAGAGCATGATCAGACTCCTCATTTACTCTTGGATGCTCACCCCAGTTGACTCCTCCAATTTCCATTGTCAGCAGGCTCATCTGATTCTTTTCCATCTTCCCATCATCATCTCTTTTCCCATCAGCAGACTTCTTCTCTGGACAATCTCTTGAAAAATGTCCATGCTTGTGACAGTTGTAGCATTCAACAGTCCTCTTTGTGTATCCCACTGGTGATTTGTTGTTGAAGTTGATAGTCCTACCATATTGCTTCTGAAATCGTTTGACCCTTAAAGCAACCATGGCAATGTGCCATTTTATGTCCATCTCCTCAACTTCAGCATCATTAATCTGTTCAAGATCTTCACTAATAAAGCTTTCATCTTCAGTTTGGTTGGCAAAGAAAGAATGTATCACTTCATCAGTAAAACTTGAAGCAGACCTTTCACTTGAAGGAGTTTCATAGTTACCAGACCTAACACCACCAGATTTAACCTTGTAAGTACTGCTTTTGTTTTGTGACACAAAAGCAACATTTGATGAACTGGTTGAAGCCTGAGTGTTGTTACTGATGTTCCTTTCAAACATCCTAAGATTATTGTATAGGTCATCAGGTGTCATAGAATCTACTTCCTCCTTAATCCTCATCGCCACAGATACATTGCCCCATTCTGATGGTAAAGATCTAAGGAATTTGTGATTTGCATCCTCATTTGAGACTGCTGCACCATGAACTTCCAGTTGTGTTAACAGATGTTGAAATCTGTCATAGCCCTTCTCCAAACCTTCAGTCTTTGAAACACTGAATGTTTCAAATTGCTGTTTAAGAACAGCCTTTTGCATCTTCTTGGAGTTAGCATTACCTCCAAATCGTTTCTTGATAGCTTCCCACATCTCCTTTGCATCAAGAATGCCATGAAACCTTTGTAGATGCTCCTTAGGAATAGCCATAAGAAGCAAGGTTCTGGCCTTCTTTTCCTTCTCCACAGCCCTAATCTCCTCAGCAGATACTGGTGGCATTATTCTGAGCTGCCCATCATTCCCTTGTGAAATTCTCTTCTTAGAATTTCCCTTTTGAATCACCTTCCATACATCGCTATCAATGTATTCCAGATAATGTTCCATCTCTATGGCCCATATATCATACTCTTCTCTCTTCAGTAATGGAAGTTTTATGTTTGAGATTGTGGTTGTGGAAGGGATGGGTTGTTGTTGTGATTGGGAGTTACTGGTATCGGTTTTTCCTTCATCTTCATGGTTTGATTTCTCATCCTCACTGTTATGGATTGAGAAAGTTTCAGTGTTAACAGGTTTATCGAATTCAGACATTGTGTAGGATGATTTGAGTGAGAATTAGCTTTTTTGAGATTTAGTGTTCTTCGAATTCAGAGTCTCTCTCCTTGCTTTGATACCACTTGTTGGTCCACAAATTGTATATGGATCACTAAGTAGTCTTGAATACCTAGTAGATGGTTAGGATAAATCCGAACCAATCTAAGTGAGAAACCCTAGGTGATTGTTATTGTTAATGCGGAATCTTAACAAGAACAATTAAGAACACAAGCAGAGATATCACTAACTTCGTATATTGATTATAATCACAATAGTGAACTCGTACAACTCACACACGAACTAACAATCTTTAGGGATCCTTTTATAACACAAGGAAACCCTAGCCGACTCAGAAGATATACACAAATCTTCTATAAAGATACATACACGCATTGTATCTTTTCCTAACATAACTCTAACAGACTTTCCTAACTTCACGACCAGACTTAACTTTACAAGTCAACCAGACTTAAACATGCTACCAGACTTAACATTACATTACCAGACCTAATAACACAAACAGACCTAACTTAGATAAACTACCAGACCTAAGTTGTCTGCTCTTGATACGTATCATAATTCCCAACAGTCGCCATGCCCCTTCCTCGCCTATTTATTATATCGCCTATGCATTCTATCGTCTGTAGAAAAGTAGGAAGAAAGATAAGTAGGATAGTCATAAGTGATCATTAAGGGTTTACTCGCCGATAAGATTAGAGCCAACGAGAAAGGAATTAATCTCGGTGCGTTGCATCGAACTATACACTTCATATAAAACTAGCAATAAAACAAGTGACAAGCTACTTAACTATCAGGACAGGTCTTCTTATTGTCTCAAGTATTTATCTGTGTACGTGTGTCCTAATCGCTGATTCGTGCCTATTAGTTTAGTTTATATTTAATCATAACCAAACCGTGCCAGTCTCTCAGGCTGAAACCCCCTTGCGTTAGATTAGGTTGTATAGCTAACTTAAGATATTAAAATACTGATTAGAATAACTAGATAATACGTTCCACTCTTAGTGATTGACACTCTACTTACCATTATATTCATACTGACCGGGTACACTGCTCGTTAAAGTGTGTGTTATTGATAAGTCGGCTAAATATAAATTTAAAACTTGAATACTGCTAAAACCACAACGACATACCATGGGTATAAAAATTAGAGCAATACACACGCACATCACTTCTCCAGTTTCATTTATGTCATCTAATTTCACTCTTTCCCAAGCTCTAGGGAGAACATCATAGATAAAACCAGTTTCTTTGGCCCAAGGAGTGTTTTTCTTATAATCGGCCGGAAAGGGTGCCATGAATGTTATAGCTTCATATTCTGATTCAGACGGAATTTCTTCGATAGAAATCTCGTTCATTTGCTCCTTATCATAGTACAATTTAATCCGGTGACCATTAACAATGAAACTTCCACCATATTTGTCATATAATTCAACATATCCAGACGGAAATCCATGTTTCACTATATATGGTCCGAACCATTTTGGTTTTAGCTTAGGAGCTTTAAACTTGTATTTCTTATTGAGAAGCAAAACTTTGTCTCCAGCTTTGAATTCTTTCCATATTCTTAACTTTTTGTCATGATAAGCTTTGGTTCTAGCTTTGTAAAGCTTGGAGTTCTCATAAGCTTGGAGTCTTAGTTCATCGAGTTCATGCAATTGCAAAAATCTCTTCTCTCCAGCTATTTTGAGATCAGGGTTACAGTTTTTGAGTGCCCAGTAGGCGCGATGTTCGATTTCGAACGAAAAATGACAGGTTTTTCCATACAAAAGTCTATATGGTGTTGTACCAATTAGAGTTTTGTAAGCCATACGAAATGCCCACAGAGCATCATCAAGTTTTCTCGACCAAACGGCAGGATTGTCTTTGACCATTTTTTCGAGTATCCTCTTTAAGGCTCTGTTGGTGTTTTCGACTTGACCACTGGTCTGTGGATGATAAGCTGTAGCAAAACAATGATGAACTCCATATCGTTTCATAATTTTCTCCATTTGTTTGTTACAGAAATGGGTTCCTCGATCACTTATTAAAGCTTTAGGAATTCCATAACGAGCGAAAAGCTTTTTGAGAAAATTAACAACAACTCGTGCATCATTTGTGGGTAGAGCCTCGGCTTCTGCCCATTTGGAAACATAATCAATAGCAACGAGAATGTATTCGTATTTGTTCGATTTAGGAAATGGTCCCATAAAATCGATTCCCCACTCGAATATTTCGCAGACTTGAATGCTTTTTTGAGGCATTTCGTCTCTGCGAGAATGACTACCGGATCTTTGGCAAGCATCACAGTTTTGAACAAGAGTATTAGCTTCTTTGAAAATTGTCGGCCAACAGAATCCAGCATCAAAAACTTTTTTAGCTGTGGTGGAAGGACCATAATGTCCCCCAGTCGGGCCATGATGGCATTCATCAAGAATTCTTCTTGTTTCAGAACCATAAACACATCTTCTGATCATCCCATCGGGACACATCTTGAAAAGATAGGGCTCTTCCCAATAATAGTGTTTTAGTTCTGAGAAGAATTTACTTCATTGGGCATGAGTTAAACCTTTTCTTAAAAATTTTCCAACGAGATAATTTGCAAAGTCTGCAAACCATGGAATTTCTTTTTCATCAATTGTGTCAACAGTCATGAGAGTTTCATCAGGGAAATAATCGTCGATTTTATCTTCCCTTAACTCTTCCAAATTTGGATTCTCGAGACGAGACAAATGATCAGCAGCTAGATTTTCTGCTCCTTTCTTATCTTTGATTTCTATGTCAAATTCTTGGAGTAGCAAAATCCATCGGATAAGACACGGTTTTGCATCTTGTATGGTAAACAGATATTTGAGCGCTGAGTGATCGGTAAACACAATCGATTTTGAAAGCACAAGATAAGATCTGAATTTGTCGAAAGCAAAAACAACGGCTACCAATTCCTTCTCCGTAACTGTGTAATTTTGTTGAGCATTGTTAAGTGTTTTGCTAGCGAAGTATATAGGACGAAAATGTTTTCCTTCACGTTGTCCTAACACAGCTCCAACAGAAAAATCACTTGCATCGCACATGAGCTCGAATGGTAGTGACCAATCAGGTGAAACCATAATAGGTGCACTAGTCAATTGATTTTTTAATGTTTCGAAAGCCTTAATGCAATCCGCATTAAAGTCAAACGCAGAATCTTTTTCGAAAAGTTTTGTCATGGGACGAGATATTTTGGAAAAATCTTTAATAAAACGACGGTAGAAACCGGCATGTCCTAGAAAACTTCTAACGGCTTTAACGTTGGTTGGAGGTGGTAATTATAGGTGATGTAGCAATATAATAACATATCAAATAAATACACGCAGCGGAAAACATCACCATTCAACGGATCCATAGTGCCATATGATCAATCAATTAAAATAAACACATAAGTTATACCTTTGTAGCGTGATCCGGGAGTCACCAATAATACTTATGGTTCGACTAGACCAAGAAACCCAAGAGATCAATGAAGTTGATCTCTTCTATGATATGTCCACACTACACGTCCTTGATCACCACACGATGCTAGTCTTGGCCTTGTAACTCTCAAAGAATGATACACACAATGAGTATAATTGATTGAGATGGAAAAACACACAAACCCTAAAGAAAGTGTGTGTGTGCCGTAGGTATGAAGGGAGGAGGAGAAGAGATTTTCTCCTTGATTAATTGTGTTAGTTAATGTAATTGATAACCATTAATTATAATTGATGTTATCATCTTTACATTTACACTTAGCACCCTTAATCAACTTCTAAAGTCCTTCCACCCTTTATACTTAGGCCGAACTATATGTGGGCCCACAATGGGCTTGCCCATTGTTGGTCCAATTCAAAAACGCTAAGTCTAACTTAGTGCTTTACGGCCCGTTATAGTTTCCTTGTTACATAGCCGTTTATATACTGTAAATACGATAATTACAATCTATAATATGATGTCTCTGTGTATAAGTGTGTGACCCCATAGGCTCACATACGTCTAGCCATATAATAATTAATTATGACACGAGCATACTCCAACAGCTCCCACTTGCGACGTCATAATAATCAAGTAATTATACAAGCAATGGTTAGCGTCTAGCAACACGCCACTGCCCCCAGAAATATGTGAGGTTAGTTTCATAAATGTCTCATTTCAGATGGTTTATATGTCATCTATCCTTTTGTTACAGATACCGTGTTGAACATTAGACATGGATCAAAAGTCATTCTAATTGTTCAACTATTATGTTTCTCGATATAGATATTGAACTAGATTACCAAGTGGATTTAAGATTCATCTTAATCCCAGTTGGGTACGGCCATACAAACATCTGTTCAAATCATCGAGGGGCCCAATAGTATCTAACTCCAAAACAAGTGGAGGAACAAATCCCATTTTGACTACACGTGTCATTCACATGCTTCATATCACTCCTGATAATGGCTTTTATAACTACCTTATTCAGGATAGCGTTTAACCATATCAAGGAATGAAATTCCACACGTGCAAGACCTGCTTGCATCTCAAGTCTGAGGATAAGAGACATAACCTCTTGCGAGATTCACTATTGACGACGATCCATGTAGTGAATACTCGTAGGTTGGGTCAATCCAATGTTCATCCCAATGAACAACATGTGAGTGTGGCAAATAAATCACCAACACGCTCACATTTGTCTTAATTTGATGATACTCCCGTATCGTCAACCGACAATGGATAATTTTAGAATAAATAAATTATTCATGGATTAAACATGCAAATATAGAACACAATAGTATAAATGAAGACGATCATACCCGGTATATCAATTCATTGTATAACACGACTGCTTACAGTTCCATTATCTACATACTAAAAACAGATATGCATAAGACTACTCATAGGTCGGGATCCGATGTTCCCACCATGATCGAATCATGTTGTACAAGACAACAAGTAGTCATCTGAGTAAACTTTGAGAATACTTGTTTCAAAACTCATGAAAGGTTTGAATGATGATTGTCCTTTGTATGTGCACATTCAAGTACAAGACGAGTATCGCAACAATACATTCCATAGGGTGTTTGAAGCCAGCAAAACACCTACTTTAGATAGTCATCTGAATGGTTTCTCAAACTATAAAGTATTCTTATTCTTTTAATGTATAACGCATTAATGCTCTCAGTCGAGCACATCTAGTCAGCAATGTCATCATTCATGATGACATCCTACCATGACTAGGGTTGATTATTATCTCAGTTAAATAAGCATCAGCGTATTCAAACAAAACAGAGCTCCTCAATTATCCGTAAACGTTTGAAACATATCTTTGGTCCTATGTAGGTCCAATATAATGTTCGTTTAACAATTATCTAACGACTTTCACTTAGATATTGGTTGTTATCAACTTATCTTGCATTCATGCAAATGATAAATATATAGTCCAATACTTAATATGACTTACATGATGAATCCTTCAGTCAAACTTAAGATTTCCAATCATGTGTTCAATCTCATCAAGTAAGATTGATCATTGAGACTCCCCTCAATAACGTGTCATATTGTGTTTAGACTTAATAACCGCATATGTTTATTCTAATAAACATATATATAACAAGGTTATATGTTTTATTTATAAATCCCTCAAGAGAAACTTCATTCCAAGCTAAGGATTAAAGTCTAGCTTAGGTGGAATATTGTTTCTAATATGTCAATGACATATGAGATTTAAGAAAATAAATAAAATGCTCCAACTTGCTCTCAGTGTACTTAGGAGTAATCTTATTAATCAAAATCAAGTTAATGATTTTATGATTAACACAAGATCTCTGCTCCTAGATGCATGATCTAATCCACACATGGATTCTTTTATCTTGTATACTTAATAAAGATTACATGGATTCATAAACCCTTTTGATTACTCATCGTCCTCGCAAAGGTAATCAACAAGAAAAGTGTTTTGATATCCTATTGTCATATTTCATATACATGAAATCAGGTATGACAATTAATCGTCTTTATACATTTAATGTTTGTAGCTAGGAAGATTTAATCATAGTCAATTTATTGAGTACGAGTAAACTCCATTTACTACACGTGCATTAAATGTGTGTACAAGTTTGTCCTTTTGAGTCTTCTTATCAAGAAACTCATTCTTAACCTCACAGTCTAACTGATTAGTAAGATATCAATCAAACTCCATGAGTGATTGTCTTTCAAGGACTGCATCTTAACATTCATAGTTTTGAGCTACTCATCAGATACAATATCTGATAATGCATCTCAGTAGTTAGCGGGTTCACCAAGATCCTCTAACTTATGTCCCTCAGCATTGATATAAAAACTATATCATTCAGGTGCAAGAGGTATCCTTGTGGATTTATGAATGAGAGATATCAATCTATGGTTTAACATATCCATGTTCAACCTTAGTATGACATTAGCAAGTGTACTCAGAAGGTTGTGTATTTAGTTCTTGAACAACTTCAAGGTCTAAAGGTACTCCCACTTGCTTTTGTATGTAGAGACTAATCTCTAGATACTAAGCATCTTGAGTAACAATAAATTGTTTTCAAGTGGGACATCCAAAATACACCGTTAGTTCTTGACTCTAGTTTGTTAATTACTTACTCTTAAGTAGTTAACAAATTCAGAACTTCAATTAAGACATAATGAGATTCATCCCATGCCATAATACAATGGTGTCTTAAATTTCTTCTGGGTTGGAATCATATTGAGTGTACACATGGCACATCCAATTTCTAACCTTGATAGCTTTGGAGGTAAAACAGTTTAAGTTATCAAAGATCAAACAATATCAATAGTGTTTGATTTTCCATGATGGACATACCATAAAGTTGTGGTATTCCATGAGGACTGACGTTGTGAGACTATCACACAACTCATTAGATGAACTTATACTTTTGGGCTTACATATCTACCAACCAAGTCAAACCAGATGGTATCAATAGTAATTTTAGCCTATTGCATACTTTACTTCATGTGTATGTTTTGACTAGAAAACATAAACATTTAATATTATACGTCGTAAGTGTACATGTCCTAACAAGAAGACATAACAAATCAACGTCTTACTTTACGTTATAAGTCTTTCAAGAATTAACGGAATTGATGTTTGTGTCTTTACAAGAGACCTAAACATATTCAACTAAAGTAATTACGAGCGCCGACTCTTGGCCTCAATAGTATATTCAAGTTAATTTTGTACTTCATGATTATGAGTTTACAAGAAAACATAATCATATTTACTAAACAATTCAGTGAATATGTTGAAGTAGCTTTTCATGATATCTTGATATTTGTTCTAATTAGGGCAACATACATTTTATGTGTAGAAGTCCTAGTAGAATTTTAGTTTCTTACCTTGCAGTCAAGAAAAACTATTAGTCATATTGTTATATGTTGTACCTTGCACACAATTAAGATTTCTCCCACTTGTGCATGGCACAACATCGTGAGAGCATGCAAACAACACTACGCTCGTTTGTTTGTATGAGCAATATGACAATGTATAAGATAACATATGATTTTTAGTCAAAAATCAAAATATAGATATGTAGAACTTTATCGTTTGAATAATGAATCATGCATAACAATTTTATAGATAACATTTCAGGAAGCAACATCAGGAATGCGACAAGTTATCATATAAAACTTATGTAATGGTTCTTATATAAACTATGATGCTTAACACGTGGAAAGTAATGTATTATTTCAAGACAATCTGGAAATAAGATGGGCAACTTGCAAGTAATAAAGCTTACAGCTCCCACTGGATTAGACAACATTACATGTGTTACGTCACCAGTAATATAATCACGTAGCTCCCACTGGATTAGACAACATTACAATGTGTTACGTCACCAGTGGAGAGTGAGTAGCGATTTGATACTTTCCATCTTTCTTTGAATATCTACACATTATTGCTAATGTGAGTCACTTTGACTAGTAAACATGTACTTAGGTATTCAAGAAAGTGCATCAAGTTCTAACATATAGATGATGGGTTAGCCATCATTGCTATTTTAACTTGAAAATAGGTATGCATTTCCTCCATAATTGGTCTACTTTACCACAAGGGTATGTAGGACCTTAGTAGGCATATTGGGTTAAGGCAAACTGCTAGGTAATCATGCTAGTAATTGCCTTTACCACATTGCAGTTTATTGATACTTCCGTCTTCTAATTATTTAAACTCATTTTAGTTTGGTAGCTAGTACGAAATAGGTTGACCAAGCAAGAACATGCAAATATCGCCAAAGGTCTGACGAATGAGCAAAATTCGCCATGGGTTGAAATGGCCCTAAGGTCTGACCAAAGAGGTCAAGTCAAGTGCACGTGTTCTTGGTTGTCCAAATATCTTATATTTCTTCAATGTTTCAAAACCGAAACAAGGGTTATAAAACAACATTGAAGGAATAAGATGTGTAACCATACTTAACCGTTTTGACTTTTACAAGACATCACGATTTCTAGAGTAGGTTTTCCTTGAGTTTGATTAGAATTAGGAAAATTCAAATATTCCTATTATGGCTTTTCCTCATAAAGAAAAAGGATAGGAACAAGTCTCTTTCTTATAAGGAAAGAGCGACTCAGTTCGTACTTTTAACAAGAAAAGAACAAACTTTTGTTTACGGTTGTGTTGCATTAATTCATTAATTGAATTTACAAAGTTCAATTTTAGTATTTTCAATAATTATCCTTTTATAAATTAACTACCCCATGTTTATAATATAAAACAATTAATTTACGAAAAGGCTAAGATCCACATTGTGCTTCTACTATCACATCAGTTGATCTGCTAGCAATAGTAGATTCAATTGGTAGGCGACGATCACCAATTGTATTACATGTACAACTCTTAGATCCTTATGGGACTCATGGCATCTAGTGTCAAACAACTAGTGTCATGTAGGCATGTTTAGTCCCATCTTTGCCTCGGGTCAAGGTCTAACCGCTTAACTCGATTAAGTCATCCAATTTGAAAATGTGTGATAATATATCTAGGTCTCACGCATAGAGAATAGTCACCTTGGGTTACAATTCAACCTAGGTCCCACGCATAGGCAAAAAGTAATTGCAAGTGTCCTCAAAATTGGACGGCACGACTTAAATTTTGACGGGTAAAATATTTTGATGTGAATAAAAAACGTGTACGAAAGAAGCATGCATTCATTCTTCGTAGCACAAGTTAAAAACATTTCTTAACTTAAGTCTAATCATTGTTTTAATTTATGTGTGTCAAGTTGTCCATTTTTAAGACTAATATAAATCCTAAGTGGATTATTAAGTTTGGACAATACAATAAATAAATAAATAAACAACTTAACTAGTTTAAGTGTTATTTTGAAAAACAATGATTTTAAGTTTCAAATCATATTTAAACTTAGTTAAACTAAATCATAAGACTTAGTTCAAAATGGTTTATGTTTCGTTTTAAGTTTTAAGAAAACAATTTTCGTTTTACATGTAGTCACAACATACATGAAACAACCAAACAAACATACAACCACAATATGCAAAGCCTCAACCGATGAAAATCCTATGCTTGGTCTTGTGAGCCATCACAAGAACCAAGAGTCAACTAGGGACATATATCACAACCACATGGAGGGCTCCCACTTGCTCCAAGACAATCATGAGCAAGTAAAAATCCCATTATGCACATGAACTTCAGTTTCTGTCAGCCCAGTTTTTCTGTTTTGCAAGGCCCAAATGCCTAGGAAGATCACCTCCTCATGATTCGGCCCAGTTGACAAAGTTGTAGCCCTATGTCTTGTGGACCTGCACCAAAAATTTTAGAAAAAAATACCTTACCAATAAGCAGGTAATCACGTTTTCCCAACAGGTGTCCAGCAGCAACTTTCAGTCTACAACTCTTCAATCTTTCGCCATTTGCTTCCAAGCTCTTGTTTACAATACATATAAAGTAAAATACAACTAATCTACTTTATATCTACTATAAAATGCCCAAACATTGGCTACACCAAAAATGAATTACATTACAAAAGTGCCGAAACAATGGCAAACCCCAAAACAAGAAAAAACAACCAACAATCACAATCACAACGCACAAGTGGTCTAGGTTTTCATCGGCTTTGCATATGAACACATAATAATACATTCAAATAAAGATTATTACATGGTGTTGGCTAACTCCATGGACAAACATGCATGTATTTGCCATGGAAAACAAAATCAATAACAAGAATTAAAATTGTTAGCCAACGAATCGAAGAAATAATTAACAAGAATTAAAACCCCGAATGGTACGCATGACAAATGGCCAAAGACTCAAACCCCACTGATGTTAGGACCTTCTTAACACCATTTTACCACAGAAAAATAAGCCTCATGGGCTGATTTGAAATCGGGTTAAAAATCTTCCAAAAAACGCGTTTTTAGGCCATTTTACGGGTACCGATCAAATAAACAAACAACGTATGCATAACAAATGGCCATAGGATCAAAAAGTCCAGATCTTAAGACCTTATTAAATTCAACATATTCATAATATATAAGCCCTAGGGGCTGTTTTAAAATCCCACTTTTAAATCCATTAAAAAAACATGTTTTTAGCCATTTTTACGCATACATGATGATCATATGACAACATATGATGGCTCGTGATACCACTATAGGTGATGTACGAAATAAATAATCATATTAAACATATAAACGCAGCGGATAAACATCACCAACAACGGATCCATAGTGCCATATGATCAATCAATTAAAATAAACACATAAGTTATACCTTTGTAGCGTGATCCGGGAGTCACCAACAATACTTATGGTTCGACTAGACCAAGAAACCCAAGAGATCAATGAAGTTGATCTCTTCTATGATATGTCCACATTACACGTCCTTGATCACCACACGATGCTAGTCTTGGCCTTGTAACTCTCAAAGAATGATACACACAATGAGTATAATTGATTGAGATGGAAAAACACACAAACCCTAAAGAAAGTGTGTGTGTGCCGTAGGTATGAAGGGAGGAGGAGAAGAGATTTTCTCCTTGATTAATTGTGTTAGTTAATGTAATTGATAACCATTAATTATAATTGATGTTATCATCTTTACATTTACACTTAGCACCCTTAATCAACTTCTAAAGTCCTTCCACCCCTTATACTTAGGCCGAACTATATGTGGGCCCACAATGGGCTTGCCCATTGTTGGTCCAATTCAAAAACGCTAAGTCTAACTTAGTGCTTTACGGCCCGTTATAGTTTCCTTGTTACATAGCCGTTTATATACTGTAAATACGATAATTACAATCTATAATATGATGTCTCTGTGTATAAGTGTGTGACCCCATAGGCTCACATACGTCTAGCCATATAATTATTAATTATGACACGAGCATACTCCAACAGTAATTTCGTGATAACATCGATTTTCGCTTTGTCCACCTCCATTCCTGCACTGGAAATTTTGTGTCCAAGCACAATTCCTTTAGACACCATGAAATGACATTTTTCCCAGTTAAGAACATGATGTGCAGCTTCACATCTTTCGAGCATTTTATCGAGATTTGAAAGGCAAGCTTCAAATGAGCTTCCAAAAACTGAAAAGTCATCCATGAAAACTTCCATAGATGTTTCAAGCATGTCTTGGAATATTGCGATCATACACCTTTGAAAAGTTGCTGGTGCATTACAAAGACCGAAAGGCATACGCCGGTAAGCGTAAGTTCCAAAAGGACTTGTGAATGTAGTTTTTTCTTGATCGGCAGGATCAATAGGAATTTGGAAATATCCTGAAAAACCATCAAGGAAACAAAAGTGCTTGTTCCCTGCTAGTCTCTCAAGCATTTGATCCATGAAGGGTAGAGGAAAATGATCATTTCTGGTGGCTTTGTTTAATTTTCTGTAATCAATACATACTCGCCATCCAGTGACAGTTCTAGTAGGAACTAATTCATTCCGTTCATTAGTTACTACGGTCATTCCTCCTTTTTTCGGAACACAATGAACTGGACTCACCCAAGGACTATCCTCGATGGGGTAAATGATACCGGCATCAAGAAGTTTGATGATTTCTTTCTTAACAACTTCTTTCATGTTGGGATTGAGTCGACGTTGTCTTTCTACAATGGGTTTAGCACCTTCTTCGAAATTGATTTTGTGTTTACAGAAATCATGGCTAATTCCTGGGATATCAGAAGTTTTCCACGCAAAAGCTCTTTTTTTCCTCTTGAGAACAGAGATGAGACATTCTTTTTCATTATCATTGAGCAACGAAGATATGACTACTGGAAGAAGTGAATTATCCTCCAAGTAAGCATATTCAAGATGACCGGGAAGTGGTTTTTGTAATAACCAAAAATCTAAAACATGCAAAAAGACCAATTTGCCCCTATAATTTTAAAATTTGATTAACAAGCATTTAAAGTACCAAATAAATCCCAAACCTTCGGGAATGAGCAAGACATGAAGTAAAATAATTTTTGTGGCTACAATTTAACATTTTGGAATGTACAAAAATTTAAGATTATACGAAATAATTTATTTAGGCCGGTTTTGTTAATTTCGTGTATTATTAATATTATTAATTCAATTTAAATTAAATAAATGCAAGATAAATACAAATAAAAATATGGAAAATCTCCAAAATCAGTATTTGATCCCAATTGATATTCTTGGACCGAAATCCTTGTTCTCTTCCCTCATATACACGTTCTTTTATTTTATCCTATATATATATTATATACCGAAACCCTCAAAAACCCTAAGATAAATTCGATCTACTTCCATATGAGCTGGGAAAATTCTTGGTTATTTTTCTGGTGTTCTATAAAGTGTGAGGAAGCTAGGAAAATTGTTTGGAAGGTCGTGGACTTGTTCGTTTGATCGCTGGGGGTTTTGTTTGTCGAATTAAAGTGTAGCGAGAGGTAATAATTCCAAAGATCCCTTTTGCTCGTTCAAATCATCAAATGATATTTTTCTTATGTTCTTAACATCACATAGGTTCCATATAAATTGTATAAATCAAACCATGCAAGCTCAAGTGATCATATTAATTTTAGAGAAAGGAAACGTACATAATTTCCAAAATAAGCTATACGAATTTTCTGGGTGCTGTACTTATTTTATTTGAACCCTATACGAAGTATATGATCTGGGAAAAATAATGATTCGAATTATAGAAGCTTAGATTGATCATAGTTAATTTTTGTTACAATCGGATTTAAGAAAAACTAAAGAAAATAATAGAAACCCTAGGTACGATTTTAGGGTTAGGGTTGTATGCTTAGATCTGGACATTTAATGGACATGAATGATGTTGTAATGATTGTACTATGATTAGGAAGCTTAGGGTTTGGTTTTGGCAAATTAAAAGTATATACGGTTTGAAAATAAAGTGTGAGGGGGTGTTTTGTCATTCCTGAAACTTAAGGGTTATTTTTATAATGTTAATTAGGTCCGTACAAATGTATAAAAATTATAAGATGAGGTCCTTATGTGTAAAATTCGCAAAATAATGATTTAATTATTATTTTAGGGTTCGAATTGGAAATTAATTAAGTAGAGGGACTAAAAGTGTAATTTCAGGAAACTTATGATTATTTTGTGTAAATAATATTATTAGGGAGATAATATGTAATTTTGGATATTTATGGGCTTAATATGTAATTATTGATAAATTGAGAATTTAATTATAAGTTTTGTAAGTTAAGGGACTAAATATGTAATTATGTGAAATTTGGGATATGATTCGTACCATGTAACAATTGTAAGGGTATATTCTGTAATTTGATAAAATAAGGTGATTGAGGTGTAATTATAAAAATTGTAAGGGTTAAATTGTAAATTATGTAATTATAGGGATTGATTTGTCATTTTAATAACTAAAGGGTGTAAATTGTAAATATTGAAACTTTATGGACTAAAGATGTGATTCTGAATAAATGATGTACTTAGAATTTGTAACTTGTGATATTTCATTTAAAACCCTTAACTTTGGAATATTTACAATTAAAACCCTAATTTATGGAAACTTGTCATATTTAACCCTGAACTATCTTAACTTGTTAAAATGTACCCTATGTCCATAATATGCTTAATTATGACTTAACTTAAGTTAAAATACTTAAACCTTCTAAATAAGGAAACTTTCTAAAAATGGAAACTTGCTAAATTTGGAAACCTGCTAAAAATAGAAAGTTAATTAAAATGGAAAGGCTAGCTAAATAATTAATTAAGAATCAATTTTAATTCTCTTCTACTCCTTAGGTGTGAAGAAGGAGAGGTCTTGATCCGTTCAGTGCTTTCTATTCTTGTTTTGTTTTGCATTCGTAATAAGGTACATATATTCTGCCCTTCTTGTAAGGTGCCTTCGTTTCTCTTGATCTCTTGTTTTGATTCGTTTAGGATTTCCCTAAGCCATTGCTATGTTCCCCTACACTTTGGTTCGTTTGTTTGATTCATTTAACTTTGATGTTCGATATGACCCTTTTTGCTTTGAGCCTCTATAATGATCCATTTGATATTCGTTCGTTACCTGGTGATATTAGTATTCGACTCACTTGATACTTCGAGGGTTCATTTGATTTTGGTAACTAGATGTGAAAACCTTTTTAATTATATTATGGAAATGTTTTGAGGAAAAACTATTTTTAAAATGATGTTTATGAAATATGCGCTACCACTTTTAATTTGGAATTTGGCTAAGCTTTTATGAAAACTACGTTTAAAGACTACTTTTGTGAAAACCGTTATTAAAGATTATTTTTGTGAAAATCATTTGATAAAGATGACTTTAAATGAACCATTTGATTTTGAACCTCCGATGATGACTTAGACTATTTGAACCTTTGCTATGATTTGGACCTTTGACCTTTGACCCTTCAGTTTGATACCCGAGCCAAGTTCGTTTCCTAGCCATGAAGGTAACATGGCCGTGTCTGTGATGCACCGCTGACATGACTTTAGTGTGGTTGAGTGATGTTCCACACCGTCCCCATATTGTTCGTAACGTGCACATTATATTTATTATTGGCCTATATTATTGTTCGGGGGGCGTATGGATGCATCCTAGGTTCGTGTTTGTATTAGTGAAGTTAACATGATTTGATATTATATATTGTTCGGTGACTGATGCTGGGTGCAATCCACGTCTTTCACAAAGTTCGGGAGCTGATCACTCCAATTTGATACATGAGGACACCCCTCATATTATCGGACTACTTGAGAGGCATCCCCTCTAGATTGCGTACAGGGTTACTATTTTGATTTGTTCGGGCTCATGGGGGATTACTGACCCTTTTATTTCCTTTTCTTTTCATTTCATTCTTATTTATATTCTTTGCCTATGACTTATATATCCCAATGCACTAAACTAAACATGTTCGTTTCATTTGCTTTCGTTTCCGTTTATTATATATCTGTTCACTGGGCTTTTTAAGCTCAGCCGCGTTTCTTTTCTCGCGGCAGGTTTTAGTTGGAAGCTGGGTATGAGTGAAGAGACTTTTGGACTTAGAAGACCCTTATACTTATTCTGAAGTAGAAGTTATTAGAAGGATTTGCATTTGCAGACTTAGTATTTAGCTTTTGTTCCTTTATAGCCTTGTGTATTCAGTATTTCATTTGTAACCTTTGAGAATCCTTGTATTACTATTGAATGTATGATGTGTTTTGATCTGATATGAAACCATTAATGTGATACTTCTACCCTTGTCGGGTTGGGGTGTTACAGTTTTAGCTCAAGATCAGTTGGTGGTTCTTGAAGAGATGTTTTGATCCTCAATTGATCATTAAAGGTGATTTCCTCAAAATTCTCTTCCACTATTTCCCCTTCTTCAACTTCTTCAATATTTTCTTCGAATTTTACTTCGATAAAATCAGTGAATTTTTTATCAAGATCTGTTTCACTAATTTTCTCCGAAGTAGTCATGAATGGATCAGAATCGTCAAGTAATGCATCCAATTCTTCATCAGTGACTACATCGATTACGTCAATGTTAAAACAAGTGTCATCACTAGAATATGGATATTGCATTGCTTTATCAATTAGAAAGGTAATTCTATCTTATCCAACTCCAAGATTGAGTTCTTTACCTTTTACTTTGATGATAGCATCAACGATGTTTAGGAAAGGTCTTCCTCAAATAAGAAGGACTCTACTATCTTCCTCCATTTCTAAGATCACAAAATCCACGGGAAAAACAAATTTACCAACTTGAACAAGCATATTTTCAGCAACCCCAACAGGATATTGGTAAGAATGGTTGGCTAATCGAATACTCATCTTTGTAGGTTTCAAGGTATTGATGGAAAGTTTAGAATACAACGAATAAGGCATCAAATTGATACTTGCACCAAGATCGGCTAAAGCATCGCATGTGATGTTGTTTCCTAATGTGCATGGAATCAAAAAACTTTCGGGATCTCCGAGTTTTGGTGGAATTCTGTTTTGAACAATGGCTGAGCATTCTTTGTTGAGAAAGGTAGCGGATATTTGTTCCAACTTGTCCTTGTTATTAAGAAGTTCCTTTAAAAATTTCCCATAATTGGGCATTCCAGCTAGAACATCAACGAGGGGTACATTGAGTCTAACCTCTTTGATCATTTCAACAAACTTCTTATAACGCTCCTCCTTCTTTTCTTTCTTAAGGTGTTGAGGATATGGAATCTTTGGTGTGTACGCCTTGACTAGTGGGATGGGTTTTTCGTTGGTGGGAGTATTTGGAGTATTTTCCTTTTCTGCTTCTTCAGCTTCATCCTCACTTTCATCATAGATGATCGTGATATCATTTGGATTGGGTGGTGGATCATAAGAGAGACCACTTCTTATGAATACAACATTGATATGCTCATTTCTAGTCTGTGGTGGACGATAAGTTTTATCGTTTGATCCATATGATGTTGGTTTAGGGTTGGATTAGGTATTACTTGGTAATGAACCTGATGGTCGGGAAGAGAATTGGTCAGAAAGTCTACCGAATTTGTTTTCAAGATTCTGAATAGATGCTTGATGATTTTTCTGACCTTGCTCAACTTTGGTTTTGAGATTGAAAAATTGAGTCTTGACGAACTCATTGGTTGATTTTTGAGCAGTCACGAATTCTCTCATCATTTTTTTGAAATCGGTTTCTTCCTGCTTTTTATCAGAGGTTTGTGGAGTTTGATTGTCTGCTCGAGGTTGAGAATCACGGTTGTTATCCCTTTGTTGGCGATCTTGCCAATTTCCATAATTTCTCCCGTAATAATTACCACGATAACCGCCTCCACGGTATCCTCCTTGGACATAATTAGCTTCTCCTTTTTTAGGTCTGTCCATTGGTTAATCGTCACATTCCGATGATGGGTGATTACCTCCATAGTTGTTACAACCATCTCGCATTTCTTTCATTTCTCCTTTAAGATCTTTGTATTGCGAGTCGATTTTGGAAGTCAAGGCTTCCATTTTCTCCATGAGTTTAGAGGTATCGGAACTTTCAGCAAAAGCAACGGTTTTTTGTAAAGCTTTAGTTTTAAAATCTTTTGACCAATCGAGTTTGAGGAGTACTCGGTCTTCAAGTAGTTGATGTGCCTCGTTAGGGGTCTTATAGAGAAAAATTCCTCCAGCATCAAGGATTCCTTGAGATGTTTCATCAAGTCCATGGTAGAAGATTTGGATAATGGTTCCTCGTCCTAAACCATGTCCATGACAACTACGAAGCAAATCTTTCATACGAAGCCAAGCTTCGACGAGTGATTCGTTAGGATTTTGTGTGAAAGCACGAATTTCTCCCATGAGTCGGTCAAACATGGCAGGTGGAAAGAATCGGCTTACAAAAGCTTGCCTCATCTCCACCCAAGTATTGATAGTTCTTGGGGTTAATTCGTTGTACCACACTTTTGCATCTCCGGCAAGTGATGATGGAAAAAGTTTGAGTCTAATGGCGTTGACATCGGTGTTGCCATATCGGAACATGCCACAAATTTCGATGAATTCGGAAATGTGTTTATGCGGATCGGCCTACGAACAACCATCGAATTGGCGGTCTTTGATCATAGAAAGATGGTGACCTTTCACGGTGAAATTGTCACCAAGGTTAACAGCAACAATAGCAGCTCTAGGAGTGGGTGCTACGGCTCGGTTGGTGGCCCACATGGGTTGATCGTCAGCCATGGGAAAAGGTTGATCAGTGAATGGGTTATAAACGACTTTGGCTTCGAAAAAGTTATCAAACGGCTGGTTTAGTACTCTTGGTACACAGTTGGTTAATGGAACAAAAGGTGTTCTTCTTCTTGGTCTTCGAATTAAACGTTTGGGATTTGAAAGAGGTGAAATTGGTTCTATTCCAGTAGAGCGAGTGTTCATACAATTCCCAAGAGAATCTAGGCAACGTTTAAACACACAAGCAAAGAATGAAAACAGTTTGAAAAGATCAGATCAGATGATCCGAATCAGATACGGGTAGAATCCGATCGGTTGGATCAAATTCTAAGCGATCTGATCGGATGGCAGGCGTGCCGATCGGATAAACGTCTCGGTAAAAATTGATTATTGTGGAACCGATCGGATGGGAGTCTAACCGATTGGATGGTTGGCTCGGATTTTTTTTTTCGAAAACGAACTTGGTAAGAGATGGACTTCTAAAACTTACAGAAACACAATCAAAATCCCCGGCAGCGGCGTCAAAAACTTGATGTGTTACGTGTGTGTACAAGTTTTAAATTTATAAGGGTTGAATTACCGAATCTAGAAATAACACATACGAGCAAGTGAACTCGTCCGTTATAGAAAGATTATAATGGTAAGTCGGAATCGTTCGCAGGGATTTGTGAGTGAATCGAGTTGTAAGTATCAAAGCTACTAAAAGTAAATCTCAAAAACAAGCAATAATGATGATATGATAATTCAAATGATTAAAACTACACTTGCTTAGACTAGTTTACTACTCTTGATAAGCATGATTGTGATAACTTTTGTTAACATGTCGGTTATGATAATTAGTTGGTGAACTAATCTATTGTTCTTACAAGTTAAACCTTCATCAAGATTTTAGTTTATAAAAACAAGCATTAAGTTTAACCAATCAATTCAAGTTTCATAAGTTTGGATTAACAAACTTAAACACAAAAATAATCTTTTGTTTTATCAAATAAGCTTAGGAAATGGTCAATACAAAAGGTAACCGATCATAGACAAAAAGGTTACAATTGATTGTAAACTACTAATCTTTCGACCTATTAGGTGGTTTTCAATCAATCCAATTTAATAGACAAAAGCATTCTTGTTACAACCACAATTAATTTTCTTTGTTTAACCAAGAATAATGGGTAAAAACAATCATTCATAGACAAATGATTATAACTAGTTGAATAACAATAAACCTTTCGACCTTTAGAATTACTAACAACTAGTCAAACTTGATTAACAAATGTCACTATGAAACTTAAGCACAATTGGATCTTATAATTAACTTGAAATTGAATTAAAACATGTTATCACAATCATACGCAAATCATTAAGTAATATACATCATCTAAGCAAGTGTACAAAGGCACTAGCCACTCATAGCAAACATGAACATAAACTCAGAATTTTGAACATTAGAAATCATGATTAAAAGTCTTACAATGATTGGAATGAGATTACAAATGATAAGGTAATTATACCAAAAGTATTGGTGTTGACTTCTTGAAGGTTTGACTTCCAAATGTTGACTTCTTGGACTTCCAAAGTTTCCTGGACTTCTAAGGACGAATTTGAGAGCTTTTGAGAGTGGTTTATGATTAGAGAGAGTTGATTGATAGTTGTGTAATAGTTTTTCTCTTAGTTGTCTCCCTCAAATGATTTCCAAATGCTCTATTTATGCTACTCTCAAGCATAGGAACTTTAAATGCTGCAACTTGGCCTCCAAGTAGTTTAGAAGGACCTAGAATACCAAATAGAGAAGCATAGAATTAAACCAAAGTGCAGATTTGAGAAAAGTACGAGGGCTCCATCCGATTGGATACAGATTGTATCCGATTGGATGGTCTTGATCATCATCTCCATCCGAATCGGTTGCGGGTTGCATCCGATTGGATGGAGTTGTCCTGTAGACACAAACTTGGTCTTTTGATGTTTGGCTTGTGTCTTTCTCATAGCTCTTGGTTCTTTGTCCAAACTTGATCTTTCCTTTGTCTTGGAACTTGGAATCATGAATACTTGGATCTTCATTCTATGAAATGCCTTTTTGGAGTGGATCTTGACATGGGAATCTTCGTACAATCGTAAATCCTTGTTTTCTTCATTAATCTTTCACTTTTTCTTCCTTTTTCCTGTACTTGGCTACATATACTTTGCAAATATACTTTGGTGCGATTAAGTAACAAAAGCAAATAAATATAACCAAATAATATATACAAAAGCACGAATAACGCTACTAAAAACATGCACAATTTGAGCGTTATCACACTTGCTTCCAAAAACTCTAAAATATCCTAAAGTAGGCTTTTTGCCTCTATAAAGCTCATATGTTGTTTTCTTAAAGAATGGCCTAATTAAGACTCATTTTAGGATGTTTGTTGATGTGTCTACTGCGTTACACCAAAACTTTTGTGGTATATTTTGTTCGTTTAGCATTGTTCGACTTATTTCTTGGAGTGTTCTATTCTTACGTTCTACTACACCATTTGACTCAGGGGTTCGAGGAGCCGAGAAGTTATGTGTTATGCCATTAGCATCACAAAAAGCTCCGAATTGGGTTTCGTTATCAAATTCACGACCGTGATCGGTTCTAATTGACACAATGCTATTTCCTATTGGATTTTGAATTTTCTTGCTTAGAATTTCAAATTTATCAAATGCCCCGTTTTTAGTTTTCAAAAACTTTATCCAAGTATACCTAGAGTAATCATCGACTATTACCAAAGTATAGAGGTTTCCTCCATAACTTTGTATAGCAGATGGACCAAACAAATCCATATGCAACAATTCTAGACACCTAGATGTAGACACCATGTTTTTAGCCTTATGGCTATTATGAATTTGTTTCCCAATTTTGCAAGCATCACAAAAGTGTTGGTCGTATTTCAGCTTGGGTAGGTTCCTAACGAGTTCCTTAGATGATAAGGATTTGATGAGTCTCATGTTGGCGTGACCTAAACGTCTATGCCACAGATTTGAGTTGTCGTCTAATGAGGTGAGACAAAGTTTGTCTTTAGATGTTTTTTCTAGTTTCATAACGTAAACGTTATTCTTCAAAACACCTTTTCCTACGGTTATGCCATTTTTAAGTATCTTACTTCCGTTTTCACTGAAAAGGACGTCATACTTTTTATGGCATAATTGACTAATACTAAGCAAGTTAAAACCTAAGTTATCTACATGAGCAACATCATTAATAGTGAGAGAGTTGTGAGAGATCGTACCTTTTCTGATGATCTTGCTTTTAATATTACTACAAAAAGTAACATTACCTCCGTCGTACACTTGGTAGGTTGAGAAAAGGCCTTTGTTTCCCGTCATGTGTCTTGAACACCCACTATCTTTGATCCATTCATCCGGTACTAACCCGACTTTCAAGCACACCTAAGTTAAATAAAAACTCAAGTGTTTGGTCCCTAATATCTCATGGGTCCACTTGGGTTAAACATAGCATTATCTTGATTCATGTATGGAAAAGGTGGATATGGGTTCCATGGCATGTAGTTGGGACCTTGATAGTTTCTAGGCATGTTTGGGTTCCAACTATTTTGATAATGATGTTGAGAGTTGTAGTTAATCTTTGGAAAGGGGCGTTTGGGAATAGAGGTTCTAGGTCTCTGTTGAACCGTTTTAGTTCTAAACTCATTTTTAACTTTTCCTAATCCTACATCAACTGCTAGTTTTTGTTTGTTAACAGTTGTACTAGTTCTAGGTTTTCTTGTAACTTTTACAAATTCAGTATGGTCCAAAGTACTAGCCTTCTGTTCATTAACAGTACCTGCGGATCCTTTGGCCAACACTGGCGGAACCAAATTTTTGGTTCCGTAAGATCCGTGGGTGTCTGACTTTGTTGGAATAGTTTCTTGTACTTTCACTGTTTGTTTCTTAAAGTCACTTAAGTTTCCTAGTTTCATAAAACTGTGACAAATGGTAAATTTCTCACTAATATTTAATTGATAACTGTCAATTTATTATGACTGAATCACTAAACTAGGCATTTATATGACTATCACGGGAAAACAGACCCGCACACTGTGTCACATAGTAACCTACCAAAATTATTAAATCTCGCCAAGAACAGTGAATTTTCCCAATCTCACATTTTACAAAATATAATGTAGTAAAAACGGGAGGTTATCTCATTTTTACTTAAAACGGAACCACACGCATACCGATGTCACAACAATAACAAATTTAAAACTCAGAATTTATTTTGAATTCACAAACTCTAAATTCATTTAGGTTTTATTTAAAAACGTCCCTAAAAATCCATTCTTCCATATTCACATCGGTTCCGGGAAGGACCCGAGTTCAACTCAGTTCAGCGGGACGCGGGGTATAATTCACCCTTACCTTAATTAAATCCAAACCGTATAAACATTATAATAAAATCCCACTCACACAAAACCCAAAACAATTGTCTTCTTCTTCCCTAGTTCTGTCCGCCGTTCCCTATCCCAAAATAAAGCCATGATCCATCTCCATCCCACTCTTTTGTACACCTCTTCTTTTCGATCTAAGCAATGACCATCATTTTCATAAATCTCGATTTCCCCAAGTCAACCCTAGGAAACCACATAAGATGTGGAGAGATCACTCGAATGGAAGTTTTTCTTCCCCCCAAATCCGAAAGTGAGTATGGAGCTACTCTCCAGTATACTCTTTTTAACCCACCATCCCAGGCACAATCGAATCTCACATCCCCAATTACACTCAAAAGTTCCGAGAAAATCAAGGGCATTCAAGGAAGAACAAGTGATTTGAGGTGGTTGGGATTCGATTAGGGATAGCTGGGTTTCGGATTGGATCTTGTTCGAGTCTTCTGAGTTCACAAACTCTCGTTCGAATCATTATAAGGGTATAAACTTTGTATTCGAATCTTTTCAAATTTATTCGTGTTATTTTAGATTAATTCTGTTAATTTTAGACCGAATAAGTAATGATTTAAGTTGTCGGGTTTTTGTTGTTATCAAAATTTCCGATTATTATTGCTGTTGTCAAGAGGTTGATTGTTGTTGTTGTTTCTTGTGGCATAGAATCTTAAGTAAATCTAGAAATGACGTATAAGATAGGATTTTCGAGATTGTTGTGGTTGTTGAAATTACATTCTTGGGTCGAATGACTCCAAGGAGTCCTTAGTTTGATATGTTGTATTAATCCAAATGATTGTTTGATGAGGAAATTGTGTACTAGAACCATTCGAATGACCAACCTCTTTGGTTTAGAGATGCTAGTCTCGACAAAAGGGAGATTAGGGTCACCATTAGTTCAAATGGGAACCACTCAAATAGGGTGTAGTGATGACCTTAGGCTGAGGAAAAACCACCCCCACAGGGGAGGTTTTGGCCGGAGCTTTTGCCGAATCAGACCCACCCCAGGCAGCCACCATGGTGGTGAGCTAGCCATGGGTTAGACCTCAAAAAGAGGCAAAGAGAATTCGCTTTTCAACTCTCCCAGTATAACACCATTTAGAACCCAAAGTGAGTGATAAGAATTGAGGGATATACCC